>CM053787.1:266895912-267495912 GCA_028749045.1 Cupressus sempervirens | reverse complement strand
AATCCATTTTGGGTCCCTATGTCCCAAAATCTACCATCCTCCATCCTCCTATTAGCCATCATAAAAATCCTATTCCATCCATTCCTATGCAAGATCAACAAAGGCACATATCAGGGCACATCATCCATCATCATCCCCCTACATGCTCTTTCATATCCTCTCCATCTCACAAAGCTTCTTCTAACCATCTTCCCAAAGCTTACCACAACAATGTAAATGCCAACTTCAAAATGCATAAAGCTAAAAATCCACATCCTAGGCAATCATATGTCTATTCTAAAAGACATACTCCAAAAAGGCAAAATCCAATCAAAGAATGCAAAACAATGCAAAAGCCTATGAAAAGAAAATCCAAAACCATGTGGATCCCCAAGAAAAAAGTTGAAACCCAATGCATAATGGCATCCACCATTGCTAATCCCCCATCTAGTGACTCATGTCCCCCATCTCCTAACTCCATCTTGGGTGCCTATATCCCCAAGCATGCTTCCACAAATCCTCCATCACACTCGCATCTACCATCTATCCCCCATATGCTCTTTTCACACCCGTTCCAACATGTGCCAATGTTGCTCTTGCAAGCATCCCCATCTCATGCTCCTTTCCAACATTTTCATCCCTCCATCTCCTACCAGCAATCCCATCTAATCTGATCTATTGCATAAATCACACATCCGGTGTACCAATAGCTAGCAACAAAATTGAACATTCCAACAGCCAGTAAAAAATCCCAAAAAAGCCAAAATAGCTGAAGAAAGCCAAAATCATTCCAGCTAAGTCCAAAGTCAAAAAGTCAAAAAAAATTAAAGAAAAATAAAGCGTCCACTGGTGAAAACTTGGCAATTCAAGCGCTTTGGACAAGTACCATGATGAAAACTTGGCAAACAAGCGTCATGCGTAATGTCACCATCCCCAGCTTAGCCTATCACCCTCATGCTTTTGGTCATCTCTTGACATCCAACTCCATCTTCCAATCTATCCACCTATCCTCCATCCTCCAGCTTCCATCTCACACCATCCACTAATCTTATGCAGCTTCAGCTAATCATCTCAGCTATCATCCATCTCCCTAGCCGCTTTAGCTTTTTCCATCCTAGCTTCAATCCTATCACATCCATCATAAGACCTCCTTCTGCATGTTATCTTCTGATTGGGGGCACTATATTCCTTGGAGATCTTGTCTTTTCCATCCTCCCTTGTCATTGGTATCTAGCTCTAGGCTATCCTCATGCAAACCCAATGTCATCTCTTTATATCCATCATAATCCTAGCTATCTACCATCCTATCCATCCATCTCATCCTGCTCCTCTAGCTATCCTTGGTCACAAAATCTCTCCTCATCATTGGATGCATCCTTCCAAATCCATATCTTTCGCTATCACCCCACCCTTAGCTTTTGCATCTTGCACAACATCGAACCATCCTGCTATCCTCTCATCCTGAGCTTTTTATCCATCTGTATCATACCTATCATTGGTCTGTTAGCTTGTACCATATCTTGGTTAGCCCACTTGTAAATATCTTGGTCTGTCATCTTGTACATCCTCTTTAGCTTAGTACCATTGTATCTATCCAACTTTCATGTTCGTTCCTCCTTGATTAGCATCTTGCACACATCGCACAACCCTTGGTTAGCTATTCCAATGCATCCTTTAGCTAGATCTCCTGTCACCAAAGTGCTATCCTTCTTAGTTCAGCTTGCCAAATGCATCACCCATCTAGATCCATTAGCTTAGGTGCTCTCCGATAGATCCTTGTAGGATATAACTTTCCTCATGTCTAATCTTGGTCTGTTAGTACCTCGTCCTACCCATCTCGTTGGCAAACAGTTCTCTTTTGGATTTTTTCTTTCTTTTGATTTGGAATCTTCCCTTTTGGGTCTTGAAATATCTTTTCCAAGAAATCTTTTTGTTTCCTCCTCAAGGTTTCCATGATCTTCCATATCATGGTATGCTATGAATGGGGCAATCTGAGCGTAAGGTCTTGATCAAGTCTTTTGTTTATTTTTCTTTTCTGCTTGTGGGTTACCCAGTGTCGGTTCCACACTGCTTCCTCTTGGACTCATGTGTGATGTTGGGGCAATCCTTGCATGTTTGTTTTGAGTCAGTCCGTCAGTCCTCTGGACAGTTGGTGAAAAGGCCTTGATGTTCTTGGTAACCTTGGCAATTAACCAACAGTCCTATAGCAAATCTAGTGCTCAACTACATGGTGGTACTTCTCTTTGAAGTATCCCCTCGCTCAAAAAGCTTCAATGGTTTTCCTTCATCTCCATTATCCCCCATCCATATCCAACATTTGTCTCTCCTATCCCATCTTATGCATCAGTATCTCTTTGGATCACTCCTCACGCTTAGCTTTAGGGATCCACAATCTTAGTCTTAGGGATCCACCAATCAAATCAATCCACCAAGCCTCATCTTTCGAGATCCACAATCCTAGTCCTAGGGATCTCCGAAAACCCATCTTTCGCCAATCTGACTCTTTGAAATCCTGTTGCATCAACTTTTTAATCCCCTCATCCATCTCCCCATCCTAGATTCCTTTTATAGTGCTCCACTCCATCCTGTGCAATCCCTAAGAACTTAAGCTTGCTTCCTCTTGTGCCTCTAATTCTCCCTTTATCATTCTCCCGTAGTGAGAGTTTGAGCTAACTAAACCTCTTCTCTTAAGCCAATTTGAGTCTTCTTGCTCATCTTGAATTCTTGTATTTTTCAAGAAGCCATCGAGTCTCGCTTTCTCTCCCCGCCACCTTCTTGAGGGGGCATCTCACAACCCATTCTCTCCTCTTCTGCTCTAGCCTTGGGCATCTTATTTTCTTATCTTTGATGCCATGCAACTTGCGGCATCACATCAAAGAGGGGCAAAATGTAGACACCTAAAAACCTTTAGAAAATAAAGTATTTTTATTTTTTGAAAAAGTCCTGATGACATCATCATTTATTAATTAATTAATTATTTAATTAATTAATTAATTTTTATTCCATTAAATCCCTTTATCTTAATTAAAAATATTTAATTAAGGAATCCCTCCCAAAAATGTTTAAATCTTATTTAAACATTATTTCCTTATTTATTACTTATTTAATTAATAAATTGACCAAAAATCCCAAAATAAATATTAAAAAAAAATTTGCCCAAAACTTGGCCAATTTCCTTAAGACCACTAACCTCTTCCAAAATCTTCTAATCCTTCTTTAATTTTGATTAAAGGCTAATCCCATCATTTCCTACCCCTAATCCCAACTCAAAATATTTAATTAAGATTAAATATTAATCCTCATGTTTATTAAAAAAGTTTTAATAAATATCTCCTCAACCCAAACCCTTGAAATAAATAAAACTTTATTTATTTCCTAAAAATCTAATTTATCCTCATCCTAAGAAGTTCTAGACTCTTCTAGAAAGTCTTCATCCTCATCCTAGGAAATTCTAGACTCTTCTAGAAAGTCTTCATCCTCATCCAAAGCCTAGACTCTTCTAGAAGATGTCTTTAACCCCAATCCTAATCCCCTCCTAACCTTGTCACATTCCCTAAACATGGGTTAAAACTTACTAACCCAAGCCAAAGTTAACAAATATCTCCTCCTTCACCCACCCTCATTAAATGCCATCCATTTGCCTATCCCTAAGCTAATCCTAAACCATCCTAATCCATCCTCTAATCATTTGCACAATCCTAAGCAAGATTAAAACCTTCCTAATGAAGCTCAAGTTGAAATTTTTCTCATCTCCCTCAAAATATCTCAACCATAAAACTTTATAAAGTCCATTGGGCCATAAATGACTCTTCCAAGCCCTTTTATTGCTCTTACAAGTCATTATGAGGGTCTTTATGAATATTTTATCCCTTGAGCCTCTTTTGTTGACTCATCCTTCCCATTTCTTCCATCCTCTCACCATGTGACATGTGTCACTCCTTGATTGGCTATAAGGAAGCATAATCCATGTGCTCTCCTCTCATGCAATCTGAGCCCTCCATGAGCTTTTTCCCATCCTTGCATCTTAGCCCTCAATCCCTCAAGCCTCTTGCCTATAAATTGGATCCTTCCCCTTTGCAAAAGAACACAATCCATGAAGTAAAGTCATAATGCCATTTTAAGAAGCCATTTTACATCAAAACCATACACTCACACCCAAATTCCAACTCCATTTGAAGCCATTTTTGAAGCATAAGCTTGAGCATACATCCTATCTATTTAGACAAAGCTACTCAACAAGAGAGCTTCTCATTGAGAGAGCCCATTAATGGCTCATATTCTCAATTGAGAGCTCATCTTAGTCTATCTTGAAGTTTATGAATTTTGTTTAGTTTGTAGAAGCTTTATTTAAATTTGGTTTCTATTAGCATACTAACAAATCTCATATACAGAAACCATGAGGGAAATAAGGATGTGTGCATCTAGATTGCCTATATTCTTGGGGTTGGTGGAGAGAATAATGGAACTATAATAACAAGTGCCTTTACATATTTTGATTCTTGGAACATTTTAAGGGGCTTTAGGCATATTTAAATACTAATATTATTAACTATTTTACCCATGTGTGAGATGAAAAAAGAAATTTTTATTTATTTATTTTGATAGAGTGGAAAGAGTGATTAATTAAATAATAGGATTATATACTTTAATTTATATTACTAGTATTATCTCAATAGATGATCACTACTTTCTCCATAGGTTTCTACAGAAACAACTAGCCAATTTGGTGAATTAGTTGTAGATTCTAACACAAATGAACTATTACACTATGCACAAAAGCCAGAGACTAATGTGACTCTATCGAAAAATGTTTTAGTCCTCTTGGATTTGTTAAATACATTTCATATAGTTATAATAGCATAATTTTTTTCTTTTCTATTCTGTAGGTAAGTGACCAGATATACTACAGTGTCCATATTTTTACAGCTAACATCTTTTCAGCAAGATTTTCAACAAACTCATCTTAATTGGAACATGGTGAATTCTATCTCCATTTTATATGCTCAAAATATAAATGTTTATTCCTTCACAACAATACCAATATGCTTTTGACAACATGCATGATGTTTCAATGATTTCTGAATAGAGTGTAAAATAACTTAGGTGAAATGGATTTGCGCTAGATGAGTTTGGTTGATTAGGACTAGGTTATGGATTTGACTTGGTAAAAGGGATTGAGTGCACTATGGAAGTACTTTAGGTTTCTACAAAGTGCAACAAAAATACACAATATTGACTCCCAAATCCCAAAATATCAATACTAGTTCCAAAAACTCTATTGATTGTAGCAGAATATAGCCACATGCTCAAAGTAAGTTATTTTTTGTGTTCACTTCTAGTCACTGAAAACAAACAAACAATATATCACAAAACAACTTACCAGATTCTCTCTAGCAACTCTCAAAGTCTGGTATGATTCGCTTTGAAGACCAGCCCTAAATGAAACCAGGCTCTCCAAAAACCATGCAAAAATGCAGAGAAAACCTAAAATGAAATTGGGCTCTCCAAAAACCATGCGAAAATGCTCCAAAAACCTGAAATGAAACCAAGTGCGGGAAAGACATAAAAGGATAAATTTTTGTTTCCTTTATGCATGTATAAGCCCTATGTTGGTCAAAATTTCGACCAACACGGGTCTTATATGTGAAAAAAAGAAATTTTTGCCTTTACATTTCGACCACCCTAAATTTATTTAGTTGATGGTTGAAAATTTTGGTAGAAAAATGATGTTAAATCTAGTAGTGATGTGTTACAATAACATCCACACATGAAAAGAACACTTGGACACCAGGATTTAACATGGAAACATAAACCACCAAACAACATGCTAGTGGCTCAATTACAAATAAATTTTTGGGTATTTCCATGCCCCCTCCTCCCAAGTTTAAAAGATCTTGCTTGATCTCAGGCCATATGATTCATGTTCTTGATGAGATTATTAATGAAATGGTAAATGGTTTAGGGCTCATTCTTGTGGGAAAACTCCCACTTTTCATACCTTCAATCAGACAACTTAGGAAATAGATGGCTTCAACCTAGTCCTTAAAAGGTAGAATTATAATAAATACCTTGGTTAATGGCTTGTTTGTGTTCTCCTTTGTTTACCATGAGGATCTCTCCAATGTTCTTACGAATGGACCGTGGTCACTAGGTCCAAATTTTAGGAATATCCTTAACATCTGTAAGTTGAAACCTAAGATGGATCCAACTATTGACTTGGGAGCTCATTCTTTTATGTGTGTGAGTTTTCTAGAGTTGCCTTTGGATTTTTGGAATAATAAGGTCTTTAAGGGTGAAAGCACAAACCCGTGTCACCCTTTTGTAAAGGAAAAGGCTAACAAAAGTATAACTATTCACCTTCAATGATATAAAATTGGTATTATTATTTTAAATTTGAAAATGAAGTAAACTAATGAAATGTCCAAAAATGGATGAAGTTTTGTATTATAATTTTTAATAATTACTTGGAATAAGAATTGATATATTTTTATAATTTATAAAGACAGTTTTTAGCTGCTAAAAAACACTGAAAATTAGGGGTCTAGTTCCCACCAGAAAAATATAGGGAAATAAATTTATTTCCTTTTGATCTTAGACTATGTTATGGATAACATATATAGCTAGAACAATCAAAAATAAAAATCAACTTTGGACCTAGGTTTTCTCTTTTATAATGATTCAAACTTCAACTCACCTAAAATTGATAGTTTTCATCTCCCACCACATTTTTCAAAACAATTCTTTTCTAATCAATAGAAAAATTATGCATTCTAGAAGAGGACTCTCACCTCTAGAATGCCATATAATTTTTAGATTTTTTTATATTATTTAATATTCTTTCTTTCCCAAAATTGACATCTTTTTGAGTGTTAAAATGTGTGCTTGTAGAATTTTTTAATTACAATATACTATATCTAATTAAAACACTGTAAACTCTATATGAGAACATTCTTGACTCTGAGCTCTATAAAATGGTGTTTATATGTTATTAAAAAAATATCATAAAAAATAGTAAGAGTTATTGAAATGCCACTTTTCTAAAATAATTTTATTTCTTTAGTAATTAGATACAAACTAGTATAAAACATGCATTTAATAGCCATTTCCAATTGGAAAAGTGTGAGACCATATATAACTTAGCTAGAATAAATTTATCTAGATCATATGTTTTAACAAAATTGATTTTTAGATAGAAATACTCAAATTTAGTCATTCTAATAAGTTGGCCTGAAAGGTGACACAACTTTGTACTTTTACCCTTAAAGGTATTGCTTACTCCTTTGATTCATTGATGGTAGTTGATAAGGTTACCCAAACAAAAGCTTGCCTATTGTATGCCAAGATCTGTATCAATGTGACAGTGAATCAAGTTCTTCTATCAGAGGCTACTATTGAATCCAAGCTAGGGTCCTATGTCCAACCCTTCCACTATGAAAAAGAAGACTTTTTCTATGCGAGATACAAAAGGTTTAGGAATTTAGATGTGATATGTGCTACCCAACATGCTAAGCTTGGGGTTCCTTCAAAGATCCCATATAATAGGGTTGGGAATCTAGAGCTATTCCCTCTAAAGTAGAAGGAAAACCCTTGTGGTGGCTTTTTAATGGAAGGCAAGATGAATATCTCCCAAGGCTTAGATTCCAAGGATCAAGTTGAGGCCCTTCCTTCTAAAACACCTCCAGTTGATCTAGGTTTCAAGCCTAATGGCCTTGGTATTCTAACGATTACCAAGAGGGTTGATGGTCCTTTAGTTGGGGGTGGTGGATCTCTATTGACCCTGGCTCGGGAAAAAAATCCTTCACAAGTCATCAAGGGCTTCCCAAACTTCATTCTTTAGATGTGTTGGGGTGTTTAGCCCCTCATCTCCAATTTAGCCTTGCCAAGAAACATCATGTATTTCAGTGGTTATCCCTAGGCCAACTTCCTCTTTTGATGGGTCCACTAGGGGACTTGATCCCTAAAAAATGGCTACTAGTAAAATTATCTCCCCTAAGAAAGGATTGGGTTTAGAAGGGGATTATGATTTATATTTGATTGAAGAGATGGAATGGATAGTGGTAGACAAGAACAACAAGAAAAATAATAAAATAGATTTTGATCGAGATAGAAAAGTGAGTAGACCCCCTATGGTTTTAGGAGGAACTAAAGGAAAGGGGGCCCTACAGAATATTTTGGAAGGTAGTAGGGCTCCTCTAGGTTTTTAATCTAGTTTCCTTGTTGTTAGGTTATGGTGTGTTTGAAACTAGAGCGATTTACCCTTAGTTTTCTATGGTTAGAATCTTTTCTTGGAATATTAGAGGATTGAATAGTCATGTTAAGAAGCATATGTTAAAGTGTCCCTTACTCCAAAGTTGATATAGTTCTTATTCAAGAAGCATAGATGAGAAAAGATAATTTGGACAAGGTGATGTCCCACATTTGGCTAAGTTCCTCTTGGGTCTCGCAGAAGTCCACTGGTGCTTCTAGAGGGTTGTAATTGTATTGGATGTGAACAAAACAATAGGTACTCTTTTATACTCCAACGATAACTCAATTATTTTAGCTTGTAATGATATTATTACTGGATAGTACTAGAATGTGGTTAATATCTATGCTTCAAAATCAAGAGGACAAAGAAAGACACAATGGGATTTCCTTGAAAACCTGATGAGAAATAGCTAGAACATTAAATGGATGATAGTCAAGGATTTCAACACTCCTCTCCATCCTTTAGATAATTGGGTGGCTCTAAAGATTTCTCTCATAGTATGGAAAACCTAGAAGATTTCTTATACTCTACTAGGTTGATGGATCTGGAACTTAAAGGGGAAAATTTTACTTGGTCAAATAGGAGACAAGGGAAAATCCTCATCCAAGTTAGATTGGACACATTTTTTCTTTCTTCTAATTGGAGTAATATTGATGACTTTGTTAGGAATAAGGTGTCTCAACCTTGTATAATTCCTATTCTTATTATTATTTGTGTTGTAAAATGTATTTTTTCAAATAATATGTAAATGTGAGTGTACATGTCTAGTTGGCATGTTGATCACTTACATGTTTCGGCATCTTGAAGTGTGTGAAGGAGATCATGGCTGAAATGGTTATGATGGATTCCTATGACACATAAGAGCTATTTAAGGAATGAGCTATGATAGGTGTAAGAGCATCTTATGACATGAGGCCTATTTGGGCGCCCAAGAATGAGTGGTTGGTGTGTGTAAGAGAATATGCCAAAAATAGATTGGTATGACAGATTCCCTTACACTTCTCTTGTGACCTCTATTTTTGGCAGATTCTATGACAAGTTGTCATTGTCTATTAAAGGGATGGACACCCTTTTCTTGGTATTGGATGTACATGTGGAATTGTGCATGTTTCTTGGTGGTTGAGCCATGAAAAATGCCCAACTCCATTATGGGCATTTTGTTGGGTCTTAAGATATTCATAAAATGGGTATTGCATGTTGTAATGCAATAGTGTGATAGATGAAAGTTTGCAGGTACTGAGGTGCTGCTAGAGTCTTCTATTGTTGATGTTGAACTTGCATTGCAAGTGTATTGTAATCTTGTGTTGAAGATAATACATTGTGCAGGTTCTGGAGGGGTGGGGTTTTTTTACCGAAAGGTTTTTCCCCACCGGAAAATCTTTGTGCTATGTGTTCTTTCTCTATCTAATTTCTATATGCATGGTTGGCTGCAATAATGTTGTTTACATGATATTGAATCTGTAAGTGTATAAGATTTTAAAAGGATTTGCACCATACTTTCCTTATGAGATTAGTGTAGGAAGCCATTTCCGCACCTGAGTTTCCTTACAAGTGGTATCAGAGCTTGATCAACTTTTGATCCTAGTTGTTGGGTAGGGTTTTTTGAGCTAATCTCAAGTTGAGTGGGAGTCTTGTGCAGAGAATCCTGAATCTTATTGTAGATTGAGATGGCGAGTTCATCATATGGAAGAATGGAGGTGGAGAAATTTAATTGCACTAATTTCGAGTTGTGGAAACTCAAGATGGAAGACATGTTGGAAGATCGTGACCTATGGGAAGCGACTACAAGCACTACAAGACCAGCAACTATAACTCAAGTAGATTGGGATATCAAAGATCGTAAAGCTAAGGGTCTCATAAGACTCTATTTAACTGATGTAGTCCTTCTGAATGTTCTAGATGAGAAAACCACATATAGTTTGTGGGAGAGACTTGGGGCTATGTATCAAGCCAAATCTTTGGTGAACAAGTTGTTCCTGAGGAAGAAGTTGTATTCTCTGCGAATGGAGGAAGGTGGATCCTTAACAGATCATTTAAATGCATTTAATCTGCTAGCTGCATAGTTGACATCTACTAGTGTCAAGTTAGAGGAGGAGGATCGTTGCTACACACTTTTGTGTTCTTTACCAAATTCATGGGACCATCTTGTGATGGCTCTCAGAAGCACATTAGTCACCTTCAAAATGGATGATGTGGTGTCTTCACTACTATCAGAGGAGATGCGGAGAAAGGCTTTCATTTCAGAAAAAGAAGCCCTTGCTGTTCATGGGAGATCCACGAAAAGAGGAAAGAAAAATGATAATAAGTCTGACAATAAGGGTAGAACCAAATCTCGTGGGAAGTCAAAGACTTCCAATAAGTCCAAGGCAAAATGTTGGAACTGTGAAAAGACTGGGCACTTTCGTAAAGACTGTAAAGAGCCTAAGAAGAAGAAGAAAGCCTCAAATTCTGGTTCTGAAAAATCTCAAGAAGATGGCGATGCATTCATCGTAGCTTTGGTAGCCCATGCATCTGATGATGTGTGGTTGGTTGACTCAGGTGCATCTTTTCACATGACCTCTCATCGAAACTGGTTCTCAATATATGAAGAGTTTGATGGTGGAAAGGTGTACTTGGGTGATGAGTCTCACTTGAAGATAGTTGGACGCGAAAGGGTCACTATCAAATTTCTTGATGGACGAGTAAAGGGAATCAATGGAGTTATGCACATTCCAGGTTTGGCACGAAACCTATTATCTATAAGTATGTTGAATGATGTAGGTTTGCAAGTTGTTTTTTCGAAAGAAGGATGTAAGATGATTAGAGGATCGATAGTGCTTGCTAAGGGTACTAGGAGAGGTACTTTTTTTTCGCTAGATGCATGTATTCCTCTATGTAACTGTTCTTCATCCTCACCATCTGAATGAGCAGTGAAGAATTCTATGGTTATTGGTTCTGATGGAAATGCAAACACTTTGGAAGGAAAGCTTCCTGCAGAAAAGACAATGTTGTGGCATATGAGACTTGCCCACATTGGTGAGAAGGGTCTCAGAACCCTGAAAAAGAAAAATCTTGTTGAGGGGTTAAATGATTGCAATCTCGAGTTTGACTTCTGTGAACACTATGTATATGGTAAAAAAAATCATGTTTAGTTTTACTCTAGTTCTCACAAATCTTCTGATGTTTTGGATCTTATTCATTCTGATGTATTTGGTCCTGTAAAAGTTCCTTCGATCTCCAAGTCTGTATTTTTTGTATCTTTCATAGATGATTACAGTAGAAGGACATGGATTTATTTCCTTAAAACTAAGACACAAGTCTTTAGTTGATTCAAGGAATTTAAAGCCCTTGTAGAGAATCAGACTAGTAAGAAGATTAAGTGTGTGAGAACTAACAATGGTGGTGAGTTTTTCTCAGTAGAGTTTGAATAGTTCTGTAAAGAACAAGGTATCGAGAGGCATAAGACAACTCCTTATACCCCGGAGCAAAATGGAGTTGCAGAGAGAATGAACAAGATACTGATGGAGAAGGCTAGGAGTATGCTTAGTGGAGTTGGTTTAGAACAAAGGTTTTGGGCCGAAGCTATGGCCACTACTTGCTATCTAGTTAATAGATCTCCTACATTAGCTCTTGTTGGTAAGACACCCATGGAGGTGTGGTCTAGTAAGAAGCCTTCAATTAGACATCTTCATGTTTTTGGTTGTGAAGCTTATGCATATGTTCCAAAAAAGAAAAGATATAAGTTGGAAAACAAAGCTGTTAAATGTATTTTCATCGGGTACAGTGCTGGTGTGAAAGGATACAAGCTGTGGGATCCTGTGACTAGTAAGGTGTTGTATAGCAGAAATGTTATTTTTAGAGAGCTAACATCTTCTCCTATTGTGCTACAACCAAATGAAAAAGAAAAGAAAAAAGATGTTGTTCAGTTGCCTCCTACCCCTGAGAAGACTGAACAGAGAGACCATGTTGGGTCTAATGATGAGGAGAGCTCTAGCAAATTTAATAGTTCAGAAGAAGAGGAAGAACAACCTCAACCTCAGCCCTTGAGGAGATCCACAAGAGAAAGAAAGAAACCAGAAAGGTTTGGTTATTCTATGTTATATTCCAGTTGTGCTTTTGCTTTGATTACTAACACTGATGAGCCTAGATCTGTGAAAGAGGCTTTGGGCATGGAAGATGTAGGTTCCTGGATTGAGGCTATGGATGATGAGATGGCTTCATTAGAGAAAAATAAAACATGGGACCTTGTACCTTTGCCTAAAGGGAGAAAACCTATTGGCTATAAATGGGTGTTCAAGAAGAAATTTTGTGCAAATGGCAATGTTGAAAGGTACAAAGCTAGATTGGTTGCAAAGGGGTATTCACAGGTAGAGGGAATAGATTATGGTGAAATATTCTATCCTGTTGCAAAGTTGACATCCATTAGATTTCTATTATCTCTTGCTGCATCATATGATTTAGAGATAGAATAGATGGATGTGAAGACAACTTTCCTTCATGGTGATTTGGAGGAAGAGATTTATATGTCACAGCCTAAGCACTACATTGTTAAAGTTAAAGAATCCTTTGTTTGCAGATTGATGAAATCTCTATATGGTTTGAAGCAATATCCTAGGATGTGGTACCTTAAGTTTGATGTCTTTGTGTTGTCAATTGGATTTGTAAGATCAAAATTAGATCATTGTGTTTATTTCAAAGTTGAAAATGATCGCCTTCTTATTGTTGCATTATATGTTGATGATATGTTGTTGTTTGGGAAGGGTAAGGGTATGATTTCTAATTTTAAATCTCAGTTGTTAGCATAGTTTGAGATGAAAGATCTTGGGGCAGCTAGGTACATCTTGGGTATGGAAATCAGTAGAGACAGGTCTAACAGAAAACTTTGGTTGAGTCAGAGTAAGTATGTGAAGTCTGTGTTGAACAGGTTCAACATGGCAGATTGTAGACCACTATGTGTTCCTATTTCTATGGGAACAAAGTTATCTGTAGATGATTGTCCAAAATATCCTAGTGAGGTGGAGGACATGAGTAGAGTACCTTATGCTAGTGCAGTTGGCAGTCTTATGTATGCTATGGTCTGTACTAGACCAGACATTGCCCAAGCAGTGGGAGTCCTAAGTCAGTTTATGGCTAATCTTGGACGGATACATTGGGGTGCAGTTAAGCGAGTATTCAGATATTTGAGGGGTACATCAGATTACTCCATATGTTATCATGGTAACTCTTCTAGATCTCCACATTTAGTTTGTATTCATGGGTTTGTGGATTCAGATTGGGTAGGTGATATTGATCGTAGGAGATCCACCAGTGGTTATGTGTTCACTATGTTTGGTGGTGCCATCAGTTGGATGAGTAAGTGACAACCTATGGTTGCTTTGTCCACTACAGAAGCTGAGTACATGGCTGCTACTCATGCTTGTAAGGAAGCCATTTGGCTTAAGAGATTGTGTTCTAATGTTGGTGTTGATGTAGATCAGATTACTATTTGGTGTGATAGTCAGAGTGCTATTTGCCTTGCGAAGAATCCAACTTTCCATGCCAGAACAAAGCACATTGATGTGCAGTTTCACTTTGTGAGAGATATGGTGGAAGATGGAAAGGTAAATTTGGAGAAGGTAGATATTGTGAAGAATGTTGCAGATGCATTAATGAAACCAGTGGGCACTAAGAAGTTTAGATGGTGTTCGGAGTCTATGGTCCTTTCGGCCTATAGCGGTTAGTTCCTGTTATGTTCCTGATTGCTCTTACAAGGTGTTCGACAAGTGGGAGAATGTTAGGAATAAGGTGTCTCAACCTTGTATAATTCCTATTCTTATTATTATTTTTTTTGTAAAATATATTTTTGCAAATAATATGTAAATGTGAGTGTACATGTCTATTTGGCATGTTGATCACTTACATGTGTCGGCATCTTGAAGTGTGTGAAGGAGATCATGGCTGAAATGGTTATGACAGATTCCTATGATGCGTAAGAGCTATTTAAGGAATGAGCTATGATAGGTGTAAGAGCATCTTATGACATGAGGCCTATTTGGGCACCCAAGAATGAGTGGTTGGTGTGTGTAAGAGAATATGCCAAAAATAGGTTTGTATGATAGATTCTATGACAAGTTGTCATTGTCTATTAAAGGGATGGATGTACATGTGGCATTGTGCATGTTTCTTGGTGGTTGAGCCATGAAAAATGCCCAAATCCATTATGGGCATTTTGTTGGGTCTTAAGATGTTCATAAAATGGGTATTGCATGTTGTAATGCAATAGTGTGATAGATGAAAGTTTGCAGGTACTGAGGTGCTACTGGAGTCTTCTATTGTTGATGTTGAACTTACATTGCAAGTGTATTTTAATCTTGTGTTGAAGATAATACATTGTGCAGGTTCTAGAGGGGTGGGGTTGTTTTACCGGAAGGTTTTTCCCCATCGAAAAATATTTGTGTTATGTGTTCTTTCTCTATCTAATTTCTGTATGCATGGTTGGCTGCAATAATGTTGTTTACATGATATTGAATTTGTAAGTGTAGAAGATTTTAAAAGGATTTGCACCATACTTTCCTTATGAGATTAGTGTAGGAAGTTGTTTCTGCACCTGAGTTTCCTTACAGACTTCACCTTGGAAACCATCCCCCAATGAGGTTAGACCATTTTTCTATCCTCCTTGAATGAAAAGAAGTAAAAAGAATCTTTGGCCCTTTTAGATTTGAAATTATGTGGCAATCTAATGGAAAATTGAGAGACTTGATATGTAGTGACTACCCCTAGTTTACTTTTCATATTATGTTGTTGAATTCTTTTAGGCTAGCTTCATGGTTATGTTTTATGATTAGTGGTACTTGGTTACTCGATTTGATTGGATGTTATTTCATACTCAATTGACATATGTAATGAGCTACTTGATACTCAATTATTACATGTGTTCATGATTATTTCTTCAATGAAGATAGATATAGTGATTTTAGTTATTTCATGACAAAATTTAGATGGAAGATTTATATATGTTGTTTCTATGGATACTTACAACATACATGAATGTGTATGGTGTACATGTATGTTTTACTTTATGTTTGACATTTTCGATGTGGTTGAGGGAGAGAGTTGTAGTCACTTGCTAGTCGAGATCTATAGGATGCATCACTCCTCGCCATTGCCTATTTAGTTTTTATATATATATATATATATATATATATATATATATATATATATATATATATATATATATATATATATATATATATATATATATATATATTTACATGCTCAAATTTTATGTAGATTGTAGGTACTGGACATTGACTTCCTTGAATTGCCAATCACAGTATCTCAATGGTAAAGAGGGGAGATAGTCCTTGAGTCCAAATCCTAACCCTAAACTAATTGTCCTAGAAAATAGGACAAGTATCTGAGTTATTTACCCCTTTGAATTCATCAAGTGACGAGAATTCAAGATTTTGACCCTTGAGTTTGATTTAGTACTCTATCTTTAAACGGGTTTTCTTATTTAGTTTTCTAGGTCTATTGAGACTTTCGGTTATAATTAAATCAAATTATGAGAATATTAAATGATTAATTTTAATGAAGATTTTATAAAGAAAAATCATTTTTAAATTATATTTAATTAATTGAGAAATTAATTAAATAGAAGAATTAAATTTAAAATATTTAATTAAAGTTTTAATTTTGGCCTAATTAAATTTATTTAATTTAATAATAATTAATTTAAGAGTTTCAGTTTTATAATAAACCCTAAATATTATTATTAGTTAAATTAATAAATATATTATTAAAGATGTCTTATGATTTAATAAAAGAGAGAGGAAATAATATTAATAAAATTTACTATTCTTTATTTTTTGTTGAAAACAACTATGAATGAATTCAAATTTGAAACCCTTGTTTGGGGAATCTTGTTATTCATAATTAGATTGTGTAAAAAATTATGAAATTAGGGTGGGGTTTGGAAAAGAAAACTAGATACAAATTATTGTTTTTGACTATTTAATTTGGGTTGCTATAATGGAACTACATTGGAATTTAATCTATATATATATATATATATATATATATATATATATATATATATATATATATATATATATATATATATATATATATATATATATATATATATATATATATATATATATACAATTACTACAATAATTAATAATTTTTGTGATAATTATATTATAAACAAAATTGAGTTTTTATGTGCAGGGGGGGGCAGGGCACTTTGTTTATTTTTTTTTTTTTATTAAAAAAACAAATTATAAAAAGGAAGTTTGAAAGGGGATGGGGGCCACCATATCCCAACTTTCCTTGTGGCTGCATACAATAGTCTATAGCAGGGCTACCGTGGCTTATTAAAGCTAGCCTATGGGCCTTAAAATATGTGATGCAATTTGTTTATATATATATATATATATATATTATTAAATAATTTTTTTATTGTTTTAAAAATATATAATAATAAATATTATTATTATTAATATTAATAATAATCAAGAGCAACACGTTCTACATTAGGAAGATCCACATCATCGGTCACCTAAACCTAGGGTTGTATTTCCATTTGATATGATTAGTTCCAAAGTGGATTATATGCATTCGTCAACACTTATTGCTAAGCTACAATCTTCTATAGAGTTTGATTCATTGCTTCTTGGGGCAAGTTGTGTTTGGGAGGGGCTTACATAACTATTTTTGTATGAGGACTCTCTAGCCTTTGTTACAATTTTTGATTCTTAGAAACATAAATTGGATGTACATAAGTTCAAGGGTTGGTTTTGTAAGGGTATAGGCATTACTAGTTTGGCATGGATGCTTCATTTTGACGGTAATAAAGAAATGCCTTTATTTCAGCCTCAGTGTATATCTTTCCCAAATCTACCTCTTGAATATAGAGATCCCTCCCTTGTTGAGATAACTGCAAGTAAACTAAGGATCTTTGTTAAACACGATTTGGTTCCTTTTTCTCAGCTGCACCTTTTAGTAAGCATTTGTATTCTCATGAAGAAGTGGAGTCCTTACCATTAGAAATCTCAATTTGGTCTAGATTTGGGATCTAGGTGTAACAAATCCACTACCTCAATTCCTCTACTATTGATAGAAATACAAACTCTCTGGGTCATTTTGCATATCAATGTCAGCATTCTCCTACAATGTCTTATGATATTTGTTAAAGCTTAGCCTTTGATCCTAAGTTGTGTCCATTTATCTACCCTCTCTCTACATCAAATGCTCCCCCTTTGCAATTGGTTCCTTTTAGACCTAGTATCTCTCATGCTGGTGGTTTTTTATCTAATGAAGATTTCGCCGTATCTCTTTCCTCCTATGATCTAGGTATGAGCTCTAAGTTGCAGGTATCTTCATCGATCCAGAAAGATTATCCATCTCTTCCTTCTTCATGTTTGAACTATGTTGCTTTAATTCCTAAGGTGTTTTCTCTTAAGTTTTCTTGTGTGGGTGGTAGTTGATGAGAGCCAATTTAATGCCATATTTTAATCCATTTCATGCATGTTCCTACTCACTTCCCTATTCCATTTCTATCCCATTTCATTCCATTTTACCATTTTAACATTGCATATGGTTTAATATAAATAAGCAATATTTAATACTTTTTTGGGATTAAAATATAGAAAATAATTATTTGATTTCTTTTACTAATCTTTACTACTACAACATGTTGATTTGTTGTTGTAGATCTTCCTACCATTTAACAAACTTCTTGCTACCTGTTGGATAGGAATAGATACTATTTCTACTCAATTTAGAAAAAAATTGATTGAATATTATTTCTTATTAGTGTAAATATAAATTTGTTTTATTGATATTGGGTGCCAATATTTTCCAAAACATGCATATGTGTGGGGAAGACAACATGGTGAGTTAAGTGCCAGCAAGTGAAATAAACATCAACCTATTTTTCTACTACCAAAGATGTATCTGTAAGCTCACATGGACAAGAATCTCATTGGTCATCTCTTCTTATATTTGGATCAATCAATTTAAATCCATTTTCAGATTTTGTTATACATTAACCATTTGAAATCATGGCTCTAGATTTATGAGTGAAGACAATGTTGTTTTGCTAACAATAAGCTACCTATTCCTGGCATGCAACAAATTTTTGTTCTATTACCACATATTATCATTGTACATATTATCAAAATGTTTCTAAACTTGTTATAAATTTTTCATATAACGAAAACATAGCATATAGGAAAGGCAAAGTTTTAATATATGACATTTAGCAAGAAGAAACTTTTGTATGTAGGTTTGAACTGCACTACTTTGAAATAAATATAATATCCATTTTGGCATGGTTATAGTAGGGTAGAGCTTGTCTTCTCTACTCATCATACAAACTAAGGAGTTTGGGCGTGCTTTTTGATAAAGCATGATGACTATTTTATTTAGTGTAGTTTGTTTGTTATGTAGTATTTAAAAGTTTTATTTTGTAGTCATACATTCTGATAAATTAGAGGTTCACATTTTTATTGATTTTTCATATTATTTAATTTAGATCTGGATGTATTATTTTTATAACTAGTAATCCTATCATTATTTCTTTCATAAATTAATATTTTTAATATTTTATAGATTAATGTTTATTTATGTTTTTGATGTTCTTGTTGCCAGGAAGTGACATTTCCTGTCACTGGGATTTATTTGATTTTTCATAGATTTGCTTCACATTTTGTAGTTGGCTTCATAATCCCTCATCTCACAACTATCACTCCTTGATGGCATACTGCTTGGACACCTTTCACAAGATTACACTCTCGGATTGACACATATAGACCATCCAAACTTCATCATAAATTGCTGATTTTTTTCTTAATTAATTTCCCTAGTGTTGGCTTATCAGTAGTTCTTGTTTTCTTCGCTCATTCATGTCTCTTGTTTCTTGTGCTTTGTTTTCTACTGATTCATAGGCTTCTACTATATCTCATTTTCTCATTCCATATACTATTTGGGTTGACCATCCATTACTATTGCATTCACCCCCCATATGAAGAGCATGGTATCATACAAAATCTGATTTTTAACTACTAGCCTTTTGTTCCTACCTCATCTTCTTCTACTACTTTCTTTTCTAGTCAAGAAACTTGTTTGATGTTTGGTAGTGTTATTATTTTAGTGGTGAAACAATTAATTAATGAAATCTCTCTGGAAGAAGGAGTGCACTTGAGTAATGTTATTGAGCTTAATTCTCATCCTATTGCTAAGAGTTTTAGTTATTCTAAGAAGTGATCCTTTGCCTAATCTGTGAGTTCTCTTGTTCCTTTATCCTCTAATCCAAAAGTTAAAAGTCCTAGAAAGAAGGGTACAAAAACTTTAGCTTCAAAATTTAAAGAAGAAATTGAAGCCGGTATTCAATTGACACTATTGGATTCATTTTCACCCATTATTAAAACTAGGAGATTGGCTCATTCTCCTAACCCCCAAATGAGAATTATGTCTTGGAATGTTAGGGGTCTAAATGCCCCTGAAAAGAGAAGTAGAATAAAAAATTTCATCATATCTTCTCAAGAAGATAACGTTCTTAAACAAGAATCTAAGCTTTCTCAAGAATCATTTGATAATTTTTTTAGGAATTGGTCATCTTGAGATTCAGGTTGTGTCCCATGCTCTAGAGCCTCTAGAGGCCTTATTGCTCTTTCGAAGAGTAAGTGTATTAAAGGACAAGTATTGGATGCAAAATCCAATTGGAATCTCATTAAATTTTCTTGATTTTAATGTCTATGGTCCACCAACACCCCAAGATAAACTCATTTTGTTGGAATCACTCATTGAACAATTTAGCAAGCTTGAAGATCTTCCCTTATTTCTAGGTGGTGACTTCAATGCCATTTTGTCGCATGATGAAAAGATTGGGGGAAATGCCATAACTCAAAGAATTATAGATGAGTTCACCTTTTTTTTATCTAGAATAATGCCTTGTGTGATATCCCTTTCTTGAATAGGTTTTTTTACTTGGACTAATCATAGATCATCTTCACCCATATCCTCTAGGTTGGATAGATTCCTTATTTCTTCTAATCTAAAGCTCCTGAATTTTAGTTTATCTTTTGATATCCTCTCTTCATCAAAGTCTGATCACTTTCCTATATCCTTTAAATTAATAAATCTAGATAATTCTAAAAATTTCTCCTCCTTCAAGTTTGAAAGTATGTGGTTCACTCACCCCCCATTTTCTTCAGCTTCTTTGACAATGGTGCATTAGTGCACCTTTCTATAAAGGAACCAAAATATTTCAATTTTCTAATAAGCTTAAGTTTTTGAAATCCAAAATTAGAATCTAGAATAAGGACGTATTTAAGAACATTTTTCATGAAAAGGCTAGGGTAAAACATGATCTTAGTCTTATCTTAGGTCATGTTGTTAAATTTGGGCTAGATGGAGAATTAGCAAAGAAAAAAAAAATCTCTCCAAAGCTATCGGGAAACACTATGTTTAAGAGAAGAAATATATAGGAGACAAAAATCATTAGAACTATAGTTGAAAGAGGGTGATAGGCATACTAATTTTTTTTTTCCAAAATCAAGAATGTTTCATCATCTATTCTATCCATTAAAAGTGTATCATCAAGGAAAATCCTACTCTCCCAATAGGAAATTAGCAATTAGGGAGTCTATTTTTTCAAAAACTTACTTTCTCCTAGCTTGTCTCTAAGTGATAGTAAGTGTGATAGGCATACTCTTCTATAGTACATCCCATCTATAGTGATGAATCAAGATAATGTCAATCTAATGAGGCCTTTTATTATTGAAGAAATTTATTCTATTGTTTTCTCTATGGCCCTAGAGAAAGCTCCTGGCCCAAATGCATTTACTATGTTTTTTTATTGGAAGTGTTGGGATGTCATTTTTTTTTATCTTTTAATGGTTGTAGGAAAATCTGGCAAGAAAGCAAGGTATATTTTAGTGGCAAATATTCGTAAATTGGCTAATTTTAGATTTTTTTGGCTAGTTATTTGGCTAATAATTTAAGATTTGATACAACCTAAATCACCATAGTTTTATAAAATTTAGTTCTAGAATATTTAAAATCGCTCAATAATTTTTTTTATTGAAAATTTTAAACTCAAATATTCGCCACAATATTCATTACTTGATTAGATTTGAGCACCTAAATATAACATATTATTGGAGAAAATAAATTGAACTAGACAATAATTATTGTAATTATTAGTTACTTTAGGGATATATCACCAATATTTAGTTTTCACTATTGATTTAAAGTATATTAATGGTCCTCATAATATTCCATGAGGTAAAAAAAATGTTCAATTTTGATTTGTAATATTCAATGGTGATTAATGAACTTCCTATTATTATTGAGATTCATCAATATTTTATATTAGAAAATTATGATTTGAAAATAATAGCCAATATTAATCATATTTAGAATTAAAAATTGAGAGATTTTCCAATAGAAATAATTTTGGTTTTTTCAACATAATGAAAGATTCACCAATATTTTATATCTTCTTTTGGAGGCAGTTTTCTTAAAGTTTACCCTACAAGAAAACATATATTCTTAAAAAAATTAATATAACTAATCTCACCTTGATCCGCAAGTCAAAATCTCCTCAAAAATTTATGTACTTTAGGCCCATTTCATTATGTAATTCCATGTATAAGATCATTACAAAGGCAATTTATCTCAAACTTAGACATCTCATTCCTAGATTAGTTTCACCCTGGCAAGGAGGTTTTGTTCCTGGTAGGGATACATCTAATGGTGCATTAGTTTCTTTTGAACTCCTACATACTATTGAAACTTCTCAAAATCCTTCTTTTGTGGAAAATTTGGATAATGATGAAATCCCATGATAAAGTTGATTGGTCATTCCTACTAAAAGTCCTATCTAAATTTGTTTTTTTGGTTGCTTGATGCAAATGGATCAAGAAGTTCCTATCTGGTGCCACTTTTTCAATCCTTATTAATGGCACACCTTCTTGCTTTTTCCATGCCACCCAAGGAGTTCAACAAGGGGATCCATTATCTCCCTTTTTGTTCATTATCATGGCTGAAACTCTTAGTAGATCTATTCATAAACAAAATCTTCTTTCCAATTGGAAGGGCATAAATATTCCTAATTCAGATTTATCTTTGAACATAATGTTTTTTTTTATGACACACTTATATCCATGAGGCTAGATGTATGAAGTAGATATTAGATACATATACTTTTGGATCTGCCTAGGTTATTAATTTTCTCAAATCTAAAGTCTTTATGCTTTATATGCTTGAATCAATAAAGAAAAGAATCACAAATATCCTTGGCTTCTTAGTGGATGACTTACCATCTACCTATCTTGGGATTTTTTTCTTCTCGGGATAAGTGAAAGTTTCATTTTGGGACAATGTTATTAGCAGGCTCAAAAATAGAATCTTAGTTTAGAAAGTGTGATGGCTTTCTCTTTCTGGTAGAATCTTATTAATCAAAACTATTCTCCTAACTATTCCTAATTATTATATTTATGTCCTTCAAGCTCCAACTTCTGTAATTAGCCAAATTGAAAAAATCATTCAAACTTTTCTTTGGTCTTCTAATATGACTAATACTAGTAAGATTCCTCTTATATCCTTGTAGAAACTTTCCATCAATAAACTATCTAGAGGGGTAGGGGTGAAAAATTTGTCTCTTAGAAACAAAGCTTTTTTTTTTGGAAATTAGTTTATGTACTTCAAATCTTAATCCTTGTGGTGCCAAATTATGCAAGCCAAATATTTAGATTCCCCTTTCTCTCATAGAATTTTTGTTGTTTCTAATCCCCCCTCTAGCTCTTCTATCTGGAATTTTATGATGTCTTCTAGAGAAGTTGTAACTAAGTTTTTAACTTGGCAGTTCACAATGGTTATAATGTCTCCTTTTTGAAGGATTCATGATATGGTTTGCCACCATTATGACTCACTATCTCATTAAATGAGATTATGAGGACTTCTTATTTTGGGAGAATTATTAGTGGATTATATGGACTATATTGATACTATGTTGCATAATGTGATTTGGAAAGATCCTTTTTCTCTTCCTATACGAAGAAATTTGGTGAGGAAACTCATGGATATTCTGGGAAATACATTGGTTTTTATGTCTAAAGGATGTGATAAATTGTTGTGGTGTCCTACCAAAAATGGCTTATATTCTGTCAAATATGGGTATGAGGCCCTTTGATAAATGCTTGAGCAACATAGTTCTCAACAAGATTTTATTTTTTGCTGGGGAAAAATGTGTCCATCCAAAAGCTAGCATATTTTCCTGGTTGGCTATTCAAAGTAGAATCTTGACTAGTGACAAACTAGTTAAATTTCATATAGCTTCTCCCTTTAAATGTGTTCTATGTGGATTACATGAGGAATTAGTTGATCATCTTTTTGTGCATTATCATTTTTCTCTACAATGTTGGTATTTTTTCATGAAGAAACTATCCATTTCCTTTCCCCTCCCTAGATCCTTATGGGATATGTTTTAAGCTTGGCCAATTCTATTTACAAATTTGATCTTTGCATGTTTATGGACTATTGTTCCTTTATCAGTTATTTGGTCTATTTGGTGGGAGTGCTACAAAAAAATCTCTAGAAAAGAGATGTCAAATTTGTCTCTAGTTATCTCCACAATAGAAAGGTTTATATATGAGAAAGTGAATAATATGGCTTCTAGCCATTTTAATGTGAATACCATCTTTTCCTCATGGGATAATCTAGTAGTCTAGTCTTGGAAGCTTATATCCTTTCTATCATCCTATGTCTTTCCTTGTTTCAAAAAAATCCCTATACTTAGAGCATCAGTTAAATGGACTCCTCCCAGCTCTTCATTTATCAAGCTTAATTTTGATAGATCATCTAGAGGGAATCATGATGAGTTACGTATTGGGGTTTGTCTAAGAAATCATTTAGGTAAAGTTTTGGCTATGCAACCCCTATTAGCCCTGGTACTAATAATATGGCAGAAGCTACTACTTTGCTTGGAGGTCTAATTCTTGCTAAGAAAATATCTTTCTCTTATTTGCACATTGAGGTTGATTCTTCTATTATTATTAATGCTTGCATTTTATAGGAACAATGCAACTAACATTTAAGATATCTTTTTTAGTGAATATGGGGCCTCATTAATTCTCTAGAAAACTTTCTTATATCACATATTTATAGAGAAGGTAATGCTTTGTCAAATTGTGTATCAAATTTTGGTTGTAATAAAGTTATTCTACATTGTTGGCCCTGTATTGGCATGGTAGAAAAGTTTCTTTCCATTATTGCAATAATTAGAATGAATCATCTTAGTTTGTTATTCATTGTAGGTTGCTAATTATATTTATCATGCTTATTGTCATCATGAATGTTGTATGTATGCATAGCTAGTTGTATAGTTTATATGTATAATCAGTTATGGTTATGAGAATGTATCGCATGATGATATTATGGGTTTCTTTAGGCATTATAAAATAGGATTAGTTTTTGGTGGCTAAGTGGATGATTCTAGCTAAGTTGGCAATGTACTTACAAGTTAATCTAACATCAATTTTAAGTGGTAGCATTCAAGTGGCATAATTAAACATCATAATATTTTGTGCAAACTTTTATAGGCATACTTCTCCCCTATCATCTGCATCTTTCATATAACATTTGAGATTTCAGACCTTCTTGCACCAGTTATCATTAATAGTGAATAATGGTCTTTTATTTTCTTGAGTAGTATTCATTATTCTTATTTTGGGTTTTATGTCTCTTTCATTATGCTTAATGTGGGTATTCTATCTTCTTCATTAAGCTCTTACTGGTTGCATTGATTGCATCTTCTTACTTTGGGTTTATTCATACTTCTTTGCAATATGTTGGGTCATCCCAGTTCTTTGGTAGGGGTAACTTACCTAGTTGAGTTTTGTTCTATTTTTTCAACACTCCATATGGATTATTACCCTAGAAATTATAGAGTTTACTAGGAATTGAAGCGTGGGAAAAGCCTTTTCTTTGATGCATAAAAGATGACATGGTTGCATCTATTTTCTTTTGTGATCGACCGCATATTCACCATGGTATAAAAAGGATCATTGGGCATGATATTCTTTTCCCTTCGGGAAAGAGGATAATTTATCCTTCTTATATCTTTTCAATTTTTCTATCAAATTCTTTGGATTTGCTTCAATCCTCATTTCATCTTGAGTTAATTGTTAGTAGATATGTCAAGCCAAGTTTTTTGCAAGGAGGCAAGATAGCTAAAGCATGTTAGAAATATTACCTATGGGGCTATGTTTCTCTTATAGGCACTCTCTTTCATCATCATGCAGTTCTCAGTAATCATGATATATATATAGTTTTTGAGAGTATCAAAAAGGATCTTGAAAAGCAGTCTTTCTATTTGGTTATTAAAGCTGATGTGTAGCAATATGGTTTGTATTTTTCAAAGGACTCTGTTAATAGCATTCATCATATTGTATTTTCTATACAGTATTTATTGGAGCAAGACTCATTTGGTGCTCCACCTCCACAACTTCTCATCCTCCCATAGACTGTGGCTTCTTCTCATCCCTTCCCCAATCTTAATCTCAAGCTCAGGGCTACTGATCCTTCAATAGGTTTTATAGAAGACTAATATGTATAATTTTCTATGAATTTTGGCCTTTTTGGTTTTCACCCATTATTATATGTGCAGGTTATCTTCTAAGTGGGATCTCTACAACAACTTTCTTCTTATTTTCTCGATGACGATGTTAAGGGATTGAAGGTGCCAATGATCTATATCAAGACTTTTTACTTCAACACTCTCTTTTTTTTGTAATACTATATAATATGTAAATGAAGTCATAGTCATAGGGATGCTATGATTTTTTGGGATATATGTAATTATCAAATAGTGATGTAGCTTTTAGGTCCCTCTTCCATATCTTTTCAATTTGATGTAAATTGGAGGAACTAATTTTTGGGACTTCTAAATTCTTCCACACAATAGTGGTCCTTCATTTCTACTTTTTCTTTTTTCATGGGGTCATGAACAAAGTTTTTCTTCCTGGTTCTTTTCTCTAGGAGCTCCTTATCTTAGAATCAGTAGAATTGTTTAAAAAAATTATATATAATATGTCAAGTGGCTTTGCCACCTTTGTTTAAAAAAAATATATTAATATTTAATTATTATATGAATAAATAACTATTTTTTATTAATAATAATTATATATATAGTTTTCTTGATAAGTTAATAAGTATTATAATTAAATGAGTAATAATTAATAATTAATATTAAATTAAGATAATAATATTTAATTACATGAATTTATGTAATAATAATACATATATATATATATATATATATATATATAATTATATATTAAAATAAGTCAATAGATGAATGTCAATTGTAACTAAGAATAAACTTTTAGGTATTGGTATTCTAGAAATGGATCAGTTTTTATGAAATATTTGTATACTAAGGAATTTTTTTTATACTTGTGAACTCAAAAAAAAATTGTCAGATATGACATTTGAAGAATCAAAAAACTTGAACCCTTTTTGTAAATCAAAGTCTTATGTTTTCAAAACCAAACAAACTATGAAACTACATTTGTTGTGATGTATGTTTTACTTTGTGTTGGGATTGGGGTTGACAGGGTGTTGACTAGTTTTGGATGTTTACCAGAGGCCTGGGAGTTATTGTTTTATGATTGTATATGTGATGTTGTGGTTTTGTGAATTAATCTTTAAGTTATGGATGAGTGGTTATATTCTAGTTTCTAGTTGCTTGTTTAGAACTAACGTGGTCTATTGTGATCTTATGAGACTTTATGCTATTTTGAGATTAGGGTAGGTTATCTTTATGTATGATTGGGAAGTGGCTTGCAATGGAGGCCAGAGCCCTAAGGAGGCTTCTTGGGTAACCCATTGTAGTTTTTTATTATTGATCTCATATTGGTTTTGACAAATGAGTGTACACTTAATTCAATATAAGTCATTTACTTAGTTCATACTAAACAAGTAATGCATGTCAAGTGTAACATGTCAGAGAGTGCATGCCTAGTGAGACACTTAGATAATGTTGAGTAAATAGTTAGTGTTGAGTCACTCAAGTGCCAAGTAGATAATATGTGCCAAGTGATTCAAGTGTCGAGCAAGTAGTCCATGCTAAGTTATTCAAATGCTGAGTGACAACATTGCAATTACGGTTGACGTCGAGCACTAGGGACTTCAGATGCTAAGTGATACAATTTTGACATAGTTGTTTTTAATAGTACAAACTACTATGTAAACCATTTTTTGGCTGGCTTTAGATTTATCTTGAGATCCTAGATGATAAGGAAGATTTTTCATTGATGACCCCTATGAATTACATCGATCCAATCAGAAAAAAAAAGGAAGGATTAAGTGGCATTATGGATGAATCATGCTTGTTGATTCATACCTAACCCTATGCCAAAAATATCTTCTTAAGGAGGGTAAACCATAATCCACAAGTGTGTGGAAGAGAAGATAGAGTAGTAAGAGAAGTTTGCATGCAGAGCCATAACAAACAGAGAATTTCATAGTGACAGAGGAATATGATTCAAGTGAATTGTAGAATAAGTTAGATGAGAATAGAGGAAGAAGTGAAAGTACATAACAGAGAGAGATCTTATCGAAGGAGGATCGAGGATACATGCAAAGAGGTAATCTATTATCTAGCAATAGTGTGCTAATTGCATGATCATTATTGAGACACTTTAATAGGTGAATCAATTAAATCTCTTAACAGAGTAGTCTTAATAGGTTGTATTGAAATCCTCTAATAAGGTGATTACTTCATTGTGAGTTAGAGTCCTCTAATTAGGCACACTTCTAATAGGGTGAGACTTAACAGTCTTTGTAAGACTTTAACAAGGCAGGCCTTTCATAGGGTAGATCATATATGGTTAGACAATTGTAACCTTAGTTGGATACACTTTACAACTACAACAGTGAAGATTTGTGGTTGTCATCCCCACCCCAATTTTACCTTCTCATTGGAGGGTTTTTGGGTAATCATATCTTGTATCATATATGTGTGAATGTTTACTTATTTACATGTTTTAGATGTATATGTTTAATATGGTATTTCAGTTTACATATTAAATTATGAGATGGATGTAAGGTGAATGATTTTATGGGTAAAAGTTTGAAGCACTAATTCACAACCCCCCTCCCCCCTTGACCCCCTTCTTAGAGTTTACTTTTCCTATTGTATTTCCAACAATTGGTATCAGAGCTTTGTTCTTTGAAAGGTAAGAGTTTTGCAAATTTGAGGAATGATCTTGGAAATGGAAGTCTACAAGATGGGAAAGATTATTGAGAATCAAGCGACTAAAATACAACTTTCCCTACATCAATTGAATGAAGTAAGAGATAACTTAAAGAGTTCACTAAAGTGAAGGAAAGATATAGCTACTGAAGAAAATGACACACATTACAAAGAGATTGACACTATTGGACTATTTACTGAAGGAAATTCAAAATAATTTGATGCAATAGTTGTAGATTTGATTGAAAAGAATGGAACCCTAACTAAAGAGGTCAGAACACAAAATATAGAACAAGATGTCCAATCAGCATTGCTATGTGAAGTGACTAACCAGAAAAAGAAAGTTGAAGAAGATAAAGTCATGATAGAAGATTAAAAAAGGACACTAACCAACAAATTGGAGGAAAGGACATTAGAATTTCACATAATTGCTAATAAGCAACTGGAGATAATGAATCAAGTCATGATTACCAATCATGAACTAAATGGTAAAGACATTGTGATCACAACCATGAAATTACATAATGAACAAGTGAATAATGATCTAAAGAGTGAAAGAGAGTTTTTTGAAAATTTCAACAATACTACTGGATTAGGTTACACTAGCACTGAAGAAGGAGAATCATTCAAAAGTGGTGAACAAAGTTATAAAGGTAAGAACTCAAAACCCACTTGTCATAATTGTGAAAATTTGAGACATACTACTAATATTTATAGGAGAAAGACTACAAATTAGAATGTTAAGAAAAAGTACATGGATCACTACCATAAATGCAACAAACAAGGTCATTAGGCATATGAATGTAGAACCAAAATTATGAGCCCACAAAAATTTGAAGGATATTGTTATAACTGTTAGAAGTATGGACATAGAGCCTTTGAGTGTAGATCCAAACCCAAGTGGTCATCAAACAAGTAGACACATGTAAAGCACAATGGAAACTCTTATAACTAGGATTATAACACTAGGTATAGTTGTCACTATTGTCAAGTATGGATATGTTCTGGAGAAATGGACTAGAACACATTTTAGAAGTTATTACAATAGATTGTTATTTCAAACTACATGTTTTAGTTGTTTTAAGATTGGTCACATAAGAAGACATTGTCCAACAAGGTCAAAGGCACCAAGTAGTGAATTTAACAAAGGAAAAGGAAAATTTAATGTTGAAGATGTCAGAAATTAGATGAAAAAGACATGGAAGAAAAGAGAAGATTACAATACATCAAGTTCAGACGGGATCACTTCACCCAATGGGTCACATGATCACACCAATTCCAATTAAGTAATCAAGAGGTATGTTGGGACTGATATTGAAAAGACATATTATACATTAGTTCCAAGGATTTGTTTTAGCAAAGATTTTATATGCATGAGGAAAGATGCAAAGTGTTGATTATAACTTGGAAGAAATCTTTAAGATTTGATAGTTTTCATGTTACTACTGATCATGAAAAGTTTCATTATAGCCGCCGAGTGAAATGCTAGTTGATGCTAAGCTATGAAAGGCGATAGTGTTGGCAAAACTATTAGTAGATGCCAAGCATGAGGAAAATCATATGGATTCCAAGTGAGTTATAAATCCTATTGAAGTTGAGATTATAGTTGTGTAAGAACTTAGCATTAAATGTGCTATTTTAAGGACCATTTGATCAATTTTTCCTCATTTGACATCATTCAAACTTGAAGGAGAGAACAAAGAGCTAAAGGAAATTTAAAGAAGTCATTCCAAGCACTTGAAAACTAGATTTAATAGATGTTCAACACCATTTCTATAGGATTACAAAGGTATTCATCATGTGTTGAGCTACAGAGTTTTGAATTTTGCAAACCTAGTTTTATGAAATGACATCTAGTTCTTCAGCTACTAAGGTCATAAAGGGAAAGGAAGTTTTGAATATAGAATTGATAATCAGTGAGATCAAACAACAAAATTTTAGAGTCATTCCTGATATTTCTTATAAGAAAGATCCATCTAGTGTGTTATTAATGATACCACCACAAGTTTTGATGATTTAAGATGTGAGATGCTGCTAGACATGCAAGGTTGGTAGGAAACGAGATATGGAGCTAAGAGAAACATATGACAAATTGTGTTAAAATGGGAAATTTAAAGAAGAATTCAATACTATAGAAAGGAAATGGTTAACTCATGCCCTAGATTTCCCTAACACCTTCAAAACAAAATGGATTAAGATTTTCTTAAGTAGAGTTCATGACAATTATGTATGGGGTGAGAATGGACCAGTGAAAATCACTAACAATATTGTACATAGAGTGATAGGGTATCCAACCCTAGATTGACCTAAAACAATGAGAAGTGATGCAAAAGAAGTAATTGAGAAAAATATACGGGTTGTATGGAATAAAAGAAAGATGACTATTGATACAATCACAGATCCCCTAATTGCTTTTGCAGTGAGGATTATAGCACATAAGTTTTATCAATCCAATAGGCTCAATAATGGACCTTGTATTGCAATTGACATGGGCTAAAAGATAGTGAAGAATGTTTATACATGTATATGATCTTGTCAAGTTGTAGTTGTAACAATTGCTACAAAATTTGGGAGCAATAAGGAAGACCAAGAGTGCCCAATGAAAATTTGGATCTATTCTTGTATGTATATTCTATTATTTACAAAATACATTCCCTACTTTTGGTAAAGTTTCATGGAAGGAAAAAAAATCTATTGTAATACAAATAACTGAATTCATTTAGTAGTTGGGAGACAATTTTGAGTCAGTTATGACTAGCGACTTTGAGGACTTCAAGCAATCAATGAAGAAAAGACTAAGGATACCAGTTTCACTAGTAGAGAAACATTTCAATGATGTTTTCATTCTAGTTCATATTGATTTTACTTATACACAAGCCATAGTTCCAAGAGTGAGGTGGTTGATACCTCTAGGCTATGAAATCAATGTGGACGAAGCCTCTATAGTAATAACACCATTACTTGCAAAAGAAGTTAACACAGAGGCTATAAAATTTGGGAGTTCTATGATTTGGCAAAATCTAAAATCACAATGGATCTGAAGACTACCTCAATCATTAGAAAGAAGAACAAAATGTTCAAGAAACTCAAGGAGAAATTTGGTGAAGGGGTAGCAGAAGAAGAAGATGATGATGATGAAGAAGAAGATGAAGACATGCCAACCCAAGCACCACTTTCTATTACCCAAGGTCAACGAGAAGACCAAGAAGAAGATGTATAAATTGAAGAAGGTGTCGAGGGAGAAGAAGCTAGTGAAGCACCTACAACTACTAAGAAGAAGAAAAGGAAAGCAAGAGCATTGATAGAGCTAGCCAAAGAAGGTTGTGAAACCCACACAACCTAAGCCTATAGTTCCTACTACAAAGGCTAGCATAAGGGCCATTGTTCAAAAGGCTAAAGAAGTTGAAAAGCCAAAGGAAAAGAGAACTGCACCAGCTAGCAAGGATGAAAAACCTAAGAAGAAACTAAGAAGAAAGTATGTTTCTCAACCTAAATCTGATGTAGAGAAGACTAAATCTAATGACAATAACTAATTCCAAGTGGTAAGTCATAGTTCTTCTTTAGATTTAGACAACTTATGTGAGAACATTATAAATAATATTGATTTATCTAGATTCTCTTACGTTAAGTTTTACAATCTTGGGAAGATTGAAATGAATCAAGTTGAAAAGTTAGTATATGTCATGATGGAAACATTTAAGAAGACTCCTCTTGAACTTTCCAACTTCATACCTAAGAGTTTGTATGATAGAGTTGAGTAGAAGTGGCATTATTATCTATCAACTAAATGATTAATCAGAGAGATAGAACTTGCATAGGTAATGCCAAAACTAAATAAGGCTACAATGGAAAAAGCCATTAAGAAATAAATTGGAAGATTTATTCCAAAGTATAGAGCATTTAGTATACTATAGAATAACATTGAGGATGTTGTACAAAAGTCTAGACAAATATGGAAAATGACATATGGACTGTTAGCATCTAATGAAGTTGTGCAAACACCTATTGAGGTAGGTGAAGAAAAAGATGAACAACATGAGGTAACTGAGGTTATAGAAGAAGCCACTAAAAAGGATGTAGTTGAGGAAGGAACTAAAATGAACTTAGATGAATAGGCACTAGCTAGAGATGAGCAATAGATAGAACAAAGTGTACCAGATACACTAGTGTTGAGTGCCAGTCATCAACAAGAGACAAGTGCAAACACTAAATCTGTGAAGATTAAGGATGTTTCTAAGGTCCTATAACTTAGAACATCAACCCCCTTATAGAGTAATACATGAAGGAAATTCAAATAGAATCAACTACCCAGGCTAAACTTTGGGAACATCATGTATTGGTGAGTGTTGATGAGATTGAGAAGGTAGAGAAGGCATCTGTAGGAGAGAAAGTTCAAACACAAGAATCATCTACACCCCCTCCTCCATCTATCATGATACAACCTACATTACCTATTGTGATGTATCATAGGAAGACGCTAGCAACTTCCATTATCAATAAACTAGTACAAAGTTCTCTAGTTTTAGGAGATCAAATGGAAAATTCATATGACAAGAATAAGACTACTAAAGAGTAGGAGAATGGAATAGAAGAATAGAAGGATGAGACTACAAAGAATCAATATGGAACTAAAGTTCAAACAGGTTAGGATGTCACTCCTGAACCTATAGCACAAGTTCAAGGTGCTACTAGAAATATAGAGAAAGAACATGACAAAACTAAAGAACAAAATTTGACTACAAAGCTAGAGGAGCAATTAGCAATATAAGCACTAGTGACTTTACTAGAATCTACTCCTCCTCCTATTCAAACTCTTCAAAGGCCAAGAATAGAGGTTACATGGCTACAATCATCAAGGCCAAGTCTAAGCACATCTCTAAGGTAGATGGGGTAACATCATTTGGTGATGCGAAGTTAGATGATGTGATTGTGTTGCCAAAGTATGATCTTACAACAATCACTATTGAGGAGATGAGCATACTATATGATGCTCTTGCCAAGAAAAAGCACCAAGAATTGCAAAAGATCAAGGAAATTTTTCTTGATGCATTCAGTCTACCAGCCCTAAAGGAAACCAAGTATATCATACAAGAATTAACCAAATTAGTGGAGAAGTTAAATGATACAGACCTAGATTCAAATGTGAAATTTCTTAAATGGTCAGAGAGGAAGTGTCAAAATAAGGTGACTAAAAAGATAGTACGTGTTATTGCACTATCATAGGTTGAGTTAGTAACCAAAATTGAGAATGTGAATAAGGTTCTAGAGAATATTTTCTCTCTATACACCAAATTCTAAAATATCACACTCTTCACAAGGGAAGCTAGGAGCCATATCCTAAACTTGGAGAGCAATATGCATACATTCAACATAACTCTACAAAAGTCTCCATCCCAGAGTGAGAAACACTTCAACACTCTATTGCAGTCCCAAATTCAATTAGCAATGCTCCATGCAAATGAAGCCAACATAAGGGCCAAACTGATCAACATCTAGTCAACATTGACTCCACATATGGAGATACTAAACAAGGAACTAGCCTATGTTGAAACTCTCATGAAATAAGATCTACATCTTTCTACACGTCAAGGCTTAGTACACCTTTCTTTTGAGATGGCCACCCAAATCAAGTCATTGGAGGTAGCTTTTGATAATTGGTATGCATCTTTAAAGATCATACTTGAGGTCTACAAACCATTTATGAACAAACACACTATAAGTGTATAACCCTTTGACCTAAGTTTCAAAAGGGGGAGAATAAGAAGTATAGGGGAGACAAAGAATAATAAAGAATGTGAGAGAAATGAATAATAAAGTAGATAAGTATATGAAGGAGATAAAATCATGGGGGAGTAAATGAAATGAGGAAAATAGTATGAAAAGATACTATTTTTGAGATAGAAACATAGTATATAGTTTAGCTTATACATATCTACTTAGCAGGAGGAAAGATTTGTGGTTCAGATACAAAATACATAACAAAAAAATCAACTCAGGGGGAGTTATGAGTTATGAGTTATGAGTTATGATATTTTGAGGAATGATTGGTAAGTCATGTTTTAAAAAAATTTGATATTCTTTGGATTTCTTTATAGAAGTCGAGCAGAGATTAGATCTGACTTATTCTTGTAAGATAAGATCAGTAATGCATGAACAAGTGTTTTTGACACTCATGTCAAAGAGGGAGATTGTTGATCTCATATTAGTTTTGAAAAATGAGTGTCTACACACTTAATTCGTTATAAGTCATTTCCTTAGTTCATGTCAAACAAGTAATGCATGTCGAGCATAACATGTCAGACAATGCATATTGAATGAGACACTTAGATAGTTCCAAGTAAATAGTTAGTTTTGAGTCATTCAAATGCTGAGTAGATAATATATGTCAAGTGTGGAGCAAGAAATGCATGCTAAGTCATTCAAATGCTGAGCACCAGGGACTTCAGATGCTGAGTGATATAATTTTGACATAGTTGTTTGTAATGGCACAAATACTATGTAAACCATTTTTGGGATGACTTAAGATTTATTTTGAGATCCTAGATGATAAGGATGAATCTTAATAGATGATCCCTATGCATTACATGCATCCAATCAAAAAAGGGAAGGGTTAAGCAACAATATGGATGAATCATGATCATTGATTCATACCTAACCCTAAATCACAGATATATTCTTAAGGAGGGTAAACCCTAATCTATAAGTGTGTGTGTGTGTGTGTGTGTGTGTGTGTGTGAATGTGTGGAAGAGAAGATAGAGTAGTAAGAGAATTTTTCATGCAAAGCCATAGAAAATAGAGAATTTTAGAGTGACAAAGGAATAGGATTCAAGTGAATTTCAGAATCAGTTAGATGAGAATAGAAGAAGAAGTGAAAGCACATAACAAAGAGATTTGATCAAAGGAGGATCAAGGATACATGCAAAGAGGTGATCTCTTATCTAGCAGTAGAGTGCTAACCACAAGATCATTGTTGAGACATTCTAATAGGTGAATCAATTATATCTCTTAATAGAGTAGTCTTAATAGGGTGTGTTGAAATCCTCTAACAAGGTGATTACATCATTATGAGTTTAAGTCCTCTAATCAAGCACACTTCTAACAAGGTGTTGAAATCCTTTAATAGGGTGAGCCTTAACAATCTTTGTAAGCCTTTAATAGGGAAAACATTTCATAGGGTAGATCATATCTTGTGGTCAAAAAATTGTAACCTTAATTGGATACACTTTACAACTACAGTAGTGAAGATTTTTCGGTGTCATCCTCGCCCTAGTCTTACCTTCTCATTGGAGGGGGTTTTGGATAATCATATCTTGTATCATATATATGTGAATGTTTACTTATTTACATGCTTTAGATGGATATGGTTAATATGGTATTTCAGTTTACATATTGAATTGTGAGATGGATTTGAGATGAATGATTTTATGGGTAAAAGTTTGAAGCACTGATTAACCTACCTCCCCTCTCAGAGTTTACTTTTCCTATTGTGTTTCTAATAGTTTTAATAAGTGATAATATTTCATCAAATGGGTTTAAAAATGAATTAACAAGAGTTAGTGTTTTTCCTCACCATGCCTCAAGTGCTAGTACTAGATAGGATGGGAGTAGAGAGGATGCTTGGTTGTAACATTTCCTCATTAGTATGTCTTGTCTGTATGAAAGGATATTGATGCCGCATAGAGTCAATAGGGGGCCAAAGTCCATAGAGGCTACTAGGGTAACCTTAGAGTTGGCTCATGCAATGACACTTTCTCACTTACATAGTAAATTCCCTACATGTCTTTGTTGCCTCTATGTTTAGATGTTATTTGTGTCTTGGTACCTTTAAGATAGATTGCTATAAGGCTTTCCTTGATCTAGATGTTAACTATGACTTTTGGAATTGATATCCATATGGGACTTGAGATTATCTCCTCAACATGGTGGGAGTGGGTCATTTAGGTTCCAGGAGGTTGGGTGGTAGTGTTTCCTATACCATTGAGATTTGATAGCTGGATGTGATTACTAGATGTACTTGTGTAGATCTTCCTTTATTTTTGATCTTGTGTTTCTATTGGATGGTTATATTATGTTGTACTATACTTGATTATCTAAAGATCTTTTGAGATGATGTATTTATTCATGCTATATATTCTTTGAGCTTTTCATACCCTATGATTTTTATGGTGGATGATTATGCATTTTGGTTATGCCATGTGATATCTTATGTAATTGTATATTATTTAATTAGATTCATACTTCTGGTTATTCTATGATGTGGATTCTATTATGTATCAAATTTAATATTAATAAAACTTATGCATGTGATTCAACATCATGGAACCCTCAAGAGATGTAATCTATTTATGGATTGTTTGTATCTATGTGAGTTATTGTTTTCGCTATATTATCTCTTGTGTAATAATCTTTAAAAAAAAGTTTGGAAAACATAGTGAAACTTTAGGTTAATTAATTTTGGACTCCCTAGTGGGGTGTTACATGATATATGAATAGTGGAAAATTGTAGATAAGTCCTCTCATTTAATTAATTAAAACTTTAAGCTAGGAGTGATTAGAGAAAATGTTAAGAAATGGAATGAAGTTTCCTTTGGTAACATATTTGATAAGAATAAGGATTTAGAAGGTAAACTAGTGGTTTCTCAAAAGAAAGTGGAAGATAATCCAAATTATCTAGACTATCTAAAATTGGAAAGATCCTATAGGGATCAATGGCTCTCCATCTCTATTGAGGAAGAAATCTTTTCGAAACAAAAATAAAAGATCCATTGGCTCAAAGAAGGAGACATGAATAGTAGATTCTTCCATATTGCTACTTTGAAACATAAGAGTACAAACATAATCAAATCTCTTAAAGTTGCCACTGATATGGTGGTTTTGAAGAAAGATGATGTTAACACTGAAGCTATAAAATAGTTTTCATCAAAGAGGAGCTATTAATGATGGAGTTGATGACCCTCTTGACCTGTTAGGATCTATTCCTATGCTTGTCTCCCCAAAGGACAATGTTTCTATGTCTAAAAGGATTGATAGAGAAGAAGTTTAATGAATAGACTCAAGATCTCAAATCCTATTTGTTGTGTAAAATTTGCCTCTAATATTTCACCCTCTACTCATTAGCAATAAATGGATGATACTATCCTTTTTGGGGAAGCTATCTTATATGAGGCAAATGCTTGGAAGTCCCTATTAACTAACTATGCCAAGTTATATAGTCAATATATCAATTTTCATTAAAGTAAACTGTTCTTTTTCAATACCCACAAGACATTCAAAGAAAAAAATTTGTTGTGCTAGAATGCCAAATCTAGTATTTACCAAATATATATCTTGGCCTACCCTTCTTGCTAGATAGTCTCCTATACTAGAATAGCATTATTGATAAATTTCAAAAGAAACTGGCCAAATGGAAAGGAAAACTATTAAGTTTTGGGGGTAAGCTTCTTCTCATTAAAGCTTGTTTCTAAAGTATCCCAATGTACCTCAATTCATTTTCCTTAATGCTTGTGAAGGTGGTAGATTCATTGGAGAAATTTCAAAAAAAAAATGTTGTGGTCTAGAGTGGAGGAAAAGTGAAAGATTACCCTTGTCAACTAGAATCAAGTGTGTTAATCCAATGGGAATGGAGGCCTTGATATCAGAATTTTAAAAATATGAACAAAGCTCTAATCTCTAAATTGTTCTAGTTAACCTTAGAAGGAGCTAAAGATTGGTCTAAAATATTAAGGGCCAAATACTTATCTTATGGTCCTTCTTATTTTTACCTTGGTAAGAATAACTCTAATGATAGCTTCATCCTTTGTAAGAACATATTCAAAACCAAAGGCTTGATTAGAAGAGGAAGTAGAACACAAATAGGACATGGTAGAAAAAGCTTATTATGGGAAGAAATATGAAAGGATGAGGTTCCTATCAAGGAGGTATTAAATAACCATGGATTGATGGACTAGTTGAGGGGGAATGTGTGTGAGAAGGTGGAAAGATACCTAGAATGGGAAATGACAATGCAAGATGGAAGGACTTAATTAGATTGTGTTAAGTCCAAAGAGATGTCAAAAGAATCAAGAATATTAGTAAGGAAGGGGTCACATATCTCATGGATATGCTCCCTAACCCTAGTCTCCTTTACCAATCAAAAGAAGATAAATGGATCTGGAGATATAATAGCAACAATCTCTTCTTGGTTAGTTTTTCCTATAGGGTGCAAGAAGTCAATCTTGTGGAAGATAATTTCTAGAAGAACGTTTGGATTCATAATCTACAGCCTAAAATAAATTACTTCTAGTGGATAGTGGCTCACAAAAAAATCCTTACACTTGACAATCTATCTAAACATGGTGTGAAGTTAGCTAATAGACGTGTCCAATGTGAGAAGTATGTTGAGTCTACTAATCATCTATTTTTACACTTCCCTTTTAGAGTTGAGATTTAGAATCTAGTGCTAAAAGATTTCCATCTATCCATGGTGTTCCCCAAAATTATTAATGATCTAATCATTCAATGGATGGTGTCTCCTTTATCTCACCCTATCTCTATTAACACTTAGGAATTAATTATTTTTGTTGCCAACTAATGTGTTTAAAAAGAAAGAAACAATGGGATCTTTAGAGAAAATAAGAAGGATGTTGCCTCCACTTTCCACATCATCAAAAATATAATAAGAGAAAGTATAAACTATGCTTAATTCCCCAAGAGCCTCATGTTCCCTAGTATACTAGACCTAATGCTAAAACAAAATTGGAACACTAATCAAAGTTTGATAGATATTAGCTAGTAGAAGATATGGAAAAGGAAAAAGTGCTAGTGGATTCTATCTAAAAGGGGATGAATGAAATTTAATGTGGAAAAATGCTCTAAAGGTAATCTTGATGTCACTAAAGAGGGAGGAATTACCATAGATTGGAAAGGTGAAATGATACTTGGTTTTCTGAAGTTGCTGAAAATAAGGTCTAACAAATATGTCAAGGCTATTGTAATGTGGTTTGGTATTAAAACTTTGTAGGACTTAGAAGTGGATAATGTTGAGTTGGAAGGAAACTCAAATATAATTATTGATTTAATTCTAAACAAAGCTAATTTCCATTGGAGAATTGCCCCAATTATAAGTGATTGTAGAATATAGCTCTTATCCTTTAATAAAGTTATTATCCAACACACCCTTAGAGAAGGGAATAAAGTACTAACTAATTGGCCACGTGGGGATTAAACTATAAGGAGTGGAAGATGGCAACTCAGATGAATTGCACCCAAGAGTTAAGTCTAGTTAAGTCTAATTTTTTTAAATGATAATAAAAAATATCATGGCATGTAATTGGAATACCAAAGGTGACAGTTGGATCATTAAGTTGTTGAGTCATCAGGGTTCATTTTGTAAGAGTATTAAAAGATATAATCTAATTGGGCCTTTGTTGAGTATCAAGCTTAATAAATGCATTAAAATTTATTTTTATCCACAAAGCTAAAAATTACTTCCCACATCATTTATTTAATCAATCTTTTTGTGTGAATCCTACCCCATATCTTTGCCTGTTATTTCCCAATGTGGTTAATAATACTAATATCAGGTATATATGGAGATGAGTTGGAAAGTTATCTACTCAACCAAGGCTATACATGTGGCATGCAATCATGATTTATTACATTTTTCACATCGATGGTAGAAAATGACCTAGCTTTGTGAAGCAATATGGTGCAAGAATTGAGAGGAAGATTTGTGACATGATTTTAGACATAATAACTCCTATGGTTTTTTTTTTGCATCATCCTTAGTTGGAAATAAAATTTCCTTCTATGCCCTCTAAGTTCCCCAATAATATCCATAATCTTTAGTTATTGGAGGAAATTTCCATGATGAGTGATATTGCAAAGAAAAATAGTGTCAATTTGAACTTGGGTCTTGAGAATTCTAAGTAGTTGTTTGAGAAGGAAAACACCATGGGAGGCCCGTCAAAATGTGTTGAACCTAGAAACTATAAAGAGCTAGAAAAAAATAAAGAAATTTGGGGGTGATTTTTTAAGGAAGGTCTACATTTGTATATCCACATGATGAAAGGTCACAACACTATTCTCTCCACTAAGTTTTCAAATTCTTGGAGATTGTCTATATTAAATTTGTGGTGACATTGGAACTAAATGGACAAGTGATTGGCCTACAATGTGTTCGCATTAAAGTAGAAAGGAAAGGTACATTAGACTATGGTGAGTTTTGATGCAGAGGGATTTTAGAACCTTTAGAAAATCAAATACATGACTTCAGGCTTCACATGCATGAATGCATATTTTAGAAAATGCATAGAAATTTAATGAAATGAGGGTCAACACATGAAGATGTTGCCCATTCAAATCTTCATACAACTGGGTTTTCCTATAACCTGTAACCATTGGAGGATCTTTATAAAATCCCCATGCAAAGACCACTCTGAAAACAACAGAGAGATCTGGCTAATAGGAAATGAAAAATAAGAAAATATTAAACTATTAAGATCTAATTTTCAGATTTCTTCCAAGATGTTGATCTAAATACAAACAGATAAATGTATGTAGAATACTACACAATCACATCCGTACAACACTAGAAAATTAAGAAAATTGAAGGAAAACTCAAGAACTTCATTCTATTCACTTTCTCCCAAAAAAAAAAATCTCTCTCCAAAAATATCTCTTCAAAAATCTCCCTCACAATATGCAGTCTTTCTCTTTTTGAAAATCCTTCTAATGTAACTCCCAAAAATCCATCATAGCTTTCTTGTGGCGGTTACATTTTGAATACCTACACATGATGCTTTAGGAATATTCATCATTTTCTTCCTTTTGATTAGGGTAGGCTTATAAGAATACTCATACTAAGTCCTAAGTGAATAATGTTGGGTAGGCTTATAAGAATGCCACCTAAACATTTCCACCACAAAAAAAAAAGAACTTTTATTTTAAAACATAAAACTCTAAACTCATACACACAAACATTTCAAATTTCAGATTTTAAACTCAAAAATTTTTGATATTTGCTTTGTGCCCTGCATTTTAGTCATATTGTAGGTTGTCTTTCTATTGCCACCAAACTTCCTGTCACAATATAATTCTGCATAAATAATGTTGCATGTTATCTTCCTGTCGCAGACGTGCTCCTGCACCATACTCCCAAATTTCAAAAGTTTCCAAGTCCCTTGGAAACACTTGCAAAACAAAGCATTAGAAAAACATATGGATCCCTTCATCTTGACTTTTGGTTTGTACTTTTCCTCCATTAGAAAACTTGGCCTTTCTTGAACTTGTATAATTTGAATTTTCTCTTTCTTCTTCATCTTTACCTTTGGTTTGTTTTCCATTGGTAAGATAAAAATTATTTTGTGCTCACTATGCATCCACTTCATCATATTCTGAATTTGTATGGTTGCTACATACACTTGTAACTTCATCACATTTTGAATTTTTATTATTGCTGCATACACTTGAACTTTTATTCTGAATTTTATGTCTCGAAAATAATTTGTTGCCCTATCATAAATATATTCAGCCTCATCTTCTTTGTCCATAACATCATCTGATACCTCTTCTTTGGAAACTTCTTCATGTTGAGTCTCCATACTACCACCATTCCTTTTCCATTCTCCCATGATGGCTATAAACTCTTTCCATAAATCAAGTTCTTCTTCAAAACTTATTGCTACACAATTTTTATCTCCATCCTCATGCCATTGCTCTTGACATTTCACCACACCATGTATTTTGAAGGCTTCATTATTTTGCTCCAACCTTTCTTTCATAGGAGTACCTTTCAACATTGTACTCATCTCTATTTTCAAAGGACACATTACTGTTCCAACCATAACTTTATCACACTCAAATCCCATAGGGCTTTCCTATTTATTCTTTTTATCAACATTTACTTGTTGCACTACTTCTTGCTATAATTTTTCTTCTTTCTGCTCTTCATGTTCTTTTCCTTCCAAAGGACAACTTACATCTATCATTTTTGAGATTTCTATACCAACTTCACATACATATACACTCTTTATGGCTGCCTTCTCTGTAGTTTCATTTGCCTCTACCAAAACTTCTTTCACTTCCTCTTTCACTTCATCATGCATTGGAAATGCTATCCTATCAATAAGACCTAAACTTCTTGATTCCTTCCATGTTTCATCATCCTTCAATGGAAATAAAACCATCTTCTTCCCATCTTTGTTGATGGTATATGTGTTCTCTCTACAATCATATATGGTTGACCTATCATATTGCCATGCTCTTCCCAAAATCAAGTGACAATCTTTTAAAGGCATAATATCATATTCAATGGTATCAAAATATGGTCCAATGTTAAAAGAAACATATGATTTTTCAAAAACATCAATCCATTGTTCATCTCCTAACCCATAAGCTCTATAAGGTAAATCATGAGGTATTCTTGGAAGATTCAGTTTCTCAACCATTTCTACTAAGATTATATTTTCAAAGGAACCATTATCAACTATAACTTTGCATAACTTATTTTTGCAGTTGCACTTTGTTCGGAATATAGAATGTCTTTGTCTATAGCTTTGTCTTTTTGCTTCTTCTTCTTCCATTATGATGTAGAGATACACTCTGAAAACCTTTCGTGGATATACTCAACTCAAAGGGTTGCTTCAAAGGCTCACACTCATCAATCTGGAAACCTTCACAATCTGTACATTGTATTCTGCTATAGTAACATAATCTGCTACATGAACATAGAATGCTTTAGCAACATAGGACACTTAAATAGAAAAAGTCTTTTTCCACACAAAAAATCAATCTTTTTCTTTCACTCATTGCCTTCAAGTAGTGGTGATTGTGTCTTCACATTGACAGGAATTTTGTCAAACACTTATCCCCTCAACTAAAGAAAACTAACTACACTTTAACCATGAGTAAAACAAATTGTCCAACTCAATGCTGCTGATTTTAGAGCTAGGGATTTATTTTCAAATATTAAAATTGAATTTATTTTAACCACATTCCTTCCTAACACCATGAAAATCAAGGAAGAAAAGACTTTCCAAACTGTTGCCTTCCTGTAGCAACAGTGACAGTAAATAGGACAGTTTTTAGAAACGGGTTTGTTTGACCCCTCAAATCATGAGATAATTTTTTCTGGAAAGAATGAAAGTTGTTCAAAACATAATGAAATATCCTCCCACCAATTTTTAGGTCTCTATAAAACCATACGTGACTTCTATAAAAAACAATTTGGACTGTAAATCTAAAATCTGAACAGACCAGCTTCACAGAATTGTGCATAACTTGCTCATTTATAAATGAAAATGAACCAAAATTAAACCAAATGAGAGTATATTCATTAATATTTCAAAAAATATATCATACATAACAAGGAAATATTTCATGAAAAAATAAGAAAAGGCTTTCCACCACATTGCCTGAAATCAAGAAGCTTCAAATTTAAGGAATCTTGACATGCATGCAATAGTTTCAACTTCAAATATTTCTCTTTCAAATGATAGTGATTTAATTCATTTGATTCATCCAAGTGGTTTAATAAAGAATCAATCCAAAAATCCTTTGGATCCCTTCTCCTTTAGCATTCATAAACAAATATGTGATTTGATTCTTTCCTCCATGGAACCCCATATAACTTCAAAATCAAATACCAAATCATCTTTCCCTACCCAGATCTTTTTTTGGGCTCTGATACCAAAAATGATGCAGAGGGATTTTAGAACCCTTAGAAAATCAAATACATGACTTTAGGCTTCACATGCATGAATGCATATTTTAGAAAATGCATAGAAATTTAATGAAATGAGGGTCAACACATGAAGATGTTGCCCATTCAAATCTGCATTACAAATGGGTTTTCCTGTAACCTGATATGAGACAACAATACATAAATAAATAAATGCATTAAATTATAGAGGATCCTCCAATGGCTGACTAAGGCCATTGGAGGATCTTTAGAAAATTGCAAAGACCACTCTCAAAACAACAGAGAGATCCGACTGATAGGAAATGAAAAATAAGAAAATATTAAACTATTAAGATCTGATTTTCAGATTTCTTCCAAGATGTTGATCTAAATACAAATAGATAACTATATGTAGAATGCTACACAATCACATCTATACAACACTAGAAACTTAAGAAAATTATAGGAAAACTTAAGAACTTCATTCTATTCACTTTCTCCCAAAAAAAAAAATCTCTCTCCAAAAATCTCTCTTCAAAAATCTCCCTCACAATATGCACTCTTTCTCTTTTTGAAAATCCTTCTAATGTAACTCCCAAAAAGCCATCATAGCTTTCTTGTGGCAGTTGCATTTTGAATGCCTACACATGATGCTTTAGGAATATTCATCATTTTCTTCCTTTTGATTTTTCCCATAAACATTTTCGAAAATTAGAAACCTTTAACACACCCAAAATAAACTAAAATAAACTCATACTAAGTCCTAAGTGAATAATGTTGGGTAGGCGTATAAGAATGCCACCTAAACATTTCTACCACAAAAAAAAAAGAACATTTATTTTAAAACATAAAACTCTAAACTCACACACACAAACATTTCAAATTTCAGATTTTAAACTCAAAACTTTCCAATATTTGCTTTGTGCCCTGCATTTTAGTCATATTGTAGGTTGTCTTCCTATGGCCACCAAACTTCTTGTCGAAATATAATTCTATATAAATAATGTTGCATGTTATCTTCCTATCGCAGACGTGCTCCTGCACCATAAGAATGCCACCTAAACATTTCTACCACACAAAAAAAAGAACATTTATTTTAAAACATAAAACTCTAAACTCACACACACAAACATTTTAAATTTTAGATTTTAAACTCAAAAATTTCTAATATTTGCTTTGTGCCCTGCATTTTAGTCATATTGTAGGTTGTCTTCCTATCACCACCAAACTTCCTATCACAATATAATTATGAATAAATAATGTTGCATGTTATCTTCCTGTCGTAGACGTGCTCCTACACCAAGTTTAGGCATAAGTTCTTTGAAGGAACAAAAGAGCTTGTTCATGTAAGTTCTTGAAATGGGTATGATAGGCTCTCTCTCCCTAGCCCTTTTGGTGTCATTTGTTAGTGGTTAATAAAGTATTTTACTCTTGAAGGTCATTACACAACCTATCATGGCTATCATTTTCTACTACTTAATATGCTTATACATGGGGGAAAAGGTTAATATTTCATTCTTCCTATTCTCCTCTCTAGTCAATAGTATTATCCTAGGAGAAAACCCTCCTATTCACCAAGGACTCACTTTTGTCCTTTATCACCATGTTTGTGCTCACCACCGAGGTTTTGGTAGATGTATCCCACCCATAGATAACCCCATAATCCCTAAATCCTTTGTGGTTATCAAAGAAATCTGTGTTGATAAGTCCCAAATGGAGTTGCTTCAAATTTTGAATAACCCCCATCCCTCTAAAAATAATGAAAAAATATATATCTTTGGAATAGTCCCCTTTTATTGATGCCCCCAAGCACCAAAAAAATGCTTCTGCAAAATCCAACCTTGCTCATACCCCTAAAAAAAGGAAAATGGTGGAAGATATCATTGATATCAATAAAAATTAAGGGGAGGGAAATTATTTTATTAAGGAAGATAGAGCTACAGACTTCAAAAGGAAAAGGGGGAACTCTATCTCTAGGGGGAGAAGATCCATGAGGTTGAAAAATAATAAAGGGATGAGTTATAAGGAATAAATCAAGGAGGACTCCCACAATTTCTAAATGGAGAACAAAGTGAAATAAATGGAAGTGGAGGAAACACTTGGGAAAGTTGGATTTTGCTCCTCTGATGAAGCTAATTTTGATGCAAAAGCTAAAGAAATGTGACCCTATTAAAGGATTTAATCACCATGCTATGAGTGGCCTTGTTATAGGAATTTGTATCATTCCATTGGAATGTCACCTTGATTAAAGGATTTGAAAAATGACTTTTATGTCAACCTTGATTAAAGGATTTTGACTAACACAATGGTTAGAACGTAGGAATAGGTTTGATCTATAAAGTACAAATCACTTTGCAAATTTAGATTTCCATTCACTTATCTATTGGTTCATTGACTAGCCTCCATTAACATCTTCATCACTAATCATCTTGGCACCTCCTCAAGCAATCACATTTTCACCAAACTCTTCACACTTCACTTCTGATGTTCTACTCTTTACAACTTCTCCTTAAGATCACCAATCAGCTTGGGAGGTTTCCATGTACAAGGTCAATCATATCCCTTAAGAGGAGAACATGTGAATGAAAGTGTAAATAAAATAGGGTAAGAATTTAATAGATCTCTAGGAAATCCAAATGGATACATACAATTAGATTTTAGTATCTACTAAGGTTACCCTAATCTCATGGACAATGAAGTGAGAAACATTATTTTGAATTTCACTTGTAATAATGCATTATCTTGTGAGGATCATTATAGGGAAATGGATATGTAGCCAGTTATTTAGTAAATTATAACACAAAAATAGACAAATTTTCTTTCAAAAGACTGTGTCTCACAGATAACATTTACTAAATAACTGGCTACATGGCCACTACCTCATTACAGGGCCTTAATTTTTAACTGTGAAGATGAAGCTATCCATGCACCCACTCATTCACTTATGGTATCGAGGGGTGGCTAATTCAAGCATTAAAAAAATTGAAGAATTCAAAAGGGTCTTCATGGAAAGGTATCATGAGAATAAGTTTGATCCTAGATTCCCAACAAATGGATTTAATAGCCCAATTTTTGTCTATAATATTGTCATTGACATGACCTATGAAGTTCACCATTAGTTGGAATTAGTCTTCTTCAAATATTATGCCTTTACATAGCCAGTGGAAATAGGGAAACACATATGCACCACTATCTAGTTATCTAAATTGACGACATGGGCTGCAACATGATATCTGGTGAATCAATTACCTACGATACCAATGTTCAAATTCTAGAAAATTTTGCAAAACTCGAAAGAGTTGTATGCAAAACAAAAGTCATCTTATTCATTGAAAATCAAATAATATATACAATGATGGAATATCAATAGCCACCATAGCCATTAATTTGAAATGTTTATGTGGCTAAAATAAAAAAACAACAAAATTAAACTAAACTATTCAAAACTAGGTGTCTAATTACCCCAACTTGTTTGGCCCATAACTTTTGACCTAGAGATTAGAATTTCAAACTGCTTACATCATTGGAAAGAAGAATTAAAATTCTAGTTTTAGTCCCTAAAATAGCAAGCCTCTGGCTACCCAATTTTAGGGACCAATTACAGTTTCAACTTGAAATTTTGAGCAGAAGACCTCCAAAAAGGCCAAACAAAAAGATATAGTAAAACTTTAGAAAAAATACTTTCAAAAATTATATCTTCTATATAATCTAGATCATTCCTCCTCCCTTAAGAGGCAATGGGCTCTATTGTATCAATATTTTGCATTTAATGAGGGAATTTCATTACAATCTGTTCCTTGGTTAACTATTTTCCCTAAAGAGAGAATTGACTAGCTCGAACCACTCTATATAGTGAAATTTTCTTATTTCTCAAAGATTTCAACATGGATTCAATGACATGATCACAACATAATGGTATAGTAGTGGATTTATTCAATTCTATAGCATGAGTATGTTTATTAGCTTGAGAGATGTCCAATAATGAAGGAAAATAGGGTTGCAACAATTCCATATTAAAAATTGGATGTAATCCCAAAAATTGTGGTAGATCAAGTTTAAAATCATTCTCACCAACTTGTTTCTTAATGGTATATGGCCCATACCAAATATGATGAAGCTCTCTATAAGGTCCTTGGAGGCTTTCCTTCTGAAGATGTAGCCATACCTTGTCACCAATTTGAAAATGATAGGGAGTTCTATGTTGATCATGTCTTTCCTTATAATTATTGTTTCTATATTCTAAAATATCATGAACTTGTTTCTATAACTGTTTGATCTTTTCAATAAATTTGTCTTCTTTATCTACCTCATTTTCACTATTGAGTGGCTAACTAGATTGCAAGATGGGTAGTGTTACATCTATAGGTGCCAATGATTGATACCCAAGATAAATCTCAAATGGACTATGTCCTATAGTAGTGTGGAGTGCACGGTTGTAGCTATGTTGCACATAAGGCAAGCTCTCATCCCATGTACGTGGGTGTTTGGAGTGGTATATTTGAAGGATATGGATAATCATTCTATTGACTACCTATATTTGGCCATCTGTTTGAGGATGGAATGTTGTAGACTTTGTCAACTTAGTGTCCATTCTAGCCCATAATGAAGACCAAAAATTGATGAGGAACTTGCTATCCCTATCTAAAATAATGCTTTTTGGCAACCCAAAGTGAACCTAAACATGTCCAAAAAATAGCTTAGCAATCTCCTCTGCTGAAATCATTTTTTACAAGCCACCATGATAGCCATTTTAGAAAATCTATCTATTGCCACATATATACAATCATTTCTCCTTCTATTAGTTGGAAGCCCCAACATAAAATCCCTTGAAACAAAATGCCATGGTTTATCAGGGATAGGCAATGGTAGTTAGAGACCCATTTTATAGTTTGAAGTATTTGCAATTGCACATGCAACATAAGATTTTATATATTAAATGATATCATGTTTCATTTTTGGCCAATAGAAATACTTTTGGATAATTGCATTAGTCTTACCAATACCAAAATGTCCTACCACCCAGCTATAGTGTGCTTCCCATACCAATTTCTTTCTTTCTTCACTGGGGACACATATGTGACCAATATGACAAAGTAACCCATCCTATGTATAAAATTCAAGAACATTCTCCCCTTCTAAGACTACATTGTAAATGTTACAAAAATCAGGATCCTTAACATATAGTTGAGCCCAAGTTTCTGTTTGATGGCCATAGGAATCCAACACCATTGTCAAACCTATGATTGGAGGCCTACTCAAAAATTTTGCTACTTTATTAGTGTTGCCCTTTTTATGATGAATGTTGAGGTGAAATTGTTTCAAATAAGATGACCATTGCTGATGTTTATCATTTTGCAACTTCCCTTGTGTTTGCAAGAATTGCAGAGGTTTATGATTTGTATATATCATAGTTTCCTTTCTCAAGATATAGTGCCTTCACTGTTTACAAGCCTGAACAATGGCATACAACTCCTTGTCATAGGTGGGGGTGCCTTCAAACTATTTCATAAAATTTCTCACTATGATATGTAATAGGATGCCCATGTTGCATGAGTACAGTGCCAAGAGCATAATCTGATGCATCTTTTCTATTTCCAATGACTGTTGCAAATCTGGAAGTACCAATACTAGAGCTAAACATAATCTAAGTTTTAAGTCCTCAAATGCTTTTTTTTTCCTCTGTCCATTGAATTTTTTCTTATGTTCCACCTTTGAATGACTAATTAAGAGGCCATGATAAATTTGAAAAACCAAATACAAATCTATGATAGAAGTTGGCTAGACCCAAGAAACTATGAAGATCTATGAATTTTTTAGGAGGTGGCCAATATCTGATTATTTGTATCTTTGTAGGATCCATGTGAACACCCTCATGATCAATGATGTACCCTAAGTACTCAATGCTTTGCATACCAAAAGAGCACTTGTCTATGATAGCATAGAGTTTACATTTCTTCAAACTCAAAAGTACTTGTTCAACATGTTGCAAGTGTTCAAACCATGTTTTACAAAATATGAGGATATCATCCAAATAAACAACTACAAAAGAATCAATGGAGGGTCTAAGAACATCACTCATCAACCTCATGAATGTGGTTAGAGCATTTTTCAAGCCAAAAGGCATAACCAACCATTCAAATAAACCTTCCTTGGACTTGAATGCAGTCTTCTATACATCCGTGGGTTAATTGGTATTTGGTGATGTCTAGATTTTAAGTATTTTTTGTAAATAACTTAGCACCCTTAAGTTGATCCAAAAGGTCATCAATTAAAGGAATTGGATATCTATTTTTCATAGTAATTTTGTTAACTTCCCTATAATCAATACAGAGTCTCCATGTCCCATCTTTCTTTCTTGCTAAAAAATAGGGCTACCACAAGGTGAAGCACTTGGCTTGATATGTCCCTTTTCAATCAATTCCTGAATTTGTCACATAATTTCATCATTTTCTAAAATTGATCTCCTATATATTGATTCATTTGGCAATGGTGTTCCTAGAACTAGATCAATAGAATGCTTGACTTGGCAGCGTGTCAAAACCCTTATTGGGAATTTAAGCACACTATGGTATTCTTCTAAGATTTTATCCATCTCCTTTTTTTGGTCTACTGTAGTGCCCACCTTAGCATGTGTGTTAAGGACAACTAACTTTTTTTTCTTAAAATGAATCATGAGGAGTACAAAAGTTCTAGTTTGGTCAATTAAATGCTTACATTGTTTAGCACTAATTAAAGAAGCAACTTGAGTTGGGCATACCTCTAGTATTCGATATCTCTTTTCACCAAGCTTGATTGTGACACTATGTAGTCTAGGTTCATACATCCCATGCCTTTGATATATGTATGGTTGTTCTAACAAAAAATCACATACATCTCAAGGTGCTACATCATAGATTACTTCATCCTTGAATGGTTTGATTGAGTATGATAGACAACACTGTTGATTTATCTAAATGTCTTTTCCTTAATTAACCCATCGCATAGAGTATGGTTGTGGGTGTCTTGTCATTTTTAAACTTAATCTCTTGGTTGTCTCCATAGAAATTAAGTTCTTTTGGCTCCTACTATCAACAATAAAATTTAGAGGCTTCCCATCAACCCACATCTGTGAATGGAACAATCTCTCTTCATCTTCTTGTGTAACTAATTTTACTGTTACAACTATGGCATATGGGTCTACTTCTATTACTAATCATTTTCAAGAGTTTCTATTGGTGTGGATTTAGCCTCAACTTCCTCTCCTCATATTTCTATCATCAAACTCTTAATTCTTCACTAGTCCTTTGTGTTATGAGTTGAACTCTTATGTATTTCACACCACATGCTTGTATTTGTTTGTGTGTTTTTGGTAACCTACCAGGTATTCTTGGGTGGATTTGAGGGAGGGTCCTTCCCCACTAGTTTTCCTCTAAATTTATTACTGCCTTCACCCCTTGGCTTATTATTTGAAAAGTAATCCCTTTTTTGTTTTTGTTTTAACTCAATTTTTGTAGTGGGTTTATAAGCAGTTTCCAATGTTTCAATATTCAAGAATTCCATTTCATTTTGAATGTATATATGAAGCCCACTATGATATTTTAGAATTTGATGCTTCTCTAAATCTTCTATACCAATTTTTTTAAAGAGAGCATGGAATGTATTGTTGTAATCTTGCATAGATTGGTCCCTCTATTGTCAAAGCAACTACCATTCTATATATGTATGTTCATATAGATCTTCAGGCATGTATGCTTCTTTTATGTATTCCAAAAATTCTCCCCAAGTGGGTTTGTTATTAGAGAGTATTTCCAACTCTTCTCCCGCTTCACTTTCTTTATTCAATACTCTAGTTTCCCATGCTAGTTTGACATGGATTTCATCTCTCAAAAGGTGATGCAGGAGCATCCAGAGGTATAAGGGCAATCCTGTGTCACCCAAAAAAATGTACTTAGACTTAGTTTCTGTTTTATGTCTTTACATTTTTGGATACCCATTTGGCTCAAATAAAGGTTCCAACTCTCATAGTTCAACTATCAGTGCATTTGAAAATCCCATAAAAAATAGGAGCATGTATTTGGGCCATCATTTCGATAAACTAGAAGGTGTGAATTGGCCAAAAGAATGTAATCATGATTTAGAGCATTCCAGAAAAAGAATCAGGTCAATAGGCCCCACGGTTTGAAAGTTATTGCAATTTTTTGGGTTTTGGAGACCTCCTAAGAATGCTTCAAAGTTAGGTTTGGGGCATTAAATGACCTTGAAAAGGGTCGAAAAATGGGGGACGAGCGAAGCTGGCCCATAGGGCTATAGAGCGCTTCAAGAGCTTTCCAAAAATGTAAATGGTTTGTCAATCGAAGCTATGGTTCAAAAGTTATGCCTCCCGGAAGTTCGGCTACCGTTTCTGGATTCTTCTAGATTTGCATCGACTTCTAACACAGCTTCTGGAACCTTCTATTTTGTCAGTGGATGCCTACTAGCACTTTCTAGAATGTACTCCTAGTCCTTAACCCTCCAGGGTCTATTTAAGGAGATTTTTGGCATTGTAAAAGGCAGTTCGGATTGGAGCTTGAGAGGAGGTGCTAAAAGGAGAAATATTCTCTAGATTTATGCTATTGTAAGCCCGTAGGGCATGTTTTGAAGTTTATTTTCTCTGAATTGTTTGTACCAGCTTATCTTCTTAGTTAATATAGTTTCAATTTTCTATTGTGTCCATTCTGTTGTTGGGTTGTGTCCCCATCAAGTGGTATCAGAGCGGGTTTTCCTGAGTGTGTAGACAGAGCGCCAATTGTGAGGCAGTTTGCACCAGGACTGTGTGGTTGTGGGTTTGAGTTAGAAGATGCCTCCATGAAGAGAGCGTCGTGGAAGGGCCAGAGCTATTGATCCTGAGGAGGTTAGAGCCCTCCAGAGACAGGTACAAGCATTGCAAGAGGAGCTTCGTAGAGGAGCAAATGTTGCCGCAGATGACAATAGTGAGGATGACAATGAAGAGGAAGTAATGGAAGTTGACGGGGAAGTTCTAAATCCTGTAGAGGAAAGGCTTTTTAGGGCCATTACTAAATTTGGGAAAAGACCTACAATTGAAGTGGGTATATTTTCGAGAAATTTGAAACCAGATGAGTTGATCGATTGGATCAATGAACTGGAAGAATACTTTGAGTATGAGGATATAAGGGACCCAGATAGGGTTAAGTTTGCAAAGGCCAAACTGAAAGGCCATGCCAAAATCTGGTGGCAAGAGATTCAACTGGAAAGACTTAGAAGAGGAAAGGAGAAGATCACAAGATGGGATCGCATGGTGGACAAATTGAAGAAGTAGTTCATTCCTGTGGACTACGAGCTTGATTTGTTTAAGAAGATGCATGGGTTAAAGCAAGCAGGAAGATCAGTCCAAGAATACATAGAGGAGTTTTACTGACTCTTGATTAGAGTGGGGCATGCAGACGCAAATAAGGAGAAGGTTGCTCATTATATCAGTGGGTTGCGACCTAGCATCCAGGAGGAATTAAGTCTGGTAAGAATGACCAGCGTTGAAGAAGCATACCAGTTTGCCCTACGAGTTGAAAAGAAGCTGAGTAAAAGGTTTGAAGAAAGACAAAGAGGGCATGGTCAAGGAGGAAGGGGAAGCAGTAGATCATCTGGAGGCCACAATGAAACTCAAAAGAAAAATGAAGATGAGGGTACTAGCAGGAACCAGAGGAATGAGGGTTTCAACCGCTCCAATGATCAAGACTTTGGAAATCAAAGAGGAAGAGGTAGAGGACATGGACAAGGAAGAGGAGGCTTCCGTGGTACTTGTTTCCATTGCAATGAAGAAGGTCATCGTGCCTTTGAATGCCCTCAATGACAAGGAAGGACAGATAGGAGAGCTGAGGGCCAAGCTAGGGTTGCTCATGTGGATGAGGATGCACAATCATCACATTCAGAGGATGCAAAAAGAGGAGAGACCTTGGTAAATGAAAGAGTCCTACTAAGTGGTGAGAATGAACCAGGACAATGGAGGAGTTTGTTCTGTACCAGATGCAAGTGAGGATAAATGTTGTGATGTGATCATTGATGGTGGTAGCACTGATAACTTGGTATCAAAAGAGATGGTCTCTAAGCTGAAGCTCAAGAGGGAGAAACATCCCCAACCCTATCGGATTTCTTGGGTAAAAGATGATCATAAGGTCCTGGTAAGTGAACAATGTTTAGTAAAATTCAAAATTGGGAGTTACCATGATGAAGTTCTCTGTGATGTTATTTCAATGGATGTTTGCCATCTATTGTTGGGTAGACCATGGCAGTTTGATAGACATGCAATACATGATGGACATGCAAACACATACTCTCTGACAAAGGATGGAGTTTGCCACAAATTGAAGCCCGTGAAAAAGGAAGGTGAAAAGGTATGTAGCAGTGCTAGGATTTGTCTTGTTGATGGAAGGAAGTTTTTAGATGGCATGAAACATCAGCGTATGTGCTATGCTTTGATTCCTAGGAAAGATAAAGAAGGTAGTAGTGAAATACCATTTGAAGTTTCAGATTTACTAGGGGAATTTGGAGATATTATCTCTGATAATGTTCCAGATGGATTGTCACCAGTAGGGCAAATTAGTCATCAGATAGATCTGATTCTAGGAGCTAGTTTGCCTAACAAGGCTACTCACAGGATGACTCCTACTGAAACAGAGGAGCTAAATAGATAGGTTCAGGAGCTGTTGAGGAAGGGCTTGATTAAAGAGAGCCTGAGTCCATGTGCAGTACTTGTAGTACTTGCACCAAAGAAGGATGGAGAGTGGAGGATGTGTATAGATTCTCGAGCTATAAATAGGATAACCATCAAGTATTGATTTTCTTTACCAAGGATGGATGATCTTATGGACTGCTTGAGTGGAGCTCAGTACTTCACAAAGATAGATCTGAAGAGTGGCTATCATCAGATACGGATTCGAGAAGGAGATGAGTGGAAAATAGCCTTCAAGACCAAGGAGGGTCTTTATGAGTGGTTAGTCATGCCCTTTGGATTAACGAACGCCCCAAGCACCTTCATGTGGCTCATGAATGAGGTACTTAAGAAGTTCTTGGGAAAATTTGTTATTGTCTATTTGGATGATATTTTAATTTTCAGCAAGACTTTGGAAGAACATTTACTACATATTCATAGTGTCCTTGAAAGGCTAAGGGAAGAGAAACTGTTAATTAATCTAAAGAAGTGTGTCTTTGAAAAAAGGGAGTTAGTGTATTTGGGATTTGTTATATCACCTGAAGGTCTCAAAATGGATCCAGAGAAGGTAAAAGCCATCTTGAAATGGCCTACTCCAAGGTCTGCTACTAAGGTAAGATCATTTCATGGTCTGGTTAGTTTTTACAGGAAGTTTATTAAGAATTTCAGTGGCATATGTGCACCTCTAACTGATACAATAAGAGGGGATAGAAAAGAGTTCAAATGGACTGCAGCAACTGCGAGAAGTTTTGACTTGCTGAAGAAGAAGGTGACTGAACAGCCTGTGTTGGCACTTCCAGATTTTAGAAAAGTATTCCAGGTGGATTGTGATGCTAGTGGTAGCGCTATTGGGGCTGTATTAAGCCAAGAAGGTAAGCCTATTGCATATTTTAGTGAAAAATTGAATGATGCAAAGAAGAAGTATTATGTTTATGATCAAGAGTTCTATGCAATAGTTCAGGCCTTAAAGAAATGGAGGCATTATTTATTGCCAAAGGAATTTGTTTTGTATACTGATCATCAAGCATTACAGTACCTAAATAGCCAAGGTAAATTGAATCATAGGCATATGAAGTGGGTAGAATTCTTGCAGAGTTATACATTTGTGTTGAAGCATAGAAGTGGAAAATCTAACAGGGTTGCAGATGCATTAAGTAGGAGACAACTGTTGCTTACAACAATGCAGGTTGAAGTAGTTGGGTTTGATGAACTCAAGAATTTGTACCCCGAGGATCCTAATTTTGCTGAAGCATGGAAAGCTTGTAAAGAACCTGTTGCTATAGATAGAACCAAGTGGTTAGACTATTTGATTCAGGATGGCATGTTGTTCAAAGGTAGTCAATTGTGCATTCCAAGGAGTTCCATGAGGGAAAATTTTATTAAGGAGAAACACAGTGGAGGGATGGCAGGACATTTTGGTCAGGATAAGACCATTGCCATTCTTAGAGACCATTATTTTTGGCCTCAACTTACACAAGATGCGAAGAATTTTGTACAGAGTTGCCAGGTTTGTCAAGTTGCCAAGGGGTTTAGTCAAAATACTGGCCTATATCAGTCATTGCCTATTCCATCAAGGCCATGGGAGGACATAAGTATGGATTTTGTTCTTGGATTGCCAAGGACACAAAGGGGTAATGACTCAGTATTCGTGGTGGTTGATAGGTTCTCCAAAATGGCACATTTCATTCCATGCCACAAAACTCATGATGCTGTCCATATTGCAGACTTGTTTTTCAAAGAGGTGGTAAGACTATATGGTCTTCCAAGCAGTATAGTTTCTGACTGAGATACTAAATTTGTGGGGTATTTCTGGAGGACATTGTGGAAGAAGTTGAGAACAGACTTGAAATTCAGTTCCACGCATCACCCACAGACTGATGGCCAAAAAAAAGTGGTAAATAGAAGTCTGGGAAATTTGCTGAGATGTTTAGTTGGAGATAAGCCCAAGGGATGGGATTTGATTCTACCAAAGACAGAGTTTTCTTATAATAATTCTGTAAATAGGAGTACTGGAAAATCACCATTTCAAATTGTATATGGGAATAGCCCAAGGACTGCACCAAAATTGAGGAAGATAGAACAAGGGGAGAGGACAAGTGTTGAAGCTAAGGAATTTGCTGAACACATCAAGCGTCTACATGAGGAGGTTCAAGCACACATTATCAAGATGAATCAAGAGTATAAAGGTAGGGCTGATCAAAGGAGAAGACATAAGGAATTCCAAGTAGGGGATCTAGTCATGGTGCACTTACGAAAAGAAAGATTTCCAGTTGGTACTTACAACAAGCTGAAAATGAAGAAATTTGGCCCCTGCAAAGTTTCGAAGAAACATAACTCAGGAAATGCATATGAGGTGGAGCTGCCAAATGGTATTCACATTTCTCCCATTTTCAACATTGCAGATTTAACAGAGTATCATGATGATGGTGCAGATGAGGAGTTGGTTTTAGAGCCATGTCCAATTCCTGCTTCTAAGAAGGAGGAGATAGAAGACATTCTAGATCATCGTGTGGGTAGGAGTACCAGAAAAAGGCAGTATGAAGAGTATTTGGTCAAATGGAAAGGACGACCGATCGAGGACTCAACTTGGATTTCAGCAGCTGAGGTTTCCCATTTGGGATTTCCTCTACCATCCATAAAGTGACAGGGTCACTTTTCAATCTACCCTGGGTGTCTGATGCAGGAGCATCCAGAGGTATAAGGGCAATCCTGTGTCACCCAAAAAAATGTACTTAGACTTAGTTTCTGTTTTATGTCTTTACATTTTTGGATACCCATTTGGCTCAAATAAAGGTTCCAACTCTCATAGTTCAACTATGAGTGCATTTGAAAATCCCAAAAAAAATAGGAGCATGTATTTGGGCCATCATTTCGGTAAACTAGAAGGTTTGAATTGGCCAGAAGAATGTAATCATGATTTAGAGCATTCCAAAAAAAGAATCAGGTCAATAGGCCCCACGGTTTGAAAGTTATTGTAGTTTTTCGGGTTTTGGAGACCTCCTAAGAATGCTTCAAAGTCAGGTTTGGGGCATTAAATGACCTCAAAAAGGGTCAAAAAATGGGGGATGAGTGAAGCTGGTCCATAGGGCTATAGAGCGCTTCGAGAGCTTTCTAAAAATGTAAACGGTTCGTCAATCAGAGCTACGGTTCAAAAGTTATGCCTCCTGGAAGTTCGGCTACCATTTCTGAATTCTTCTAGATTTGCACCGACTTCTAACGCAGCTTCTGGAACCTTCTATTTTGTCAGTGGATGCCTACTAGAACTTTCTAGAATTTACTCCTAGTCCTTAACCCTCCGGAGTCTATTTAAGGAGATTTTTGTCATTGTAAAAGGCAGTTCGGATTGGAGCTTGAGAGGAGGTGCTAAAAGGAGAAATATTCTCCAGATTTATGCTATTGTAAGCCCGTAGGGCATGTTTTGAAGTTTATTTTCTCTGCATTGTTTGTACTAGCTTATCTTCTCAGTTAATATAGTTTCACTTTTCTATTGTGTCCATTCTGTTGTTGGGTTGTGTCCCCATCAAAAGGGAAAATGTTATTTTTTCCACATCAAAAAAATTGTTTACAGAGAAGTATCTTTCTAACTTGGATAACCAATTATCAATAGCATCGGCATCAACTTTTCCTTCAAAATTTGGGATATCAAAATTCACCTGTACTTTAAAAGGGGTGATTCCATGGAATGGTGCCACTGAATTTGGCACTTGTTAGGTCTTCAAATTTTTTGAAAACCTACTCATCATATCTTCTCACTGCCTAGCCACAACCTCTTCCACCATCTTCTTCACAGAGTCTTCCAAATTAACCGACATCTTTGGTTTTGTACACTTCAAAGGAAGGTATTCTGACATATTTCTTGTAGCCAATCCTAGTCTTTTATAGGAAGTTCTTGTGTTAGTTGGCATTCATGAGTGTTCTCACTCTGATACCACTGATCTAAATTGATGAAGTTGGTTGCAACATGATATCTGGTGAATCAATTACTTGTGATACCAATGTTTGAATTATGGAAAATATTGCAAGACTCGAAAGAGTTGTATGCAAACCAAAAGTTATCTTATTCATTGAAAATCAAAGAATATATAAAATGATAGAATATCAATAGCCACCATAGCCATGAATTCAAAATGTTTATGTAGCTAAAATTAAAAAAAACAACAAAACTAAACTAAATTATTCAAAACTAGGTATCTAATTACCCCAACTTGTCAGAGCCATAAATTTTGACCTAGAGCTTAGAGTTTAAAACCGCTTATGCTATTGGAAAGAAGAACTAAAAATCTAGTTTTAATCCCTAAAATAGCTGCCCAATTTTAGAGGCCAATTATAGTTTCAGCTTAAAATTTTGAGTAGAAAACCTCCAAAAAGGCCAAGCAAAAAGATATAGAAAAACTTTACAAAAAGTATGAAAAAATACTTTCAAAAATTATATCTTCTATATAATCTAGATCATTGAGTGTTAAATAGTGGAAGTCTTTTATACTTTCAATGAATAATGGTATATATGTTGCACTCTAGACGACACCCTCTATACATATGCCCTTACCTTAAATCACTAGATATAATGGGTCAACTTGTGTAGAAAATATGCATAAAAGGAAATGTTCAAAACATAGGCTGGCATCCACCAGGGATAACTTTAAGAAACCCCTCCTGAAAAAAAAAAACCTAAAATGCTGGCGAATCCAACATCTTGGGGGTAGGAAAATTTTAATATCGAGGGCGATTTTTTTGTTCCATATAGGGAAATAAAATATTATATGTTGGCGATTTGTTTCTTTCCCTAGCAAAAGTCATTTTAAATGTGGCAAATTAATATTTTTTTTCACTGACGGATATATAAATGATGGCTACTTTTTCCCTTACCAAAAATGAATTAATAATGTCAGAGGTGAATTACTTGTTTTGTAGGAAAATGAATAATAATGGTCTTGGCTAATCTTCAGTGGTAAATTGAAAAATTATTTAATCTAAAAGTGAAATTTGTATATGTATTGGTTAGTGACTGTACTGACTGTTGAGTAGTCACTTTAAAGTTTCCACTTGTGTACTGTGTTAGGTGTGTTATTAATAATGTTGTAACATCGTTACATCAGTGTCACAATTACCAAGTCGACTATCATCACTTTTGTTACATTAATAGTAAATACAATAGTTTTATTGATCATTGATTAGTTAGAGATCAATGATAGTAGATGCATCTCAGGGCTGCTCGCTTGCAAAGACTTGGAGTTGCACGTAATTTTTCAAAATGGAGACACATGGAAAAATTTACATGGAAATCATTAATCATGTCAGGCACTATTGACTTTCTGACATTAATGTCAGCACATTTTGGCATTTCACACACTTAAAAATTAATAGGAATATAAAAATATAAGATATGGAAGATCGCGAAGGCCAAAGAATTAGATGCAACTGTAGTCTGCCATTAAATAGGCTCTTCAATTCCTCTTTCAATATCATTTCTCATATTCTAATTTCTTCAGTCTGAATTTGGTTTGTAGTTGCACTTTGTAGAGTTTTCAGTTTCATGAATCATAGTCATGGATATGCCAATTCACCTGAAATGCACTAATATGGCTCTGCAAAAGCCCTTTCTGGGAAAAATTCTTGATGATGTCCTTGCCATGGTTTGCAAGGTAGATGGCAAAAGTCCTTTTATCCGCCATGCTTTATGCATGGTACTCGGCCATAAATTTTTGAGAAATGATAAGAGGTACCGTGTGTCCACGGATATTACCTCCTACTTCCTCACGTCTCTTCTCGACCTTGGAGGCAGGCAAATAGACATGTTGATGCTTCTGCGTAATATTTTTAAGAAAACATTTTTAGAAGATGATGTCAAAGTTATTGTATTGGAAGAGTAGGTACCGAGGCTAGGTATTGGCATCCCTTTTGCAGATGTAGTAGACAAGTGTTGGGAGGAAGGCATAGGGTGCATTATACATAAGCATCCTTTCTTACTCGGCATGAACGAACAGCAATTGACTCGCCATCGGAAGTGGGTACGGCTCAGAAGGGATTTTCTACGAAAATGGTTGTTGTTGGATGATGATGTCAGTAAGACAAACTTCATATGGCTAGACGAGTTTAGTGACATCATCTTCTCCAATAGATTCCTCGCAGACGGAATTGAAGACCTTTCTGATTAAAGGCTTCAATCCCTTGGCCCCTCAGCCTGCTCATGCTTCTAGCCTCCCTGGTTCCCTAGTTCCCTGTTCAGTGTTCCCTATTCCCTTGGCCCTTTAGGGAAAAAAAATTTTTTGATTAGGGCAAAAGTTTGCCAAAAAAATGATTTGAAGATATCTGTATTTTTTTTTGGATTGGGCCCTGCCCTTTTTTGTAAATTACGAAGTAGTAAAACCAGGCTGATTAGTGATTTAATCAGCTATTTTGAATGTGTAAGCTATGAATCAGTATTATGTACATTGTAGAGTCTAAAATATTATCAATGAAAACAATAGTTTTTGACTTCTCAAATCATTGTTCTTCTTAGTCTACGACTTTGTAAGTGTGTTTCAGATTTATGTGTCAAATTTTATTTCATACCTATCTTGTCACCTATTCCTAACTTTTTTTTCATTATGAAATCTTTTAAATGATGAAGAATAGTTTATAAACAATTATCAAAATTTTTAATATATGTTAAATTTTAATAATTTATAGATATTATAACTATATTATATTTTAATTTTGAAACTAAATAATAAATATGAATAAAAATAGAGCATTTGCAATTATATTTTTAAATTGTAATTATAACCATATCATATACATATAATATAATTAATTATACTATACTATAATATAATATAATATAATTATAATTTATAACCATATAATATTTATATAATATAATAATAATAACAATGAGTATGACCATCTCAGATAATAGTGGATTCTGCGAAACGTGTCACGATTCTGGATGAATCTAGGCAAATGGGAAAAGATTTCCCAAATCGGTCCAAAATTCATCCTAGGCCGTTGATCTATCGGATTGAGTGTACTGTCTGAGATGGTCATTATATATTTTATTAAATTTATTATTATTATTATATTATATTATATTATTATATTATATTACATGGTTATATTTATATTTTATTATATGGTTAAGATTATATCATATGGCTATAATTATATTATTTTATATTATAGTATAAATAATTATAGTATATGTTCTATTATATAATAAATAACTATAACATATAATATTTATATAATATAATAATAATAATAATGACTCGAGTCATGGACAACCCATAAGGAATTTCGGGCCGATTTGGGGAATCTCTTCCCATCTGCCTAGATTCATCCGAAATCATGACACTTGTCATGATTTTGGATGAATCTGGGCAGATGGGAAGAGATTCTCCAAATCGGCCCGAAATTCCTCTCGGCCCGTTGATGACTCGATGATTCTTCTTATTATTATTATTAATATTTATATAATATAATAATAATAATATTTATATAATAATAATAATAATATTATACCATATAATATTTATATAATGTAATAATAATAATAATGACTCGAGTCATTGACAAAATTATTATTATTATTATTATTAATATTTATATAATAATAATATTTATTATTATTTTTATTATTATAATAATATTTATTATAATAATAATAATAATAAATATTATTATATTATTATTATTATTACATTATATAAATATTATTATTTTATTATATTATATAAATATTAATAATAATAATAATAAGAATCATCGAGTCATCGACGACCCGGGAGGAATTTCGGGCCAATTTGGGGAATCTTTTCCCATCTGCCCAGATTCATCCATAATCGTGACACGTGTCACAATTTCGGATGAATCTGGGCAGGTGGGAAAAGATTCCCCAAATTGGCTCAAAATTCCTCCCGGGCCGTTGATGACTCGAGTCAATAATTATTATATAAATAATAATAATAATTCTGTCAATGACTCGAGTCATTACAATAATAATATTATTATATTATATTATATGGGATATTATTATTATTATTATAATAATAATTCTGGAGTCATCGACAGCCCGGGATGAATCTCGATCAATCAGATTAAGATGGTCATTATTATTATCATTATATTATATTATTTAATATAATATAAATAATATTATATATAATATTATATTAAATAATATAATATAATAACAATAATAAATTTAATAACCTTTTGATAGTCTATAGATCGATGGCCTGAGATGAATTTCGAGCTGATTTGGGGAATGCTTTCCCATCTGCCAAAATGCATCCAGAATCATGACACGTGTAACTTATGTACATCACTACATTATTTAATATTGATTTTGAGTCTTGACAATTTATTACGATTAGATGTACATTGTACATAAAAGTTAAAACCATTAATTTCTTATTACTTTCATTTTAACTAATAAACTTCAAGTATTACCTTTTTAAAGTATGAAGTTGAGAGTTCTAGAATGTAAGATGAGAGTCTGATTATCGATAGAATAGCCATAGGGTTTTCAAATTTTAAAATTTCAAAGATTGGCAGTTGTGTTCTAGTTTCTAAAGACTGAAAGTGTGAAACTTGGGTATCAGACAAGAACACCAATTATCCAATCTCAATTCCAGGTATTTAATTTTTTTCAAAAAAATTCCATTGTGATTTGCAGCAATAGAAATCTTGATTTTAATTGTCTTAGGTTTACATTTTACATTTATTTTGAATAGGGTCTGAAGTCTAATAACCAGTAGCAGCCAAGCATGGGCAAAACAAAGTCAAAAACCTCCCAAACGAGTGCACCCATAAAGGAAAAGAATACCATTATACAACTTAGACAAGTGCTATAAACCCCAGGTTTCACCGATGAATGTCATGATATTTTTGATCCTGTTATCCATGGAGATTCTAGAATCATGGCAATTAGACATTCATTGTTTAGTAAGTGGAAAGATCCCTAGAAGGGGAGAATTTATTACAAATATAATAGCAGTATTGGTGCATATACAAATAAACTAGCTACTCTGGTTACTAGATTAGCAAACCTCACTGTACCTGAAGTATTCCCTTGCCCTGAAATTGTAATGCTATGTGCTCAAAATTATGATGAAAATAGAAAGGCAATTGTAAACCAAAACACTCAAGAGGAAATTTTATCAATAATTGAGAGTGAATTTTTCACTCTGTTAGACCTAGGGTTAGGGTTTAGAACAGAAAGCTCTAATGAGTGCATTGACTTGGATAAACTAGCTCAGGTTTATGACAAGCTGGAAAGAAGTTTTCAAGATTCATATATTAAGGGTTTAATACCCTCAGCGTCCACTAGTAGTGTTACTGTTACACTGGACAAATACCATAAGCCTCCTTATCAGTATGATATTTTTGTGCCATGGGTTCATAATACTATTTCTTTGTTATCATTTTGCTTGAGATTGGATAGTAACAAGGAAGTGGGGGCCACTGTTCTTGAAATGATTTATAATATCCATTATCAAAGTCATTCAGTTGACAATTTAGCAGTAAGATATGATTTTGTTCGGTACATTGTTGAATCTATGCAACAACAATTAGTAATGATTAAACAAAGTACAGCTACAAGCAAGACGAAGACATTTAGGTTCACAAGTTACTTGTGCTACATTCTTTTAGCAAATCATCGCCCAATATTTGAGACAGAGAACAACAAGCTTGCTATTGAGGTCTATAAGTTTGATGAGAAAACCCAGAAGAAATCATAGACACCAAGTCCAGTATATGAGTGGACACATAAGATAAGGATGACTGCTAACAATAAAAACTACAACCATTTTGTAGACTTCTTGTTGGCACCTATTTACCAAAAAATTACAGGCACTACAATGCCTAGATTGTGTATGTCTTGTAAAGATTGCATTCAATTGGGAAGTCAGATTCAATTGGCTGATTGGTTCTTCATGGAAGAGTACATTGTCTTAAGGTTTTATGGTTCAGCAGTTGAAACCTACAAACTTCCAATGCATGTTACAGAAAGGGTTTTTGCACTGGAATATGTAAGGCAGATGGAGAGCGCAGATGAACTTTTCAGTGGACAACAAAAGAAAATGATATTTCCTTCCTTGCCTTTCGCAATTGGAGGCCTCACATTTGAGAGAAAGGCTTTCAAAGTGGCAAATGAATTGTTAAATTTTTTTGGCTTTCATTTTGTTAGTCACTAGAATTATGATCCACTGAACATAATAAAAACAAGACTTATTGCCAATGGGAACTCTACGAGCAAATATCAACACCAGGAGATGCCATTGATAGAAAAGTTAAAAACAAGGATTCATGGGATGAGGTTAAGAAAGAGATGGAGAAACATGTAGAAGAGAATAATATTTCAATGCAACAACTGTCATCCCAAATTATGACATTGCACATATCAGAGTCACACAAATCAGAGCCTCTGACATACTTAAATTTCTACGAGAAAGCACCTGAACCTTCTAAGAAGTCTATGCCGAAAGAAATTAAAGAGGCATGCATATCTGAAATGTGGTGTCAAACCAAGATAACTAAGTTTTGGAAAATGAGGTAAAATTTGGGTGAACGAAAGACATCAGAGAATTTTGAAGAAATTGATGAGGATGACCTTTTCAGCACTTATTGCGATAAAGAGCATCCAACTGTACTATATCAACTTGAGAGTTGCAGTGACAGTGATATTCAAAGATAGGAGGATCTCCAGTCGGATGCTGACATTAAAGGTATTGAGGATTTTGGGTCAACCAGGGGCAAAGATATTATTAAACTTCAAATGAGTGATTCTACTAAACAAACATATGGTAAAGGAGCAACTATGATACAAAAAATGTGTTATGCAGGTATAGGGTCCATTGGTGCAAGTGGTGATGGGATTTGGAATCCAGTTTTAGTACCAGACCCACCTAAAAGAGGAAGTAAACCAATCATTGGAAGCTCCGAGATTGAAGATGATTCATCTAAAAAGGGCAAAAAACATTATACTTATGCTTCTGAAGGTCATCCCAAAACATTATTTGTTAAATCTTCAAATCCAGTTGTAGTTGATCCCACTGGCACTGGCACTGACATTGGCACTAGCATGGATGAGCCTTGTGCAAAAAAGCAAAAACTTATGACAATTACACCACAAGAAATGTCGGCGGTTACTTCAGCAATGTATGCACCAGTGGCTTCTGTACAAAACCCTGAAAATAGTCCTAAAATGCCAGGATTTGGAATGGGCCATCTTCAGTATGTTGGCAATCCTCAAAATATAGTCATAGGTGGAGTAAGTTTAGCTAGAGATGGAGGAACATCAGCATTCAACAATACAGTTGATAATTCACCTTTCAAACACTCAATTGTGTCAGAAAACTCAGATTTTAGTTTGAACGAGTTTGCACCAAAGTTTGAACAGACAAGCAAAAGTAATAGGCAAATTATGAAGACTTTGAAAAGTGATGCAGTTGTTGAATGTTAGAGATCTACTAATAGAATATTTCCAACATATGATCCAAACAATGAAATGATGAACTTCATGGCTGTTATGCCCCTGGGTAGAGATAATAATCCACCACAAAATGTAATAAATCATAACAATATACAAGTTACCAGTCTTCAAATGGATTTGTCAAAAGTGAAAAATATTGACAAAATCAATATATCAAAAGAGAGCAACAAAATGGTCTACTCTACACTTCTGAAACCAGAGAGGGAAAACAAAAGGCTTACAAAGAAAATAGAAAAGTTACAGGTAGACCTTGATAATGTGAAGGCGAAGGAGAAAGCAGCAGACAATAGGTTCAAAGAATTGCAAAATAGGATAAGAAATCTTCTCATACAGAGGCAATTGTCCAGCAAGAAAAGATGAATGAACAAGTGCAACATTTGACTAAAGAATTGGATGAGTGCCAAAAAAGACTTAAGAATGAACAAGCATCTACTGCACAGTTGTTCAAGTCTATAGAGAGCAGTACACAGGTCATGAATCAATTGAAAACTGAGCTGGAATCTACTGCCAAGGAAAATAAAATTTTGAAGGATGAATGGGAGAAGGAAAAGAAAAAAATGGAGTCTACGGAAAGTATGATTTTTAATTTGCAAAAGGAATCGGGGAATGGGAAGAAAAAAGAGGAGTCTACTGCAAAAACAATCCACAATTTGAATAACCAATTGGAGAATATGAAACAAAAAGAGTTGTCAACTGCAAAAACTATCAATGATTTGAAGGAGGAATTGGAGAATGCAAAGAAAACGGAGTCTAGTGTTACTGCAAGCACTAACACAATCCAAAAATTGAGGAGGGAATTGGAGAATGCAAAGAAAAAAGAGGAGTCAGCTATAAAGCAAAACCTTGATTTGAGAAAGGAAATGGAGAACATGAAGAAAGAGGAGTCTACTCAAAGTCTCCATGATTTGAAGAAGGAATTGGACAGTGTGAAGAAAAAGGAGGAGTCCACTTCAAAGACAATCCATGATTTGAAAAGGGAACTCGAGGAAAACAAGAAAAAAGAGGTAACCACTGCAAATAAAATCCAAGATTTGAAGAAGAAATTAGAGGATGAGAGGAAGAGAGGAACTGATTGGCAAAGGAAACTAGAGGAAATGTAGAAAAAGAGTGAAAAAGAGATGTCTGAAATGAAGAAAATGGTGGAGAATGTAATGGCAGAAAATAGAACGACCTCTTTTGAAGACCATCATGTGAAGGATACTATAATAAACACAATTAAGCTTATGAAACAAGAAATTTGGGACAAAATAATGACGATTAGTGATGGTTTGGTTGAATGGCTTGATTTAAATAGCAATCTCAGAGTTGTCTTTGAAAATGCAAAAAAAGATTTTTAGGGTAAAAGACAAATCTTCACCAGTTCTTTAAAAGATCTTTCTGACCAAGTTCTCAATAAACTAAAGAGATCCAATGATAGGGATTTGGCAAACCGTGGAATAAACAACTGCTTGGATGCCTGTGTAATGGCCATTAATGTCTCTCAACATTGTGAAGAAGTAACGTGAATTGGTGAATCGCTCAATTTTGCTTCCAAAGAGTTGATGAAGATGAATAACACCATAGTGAACTTGCTAAATATTGGATTACCAAATCCTGCTAACTCAAAAAGCACATTCATTGGAAACGAAAATTACATGAAAAAGTTGCAGGGCAGGATGAATTCTCATTTAGGGGAATTGCCTGAAGAATTCACTCCGGAGGGAATTGCAAGTTGCATCAAACCACTGTCAACAATGAGTGATGCTATAGATAGATTCCTCCTATCATATGATTCTATCCCTTAGAAGTATTTTTTGTTGACAAGACTACAACTAATTAGCTACAACCTCAAAAAAATGGGGCTTCCAAATGATGTAGAATGGAGTGCCCTAAAGAAATTCAGTGAAGCTGGGTCATCTTCTCAAACTGTTACTGTTGCTATCAATGGCAGTCATAGCTGATAGCACTAAGTAGTAACACTATAAAAACTTAGTAAGTGATAGAACTATAATCATTTTGTTACTTTTTTCTCTTTAATTTCAAATTTTGGATTTAGTTTCAACTTTTTTTAATGTTAATTGTTACAGGAATCAAGAGCCAGCATATCAGGATAGTTGGGTAGCCAGGCACTAGAATAGTAGCATACTATGGCATATCAGGAATCAAGAGCCAGCATATCTGATCATATATACAATTACAAACTGACCTACAACTATTTTTGCTCCCTTGTATCTACAAAAGGGAATTCACAGTCATTGCAATTTGACATTGAGTCATTTTCAAAGGGTTGTAATTGTTTGTAATTGACAATCGTTAAATGTATTATGTTACAGGCTGATTTGTAATTATAAATTATAATACAATTTTTTTAAAATGGAGCTTATTCTGTTAAATGCATTATGTTACAATTTCTTAAAGAAAAAACTAGAATCAATGAAAATCTCAACATTTTTTTAAAATGCAATCAATGAAAATCTCCACATGTAAGTACTAAGTTTGTAACATCAACATGTTCAAAAATAAATAAATAAAATTAAGCATCTATAAAGGGACAGTGAATGAAGGCTATAAATTAACTTCTACAAACATGTTACATAATTAATTAGTAGGTAGAGTCTTAGATCAGAGCTACTAGCCTACTACTTGACTCATGCAGAAGGTTAAGAAGCTGCTATAGTTGCCATTCTGCCTAGACCGGCTCAACATCACTATCATCAGAATCCTCCTCATTTATTGCATATAACATTTCATTGTTTGTTGTGTTTTCTTTAGATTCATTGTCAATGTCAGACTCACTATGCATGCCAAATTCAACATCATTTTCATTGCTTTGACTTTCAATATCACGATATGAACCACTGCAACCGCCACTACCACTGCCACTTGTGTTTGAAATGTTAGCAATCCCTCTTTTTTGACATCACTTTCTCCAAATGCTGATAGCCTTGTCATAAGGGAAACTTTCTACCTCATACCTAGAATTATAGAGCCTCAAACAATTATCCAAATTTTTGTCTAATTTGTTTCTAACCTTTGACTTAAGGAAGCCCAAAGTACTGAAAACTCTCTCATCCTCCACTGAACCCAATATCATTGTCAAACATAAATTGGTAAGCTTGAAATATTCTGGTATTGCCTCTCTCAACTGATTGCTCTCACCAAGGTTTTTCCAAAGCTTTGTTACTGCTCCCTCTTCATTTGGGTTCTCCATAATAGCATATTGTTCCCTCATTATGTTTGCAAAAGAGTATGATTGATCTCTCAGTCAAGTTTCATCTAAAATTTCATTTATGGTGACTCCATTGGTTACTTTAGGTGTGCAAAAATCCTGAATCAGAGTCGTCATCCTTCTTCAAAAATCAGTTGGACTGTTTAGAGACCAATATTGTGGAAAAACAATTAACATTGCTTCCAGCAGTTCCTCTGGAGGGAATCTGAATATGATTTCTGACGATAGATTGTAGCAAACTCGCTTGATAGATTCAAGCACAGAGTCTTTGATCTTCTTGAAGGCTTCACTTGTAACACGTGAAAGTACCTTCTTTGGTTCTGATTCAACTTTTCTTCCTACTTCATTGGGGTTGACGCGGGCATAGTACTACATTGGTATGTCAACTCCACATACCCTGGCATATACCTCATTGTTTGCACCAATATGTAAAAAGTTCCTAGGATTGTTCAAATTTGAGATTTCTAACCACTTTGCAAACTTTGTTTCATCTAATGGTAATAATCAGTACAGAGTATCTAGGCTACTACATGTCATTTTACGCAGCTTATTATATTCTACAATGTACATAGCTCTTTGTTGAACCTTTTTTTATAATATTTCTCATGTCTTGTAGCATGGGGAGAATAGCTGCTAAAGTTAAGAGTACCTTAACATTAGTTAGGCTTGAATATAGCTGAGGGAATCTGTCTCACACAGAGTGGATTAGTCCAAGCAATGATGAGTATTCATACATTACTCGATGCACTGGTCCATCCAAAGAGATCCATCTGGTATCATTGTCTTTAAGAAGCTTCCTCCCATCAGTAAGTCCTACATCAAAGTGTTGAAATTCCTGGACTCGTTTTGGACTTCAAAAAAAGTATTGGTAAATCTCTTTGATCAGAGATTCCACTTTACTTACACAACCAAAATTGCTAACAATTCCAAAAGCTAGATTCATTCGATGGGCCATGCAATGAATGGGAATAGCATAGGGTGCTAAATCATTCTTGATCTTTTTGCAAAGACCGCCTTTATGACCTTGCATAACTGAAGCACCATCCACTCCAACACACAACAACTTTTTGGCAATCTCCATGCTATCCAAACCTCTAGATTCAATTATAGTAGTCTTTAATAATTCATATAATTTTTCAGCTATCGAACTACGATTCAATTTAGCAACAGATAGTAGAAATGGTTGACGACAAAGATTGTTTACAGTATAAACATGCATGCACACCCAGCAAGTATTATCAATTGGTATAACTTCATCTAGAGACAATGCAATGAAATTTGAGTTTTTTATAGATTCCTTCATATCTTCTATTTCAACTTGTGCAAGACATTTAGCCCATTCCCACCTGTTGTTTACTGACCAGTGACTGTTAGGATAGTTTCAAATTTTCAAAAGATGCAATAATGCAGCCATTGTAGGGTAGTCTGTCATAGGGCATCCTCTACTCAATATATAAAAGACCACACCTAATTGAACTACTTTTCCTATATTTTGCACTTCTGTTGCTTTCCTAATGAAATCTTCAATGGAACCTTTTACTACAGAACGCTTCTCCCGCATTTGCTGGTGTAACACGTATATTTCAGCATTCCTAATATGCAAACAGTTCTCCTTTTCTTTCCAAGTTAGCACGGATTTTTTGACTCCATCTATAATTTCCTTCTTGTAAACTTTACCGACATGCTTTTCTATGGTATCAATTTTAAGCTGCAGCCTCTTCTCCTTCTTTGTTATCTTTGTGCAAATCTTACATCTGCATTCTACAGGAGGCTCACCATCATTTGGATTGGGCACTAGTTCAATGAACTAGTACTTTTCCACCCATTCTAACTAAAAATTCCTTTTGGATAGATCCCAGTGAGATCAATCTTTCTTCGATTCCAGTTTTCTTTTTTTCTCCTTTTGTGCATGAACCAGATTTATGGAATCATTTTTGGTTTTCTCAACCGACTGGTCTGAGACTAACTCCAACTCTATAATCTTAGTTTGTGACTCCCTACTTGGGGGAAGTTCCTCCAGATCGTGTTCAAGTTTATCCTCGACTGAGATATCAGGTTCACCAACTTGAACTTCAATACTGTCTGAGGGTCCAACTTGTGATGAATCTCCTTTTTTAGTAACCACTGGAGATCTAACTTGTGAATCTTGTAGGTTGCCAACATTTCCACCACCAAAATATGCTGCTATGGTTCTGTATTTTGGTAATGGTGGCCTCTCTTGGATTTCAAGGATCGGACCCCTCTTGTTTGACATGGCAAACTGATAAAGGCTGCAAAAAAAGTCAACTTAGTTGTTGAACAAAAGACTTAACTACTTAGACTACACATAATAAAAATAATATGATTCATTCTCAAAAAAAGGCCCAAGGGTACTAATACTATAGTACTACAGTCTACGGTACTACCCAATATAATTTGCAAACCTAATACCTATAGGCTATCTTAGCATGTGAGATGTCCAGTCACCAGTGGACATTGGACAGTGAAACTAAAAAAATAACCAGTACCACTTACAAAATAATTTAAAAATCACTTGCCTTTTACAAAAACTAGGTCCACGAATCAATGGCCAATGCACTCAGCACTCTGAAAGTTCGACAGCAATAAGAAATGCTAGTCTCCAGACCATAAAATAACAAATTGTGTAGAATAATAATCTCTTATACTCCAATCTAGGTTGGCGAATTAGGCAGGATTAACAAGTGGGAATGTCAAATGCAGGCAAAATGCACCTTCTGATGCAAGCCTATAGTAGGAAATGGTTGGCTAAATGGGGCAGGTGATCAAAACATGTTAGTAAAATGGTTGGCGACACCCAACCCAAGGAAAAATTAATATGGTTGTAGTAATGGCAAAATAATGTCGGCCAATAAGAAACAACATGCAAAAGCTAGCGAATTGTTTAAAATAAATGTATCCAAATTGTATATCGCATTGGTGATTGCACCGATATTTTGACCAATCATGTGATAACTAATGGGCGAACACCTCGGGCGTTGGACCCAAATATGATAAATATCTGGCAAAGTGGTTGGACCCAAATATGATAAATTTTTGCCAAATGACGATTGACCCGTCAGATAGCATCACCAAAAAGTGAAGAGTCACCACTAAAGTAATCCCTAGCATCCACCCAATTTACGTGTCTAGCCAGTTGTATTTCTATATCTCTCTCTTTTTTTCTCACTCCCCTCTTTTTGGGCCTATATATACATTAAAATTTACCTTCCCCTTCTCAATGAGAAACCCTCTTCCATTGCTTTCATCATTTATCATTTTTGTGATTAGTTTGATTGATTGTTCCCATTGCATCCATTTGTGGAACTACCATGCACTCATCTACATCTACTACTAAATAATCCTTTCTTAGATACCAACACCCCTCTACTAAAATTCCCTTCCAATTAAGTGATAGGAGGTACCATGACAAGATATAAGGAAGAATATTGTTGACCATCTATATGAATCCCTCTCTATTGTAAGACTCATTTTCTTCTTAGACTCTAACAAATTGGAAAGGGGGGAAAGCATTGACTTGAGTTTGAAGAGAGAAATAGAGAGAAGTGCCATCCAAATTCCTGCTATGCAAACTCAACTTGGTGTCTTCGAGAGCCTACTGAAATGTTGAGGACACCTAACTTGATAATTCTCTATTTTATTATATGAAGTCAACTCAAGTTAGATATACATAAAAAGGAGAACAATCCTAATTGACAAGCATTTCAAATGCATCACGGCCATTTGGATTGATACGAAAAGGAGGAGATTAAGTGGTGGAAGAATGCACTTTTGGAGATTTGTAAATGCTCTGGCTGGTCCATGGATATAACAAACAAGTAAGATGTGAATGATTTCCCAATTGTCACTGGATGAACATTAGGGAAGGGAGTTTGACTACAATTAAATGAAGAAAATGATTATATAATATTTTAATATTTCAATCTTACATAATTTTGATCCATTTAACTATATAATAATCTAATTATTTTGGTTTATTATCTCATGGCAGCTGAACAATGGAAAATGCATATGTATTCAATTAGTTAATTATGTTTATATGAGTTAAATTATTTTTTGTTTATTTTATTTCATGGCTATTGAATGAGGGAGGACACATGTGTATCCATTTAATCAATTATGCTTGAATATGAGTTATAATGTTTTATATAGATTAGGAAAATATCTAGTGATTTTGGAAAACAAAAGGAAAAAAAATTATTTTGCATAGTAAGATGCAGGTGTCTTACATTTATAAATCAATGAAATTAATTAAGAATTATTTGATTGGCAAAAAAAATTAGGGTCTAATACATGGAACATTTTTTAATATAGAAGTTATCCAAAAACTAATGGTTATTCATTTAGAACATGATCCCAACATCGCTTTTTATTATTTAGATATTCCAATCTCACATTGAACAAGACTTAATCTCTCTAACCTTCTAATTTCATAAATAGACTAAGGAGACTAAGGATCCATTGATTTTATTTTATATTTATTAGTTTTGACCTAACCTCCTTTGACCATTATAGCTTCAATGCTTAAATGATAAAAAGGGTTTTGAATGACCTCATTAAGACTTTAGACAGAGTGCCATCGGTAGTTGCAAAGCATCTGGTATGATTGGAGAATGTCAAGAATGTTCTCATTCATAAATTAAATCTCTAAGTAGTGGATGATGTAACTAAAATTGGAATATGGGGTCTTTGGGATATTGACAAGACCACAGTTGCCAAGGTCGTGTATAATCAACTCTACGTAGATTTTGAAGCATCTTCTTTTGTTTCTAATATCTTCATTTGGAGAATCTGACCATTGAATGCATGTCAAGATATGTGCTATTCATGTTCCTCTACATTTGAAATGGTTAAAGTTGAAAAATTTCACATTTGAAATTGTGAAGAACTTAACATTAAAGAAATCATGTCACTTTAGAATTGTGGAAAACATTTGGCAATGTAAGGTTCTTCAACTAAATGGTTGTTTTATGTTGGATGGCCTTTCTATCTCTCCCCTAATTTCACTTATTCTTTCTCTATCTCCACCCATTACTTTGATTCCACTTCCTCTTCTCCTACCTGATACCATTAGCAATGTGTCCCAGCTATAGAGATTATACTTGGCAGACTGTGACAACTTAAATATCCTTTTTGATAGCACTGGAAGTTTGTCACAACTACATGATTTAAACTTGTCAAGGTGTGGGAGCTTAAGAAGCCTCCCTGATAGCATTGACAACCTATCATAGCTGCATGGTTTGCACTTTTCAAGGTGTAGGAGATTAAGAATCCTCCCCGATAGCATTGGTAACCTATCATAGCTCCAAATTTTGGACTTGTACAAGTGTGAGAGCTTAAGGAGCCTCCCTGATAGCATTGGCAACTTGTCCCAACTTTGGAACTTGAACTTGTCAAGGTATGGGAGCTTTAGAAGCCTCCCTGATAGCATTGGCAACTTTCCCTAGCTTTGGATCTTAAACTTAAGGAGGTGTGAGAGCTTAGAGAGTCTCCCTGATAGCATTACCAACTTGTCCTAGCTTTGGAACTTCAACTTTTCATGGTATGGGAGCTTGAAAAGCCTTCCTGATGGCATTGACAACTTGTCCCAACTTTGGATTTTGAGCTTAAGGTGGTGTGAGAGCTTAAACAACCTCTTTGATAGCATTATCAATCTCAGCTATAGAATTTAGAATTTAAAGGGTGGGAGATCTTAATGCTAGCACAATGCATCTCTTTGAATATCAAATAGTGTGAAAGCTTAAGTATCCTCCTAAAACTATTGCCAAACTATCACAACTATAGCACTTAAACTTGAACAATTGTAGCATTGAACTTAGATTTGATGTATGGGCTTATACAACTTCTTTCATCATTGACAACTTGTCACATATCTCTAATGCTTTTTCTTTGATGTATATCCTCTCCTATTGAGGAATTCTTATAGGAACACTCATAGTCCTTTTAAGTAGGATCTAAATATTAGTTACGTATTTTTTACTAACATAATTGAGCTCTAAGAAGCATTAAGAAGAATAATTTACTTACTAAGTTGAGCTCAAACAAAGAATAAAATGTAATTTAATCTTGATGATGCAAACTTGATTCGCAAGATGCTTGTTTTTGAAGTATTAGATAGTACCCAAAAATAAAGGGGGCTGACCCCAGAGTACAAAAAGGCTAAAGGATCAACCAAAGATTACCTCCCACCTATCTGACTGATACTAGTTTTATACTTCAAAAAAAAAATAAAGAAAGACTCCAAAATAGAGGAATCCTTACCATTAGTCCTAATTTTAACAAGCATATAAAATGGAAAAACATACCAACAACAAGGAGACATATTGTTGCTATTAGCCCAATACCTTATCATATACATATATAAAAAACAACCTATAGGGCACCAAGTTCAGTGTGATCCAAAACATAAAAACCAAAAAAATAGAGCTAGGGCTAGTTGCCCTCTTTCATTCCTCATTCCTTGTTCTTCTTTTCCTCAGGATCTTCCCTATTTAAGTCCACCCCCTCCTCTTTGATAGGTTTATCAAGGAGTGTCTTTAGCCAATCCTCCGCTAGGAATGGAGGGGTTAGTTTTCTCTCCTTGCCCAAATCCTTCTTGTCCTTGTTCACCTATGTGAAATAAAGAGTGGTGGCAGTAGAGCGCATGACCTCCATGGATAATTTTTTCAAGGTGTCAAATTTTTGGCAAATGCCAATGTGGTTATCCACTATCTCCTTCATCGAAATATCCATCCTCTCTAGTCGAGCCTTGCTTTGGCTCTATCCATGGCTATGTTTATCTTTCTTCCCCCCACTTCTAGTCAAGGATGAGATAGCTTTTAGGGTGTCCAAGACGTGTGATGGAATAGGTGGGCTAGAGACTACCTTCTTTCTTGTGTCTTGATGTTTCCCCTTCCTCTTGGTGGGATTTTTCTCACTCTTAGTAGACTCAAAGATAAAGTCATCTTTAGGGGGGGGGGGACTTGAATTTCTTCATTTAGACTCATCTAATAGCTCTCCAAGTAGTTTACTTACTCCTCCATGTGTTTGTATCAAGCTCTATGAGGCTTATTTTCACCTAGAACCAGGTCTTTTTAACTTTTAAATGACTTGAGCCAAAGCTAGGATCCATGGAGATTGAGGGAGTAGCAGTAGCTGACGAGTTGACTAGAAGTGGTGGGTTTAAGGAAAGGTGTTATTTTTAAAGTTTGTGGATGAAACCTTGGTGGGTGATATAAAAGGGTTTGCCTTCCTCTTTCTTTTTCCTAGCCTTAAAGATATAGTCTTCCATGGAATACAGAATAAGTTATGGAAAAGAAATCAGATCATAATTCGTAAAAGGGTTGGGAATGGGGAAATGGTAGTAATATAGTACCTAGAACTAATTTTCAAGGGTAATATATCTCATAATGGCATAGAAAATTACATCCCAGGGCTTCAAAAGATCCTCTCTAAAAAACCCACCATGCATGCAAACTAGCTCCTCATTAAATATAAAGAACTTCCTTAGACTGGTTTCATCATTCACCTTGGCTTGCTTATGCCAATTCTTTCCCTCTAGGGAAAATCCTTTAACCCTAACAATAAGCTCCTTTGTGATTTCAAATGCCATCCCATTAATGTTCACCTTCATGTCATTCCAAGAGAATGAATTGCATTGAGACGTGCTTGTCATGCTTTTCCATTCCTTTCATGAATGACACTAATCCTCCTCAAAGATAAAACCAAGTAGCCTCATTTTTGATGTAAGCCTCAACCTCCACTAGTTCAATGCGGTCATTAGCACTCATTTCTTCACCTAGCTGAACCACCAATTTCACAAAGTTTTCCTACATCCCCTTATTACATACTGAATCTTGGCAGTCATGATAGATTAAATAAATCACACCCAAGCTTAAATTATTAAGGCTGCCAAAACCCATCATAAGATCACAAGGTTTTTGAGAAAATGAAAAACCTATCTTAGTGGCATGTGTGATCATTACCTTCCTTCCAAAACTAATCATTTCCAGTTGTAGTTGGAGTGGGGTTTGATTGAAGTGTCCGTGTCATCCAACTTAATCATTTTTTCACATCTGATCAAATCTATGCCACTCATCATTTTCCTAAAGTAATTAAGGCTCATGGTGAAAGGATCACAAAAGAAAATCCTCATGCAATCTTGCCAAATTTTAACTTTATGAAAGAAAATCAGTTGGCCTTCCTACCCGCATAGATTCATTAAGGCCATGCCACTTTTTATAATGATTCATATGATGTTATGAGAAGTATGCTCGCATTCCATCATCACTTGAGTTTATGATATAGTTTGGTTGACATCCTTCCATTTGATTATTCATGTGATATTGTGGCCAAATTTTGTCAACTCATCTACCACTCCATTCCCTTCATGGTAAATGTGATCCACATGGATCTCTTGACACCCCTCCATCAACTTGTTGATTTCCTTTATTATCATTTTGATCTTTCAACTACTTTGGTGCTCTCCTTTAACTGCTTTAATAATCAACATTGAATCCCCCTCAATTGCTAATCTATTAATTCCTCTAGCCCTTGCAATTCTAATTCTGTACAGAAGAGCCAGGGCTCCCACTTTGTTGTTTGATTCCCCTACATAGTTTCCAATATAAGCAACCACCAACTCCCCCATACTATTCTGGAAGACACCCCTAGCTATATTGCTTTGAGCCATGGTCGACCCATCAAAATTAAGTTTAATCCATGTTTTAGGAAGGGGGTGCCACACTGTTCTATTCCTAGCCACTACATTAGTGTTATCAAACTATGCCACCATTAGGCCTAAGTCCTAAGTGGACACCCACTTCATATCAAGTTTTCTTAGGGGGTTCGGGGGGGAGGGGGGGGTTTCCATTGCCAAAACCACCTGCATTCCTTTAATATTCTAGTATAATGCTAGGCTACTACCAAACTAGTAGTGGCATTGTCCCTAAAGATTATGTTATTTCACTCCTTCCACATTTTCCACGAGACATACTAGGGGATTATTCTCCATAGGGTTTTGAGATATGGGTGATTTGATAGCCATCCTAGTGAACAAATTGTTGTAAGTTCACATTAGCACACCACTGGGCCTCCCATAATACAAGGACCATCCTCCAAACATCTGACATGAAAGAGTAGTGGATGAGAAGGCATAGGATAGATTCCACTTCTTTGTAGTATAAAACACATTAGTTAGCTAGCTGAAACCCTCTCCTTTGAAGATTATCAATTATGACGATAGTCCTATGTGAGGTCATCCACCAAAAGAAATTTATTTTTGGCATGATCCATGAGTGTCAAAATTTCCTCCAATCCCCCTGGGCTATATCCCCCCCTTAGAAAACAAGGATAAGCTAATTTCACCATGAAGTCACCTGACCATAAGAAATTTCTTTGGATTTTTTCAAGAATGTCTCTATATGTACTTGGGAGTTTAAAGATAGAGAGAAAATACACTAGAATTCCCAACAAAGAGGCTGAGAGAAGCTAGAGTTTCCCTACACTACCTAGGATCTTTCCTTTCCATCTTGCCAACTTTCTCAAACAATGTTCAACCAAGCCATTCCAGTACTAATTGGAGACTTCTTTAATTGTGATTGGGAGGCCAATATAGATATACATAAGACTTTCCTCTCGGAATTTTGATGCATTACAAGGTAGGAGAATCCCCAAAGGAGATGTCCTAGCTCCCAACAAATAACCACAACTCCATATTCATAAAATAATTGATTACATGCAATGTGTTGGGCTATAAGGCCTTTTCGGTTAGGGTCAAATACAATTTTTTTTTACAATATTAGTTCTACAAAATCTCACAAGATCCAATTTACAATCCCAATCCCAGCTAGTCTAGATCCACAACTAGATAAGAACACCAAGAAGAATCCATATTTGTACCCTCAGGTCCACTAAGCAATCCTCTAGTTCTCAAGATGTGCATATTAGCTCTTCAATAGTTTGCATCTACCCTTAATCCTATTTTCCAAGTTGGATGATAAAATGACTAAAGACTCCATAATACCCCCTATTTATACCCAACTAAGCCACAAGTCAACCCAATTCATTACAAATTAAATAAAATCCCTTACATTAAATATATGTTGAGCCACAATTCAGCTACAACACAAATTAAATACCTCTATATAAATTAAATACCAAGGTCAACTCGCAGACAACTTGGCACCAACATGAACCAAGTCCAAGCTGAGGATCATCAAATTCCCAAGCATTTCCAAGCTCCCAGAGCTTGTTAAGCTCACAAACCATGTTGAGATCCATAGACAATGTTGAACTCCACAGACCATGTTGAGCTCCATAGATCATGCCGAGCTCCATAGTGTATGTCGAGCTCCTAGTGTTTGCTGAACACTAGTATCTGCTAAGTTCCACAACTTTAAGCCAAAATCCCTCCAAACATGTAGGATTGCAAGAAAGCCTAGGATGATCCTACATCAATCACCCCAAGTTTGAAAAGATGTTCTCATTAGTTGGAAGAAAATATTCTAGGATTTAGCACATAAATTCCAAATTGGTTCTTCACATACATATTCTCTAGGTTTTCAACATGTACACTCTTTCCCTTGTTCCACTTTTTCTTCTTCACATCCATCTTTGTTGTACCGTAGATTTATTTTCTACACCAATCTCTACCCCTTTTAGAATCCTTCATCTCAACTTGGCTACCAATACTTAGGTTTGTTCTACCAAGCTTGTCATTCTGAAAAGGAATTAGGGAAAACTTCTTGCTATCTTTCTCAATAGTAAACACATTCTTGACACAATCATGCACAACCCTACAATCATACTATCAAGTTCTACCAAAAAAAATATGACAACTATTCATGTTCACAATATCACAAAAAAATTGATCCTTATACTGCCCAATCTAGAAATCAACAAGGCACTACTCCCTCACATCCAAAGCATGCTCACCTTTCAACCAACCAATCCTATAAGGATAAGGATGTCCCACTCTCTTCAAACCAAGTTTTCAAACCATCTCCTTAGTAGAAAGGTTATCAGTACTACCACCATCCATAATCACCTTGTAGAATTTACCACCAAACTTAAAATGAGTCTTGAACAAACTAGTCCTTTGACAAGAATCTAGTCTCCTCTGACCAACTAATATTTGTTAAGCTAGCAAACTCTCTCCTAGCTCAGGTTGGCTATCTTGGATGAAAACCTCATTCATAATAGTAGCTTTCGTACCATGAGGACATTCAAAAAATTTATGCCCTTCTTCACCATATCTAAAATAATTACCACTAAACCCACCTCTATTTTTCCTTCTCTTCTAATCAATAGGTTTTGGTTCACCTTTAGTACTTAGTTTAGCCTTTGCTAAGTTATCCTACTTCTCCTTCCCTCTAGCATTACCTTCACTTTTCCTCTTCAACTTATCTTCTAGCTTCATAACATACTTATAAGCATCCTCAAATAAAGAAATATTTAGCATACCAACCTCATCATAATATTAAATCTCAAACCATTAATTTATAGAGCTACATTTTCTTTTTACAATTCTCTATAACCAAACTAAATAGTCAACTTGTAGAACTCCTCAGTATAATCCTTCATAGTCATATCCTTCTATTTTAGACTCTATAATCTCTTAAACAAATCAAGTCCATAATAAATAGGAATGAACTTAGCCTTCAACTTAGTCACCATCAATCTCCATCTAGAGTTCTTCATTTCATCTTCTTCTTCTCTATCTCTCTACAATTCTTTCCACCAAAGAACATGTTCCTTCAACTTAGTATGTGCCAACCTTACTCTAAGTGGATCCTTAATATCATCAAGCTCAAAGTATTCTTCCAATTCACCAATCTAATCAATTAGTTCTTCAAGAGTCAAAGTACCTAAGAAATTAGGAACCTCCATTTTATGCTTCAGCTTCAAGTGAGATCCAGGTCTAGCAAATTGACTAGACCTAGTTCCAATAGGTCTCTCCACATGATTATTTATTTCCTCACCACTCGATCTAGAAACTCCAAAGTCTTAAAAAACTTCCTCATAACTCCCTTCAATACCCACATGCCTAGGTACACCACCTAAAACACTCACAATTTTAGAAATCATGTCACTCTTCATTAATGCAATCTCAGATCTAAATTCTTCTGTAATCTTGCCTAAGATCCTTTCTTCCATAGCATCACTAAGATCATCAATTGTCCTAGGGTCTAATCTTCTTGGAGGCATCTTCCAAAATTTTTGAAAACCCTAAGCAATGGATACACCAATCAAGAAGATCAATCAACTCCACAAGATCAACCTTCTCCAACCCCAAGATCTTAGTGCAAATTGCCAAAACTTTGGTGATTAGTTCACACTCTCAAGAACAAAATTCACTTTGATACCACTTGATGCAATGCAAGGTAGGAGAATCCCTAAAGGATATGTCCTATCCCCCATCAAATAACCACACAATAAAAACAAAACAAAAAAGAAAGATCTAATACTAATTCACAACTCTTTATTCATAAAATAATTTATTACATGTAATGTGTCAAGCTATAAGGCCTTCCCGATTAGGGCCAAATATAAAAAAATATTAAAATATTAGTTTTGCAGGATCCAACTTATAATCCCAATCCCAACTAGTCCATATCCACAACTAGATAAGAACACCAAGAAGAATCTACACTTGTACCATTAGGTCTACCAAGCAATCCTCTAGTTCTCAAGTCATTTCTACTAAATCTTCAATAGTTGACATATACCCTTCATCCTTTCTCCAAGTTGGATGATAAAATGACTAAAGACTCCATAATACCCCCCTACGTATACCCAAATAAGCCACAAGTTGGCTACAAGGAAAATTAAATACTCCTACATAAATTAAATTCCAAGGTCAGCTCACAAACAGCTTGGCACCAATAGGAACCAAGACCAAGCTAACCATTAGCAATTTCCCAAGGATTTTTGAGCTCCTAGAGCATGCTAAGCTCCCAGAGCATGTAGAGATCCAAGACTATGCCAAGATCCATAGACCATGTCAAGCTCCATAGACCATGCTGAGAACCATAGAACATGTTGAGCTCCATAGTGTATGTTGAGCTCATAGTGTCTGTCGAACACCAGTATTTGTCAAGCTCCACAAATTCAAGCCAAAATCCCTCCAGACATGAAGGATTGCAAAAAAGTCTAGGATTCTCCTACATCACAGTCTAATATTTTGGTCACCTTTTCTCTCAAAATAGTGTTCATGTTGAAAAAATACACTTTTCTTTTTTGATAGTTTATGCATTGTCTTGAAACCATCTCATACTGATTAAGAATTTCTTTCAACTCCCTAGAATCATGGACTAAAGATATGCCAAATAAGAAGGTTTCATCAAAAAAATGTTAGATAATCTATGGTAGGCAGAGGGATGCAAGTTTGATGCCTTTTATTTTGCTAGAGATAGCCATGGCCACTAAATTTTTGCTCAACACCTCCGCCATAATGATGAATATGTAAGGTGATAGGGGGTCACCTTGTCATAGACCTTGGGAGGAATAAAAAATATGCCAAGGGCCTAATTAACAAGAACCAAAAATGTGATAGTGTTCACAGTGATCCTGATAATTCTAATAACATTCTCATTTGAATCCTAATTTATTTAGGATATCAAAAAGAAATTCCCTCTTGACCTTATCACAAGCCTTGGAAATATCAAGTTTAAGGGCCATACCTAGGTTCTTTCTCCTTTCCATAGAGAGAATCACCTCATGTGTGGTTATGACTACATCAAGAATCTATCATCGTAGCACAAAACCATTCTAGTGTAGTCCTATAAATCTATCAAGTAGGGGTTTGATGTGCTTAACCATAATCTTGGCAAGGACTTTATAGATTGTGTTCCAAAGACTAATGGGTCTAAGATCTTCTAGATGTATAGGATCGTCTATCTTAGGCAGTAGAACTATGAATGTCTAGTTAAGTTCCTTCAACAACTTGCTAGTTTTGACAAAGCCATTTTCCACATGAACCACATCATACTTAACAATATGCCAAAATTCCTATAAAAAAAAGGCTGAGTGAAACCCATCAAGTCTTGAGGCTTTGTACTAACTCATTTTGAACACTTCCTTTCTTACCTCTTCCTCATTGACCTTACCATTCATGGACTAATTCATCTAGTTATTCACTACTGGATTAATTGACCTTAAAATACTTTCTTGAATATTACTACTAACTTGAATGACTGGGGGGTTGTACATTTCTTGGAAATAGTTATTGGCCCTATCTTCTATCTCCTCTACTTCCATTATCTCTTGACCATTATCATCAACCAAAAGGTTTATGGTGCTCATCTTTTTTCTCCTTGACGTTGATCTATGGAATAAGGTCATATTTTGGTCACCTTCCTCTAACCATTGAACCCTAGATCTCTACTTCCAAAAGATTTCCTCCTAATTAAAAAGGGTTTTCCACCTATCTCAACACTCCCTCTCCTCATGTTGATGTTAAATGTTAGAATTACCATGTGCCAAACAATTTTGAAGAGATTCCAACTTATTTTTAGTAGTATTATTTTCCTTAATAATGTATCCAAATGAAGATTTTCTCCATCCTCTAACCTCTTTGTAGAATCTTTCAAATTTCCTACCAATACAAAATATAGTTGTTCCTTCAACTAGATTATTCCACCACTACACAATACAATCCTTGAACTCCTAGTGTGAGTGCCACATGATTCCATACTTAAAGGACCTTCATTTGGTAGTTTGATTTTTTGTCCATGAGAAAATCAGCATAGAGTGGTCTGAGATGGTCCTATATATCCACCTTTGAGGAGGTATGTTGGAGAATGTCCCAACCAGTTGAGATGAGGACCCTATCAAGCCTAACATGGATTTGATTTTTCCCAATCTATTGTTAGACTGAGTGAAAGCAGGACCTTAGAGAACAATATCAATCAAGTCATTCCTCCTAAGGAATCCCTCCAACTCATGCATACTTTTAGAAAATCCTCCAAGCCCCCAATTTTCTCCAAAGGGTAGAGAGGGGCATTAAATTCACAATACACAATATGTTTTCCTATCTCATTGCATCAGCCACTTTAGTTGCCTTGTCCCAAACAACTAGGTTACCATTTTGAGTATTGGGGACATAGAAGTTAAACAAATTCTAGCTACTATCTTGGGAGGTGAAACCCATCACCACAAAATGTATATTGAGGAGGACCATCGAGTTAACCACCTTATTTGAGTTCCACACCATTGTAATGCCACCAAAAGTACTAATTGCACCACTATAAGAAAATTTGGCACCTAGCCAAATGTAAGTAGCCATTATAGAGAAAATATGCTCTACCATTTTCACTTCCTGCAAAAGAATCTATATGCAAGAAAACCTAACCTATTAAGAGCATGCGTAAACAAGCAAACATTAGTTGTACATGCATATCAAATATCCAAAAAAAAAAAAAATACAACCAAACCTATGCTTGAGTTTTACAACTAATACAACTGAGAAGAAATGTCCCCACATAACCTCAAAGAAACTCAACAAAGTGCACCCATAAGAGGCCTTGTTGGTGTGCTTTAGATTGGAGGGATGTGAATGTACTCTCCCAAAAACAACTATTGAATCCCAATATGTTTAAAAATGAAATGCAAAGTATGTGAACTAACTAGATATGAAGAGAATATTTCAAACAATGACTATGGATACAACTATGTTCAAAACACTCAAGGAAGGTGAATATGGATGCAAGAAAATAAACTAAGTTAATAATACAAATGCGAATGCGAATGAACTAGCAACTACCAAAGGTTAGTACAATGCATAAAATCTCTAAAAGCTCTAGAACTATACTAGTATGATAACAATGCAAAATGAGGGAGATGAAAAATCCTTGAGACAAGGGCTCTATTTATAAGTTTGAGAGATGCAAGGCATTGGAGAGGTGGCATCTATGTGGTATCCACATATGTACCACAAGGGAGAAATATGGGCTAGAAAAAGCCATGCAAAAGTTAAAAATAGCCTTTATCGTTGAGAGGCTCAAAGTGTGCTCCCACATGTGTGAGCAACCTTGGGGAAAGTATTAGGGGAAAAAAGTGTAAGAGTACCTCTTTGGAGAGTTTAATGAAAGGAGGCTCCTTGAGCCTTGTGTTGCTCACACATGTGTTAGCAACCACTTAGTTTCTAAAGAGGATTAAAAGTTGTTTAGGATAATAAAATGAGATTAATTAATGGATAGGCTTACAAGGATGAGAGTGATGGGTGTAGAATAGGTTTTAGGATGGGATTAAGATTAAATTAAACAAGATTTAACTTAATCATAGGATTAAAGAAATTAATAAAGTTGAGGGAATAAAACGAATTATAATTTATTTAAAAGGTGATTCATGGAGCACTATGTATTAAATAAATTTAATTAAATAATTAGAAGAATATAAAAAATATAATTAATTAATAAATAAATAACTAAAATATCAAAGGAAATACTAAATAAATTAATATAGCATTTGGGACAATTTTAAGCTTCTACATTTTGCCCCTCTTTGATGTGGTGTCATAACGACATTATATCAAAGAAAAGAAAATATAGGTTTCCCTATAGAAGATAGGAGTCCTAAGAGTTGTGTCATGATGATGCCAGGGGAGGAGGGTGCAACCTTGTGACAATAGAGCAAAAAATAAATTTTGCATATTTTTTGCGAAAAGGAGTAGAAGAAAAGAAATGGTAGGGAAAAGGCATATATAAACATTTTGCATGACTTGAGGATGAATAGGGGTCAACATAGTCACACAAAGGGTACAAGCTCAAAAGGGGACCTTGGAGGGCCTATATAAGCTTCCCAGGGGCTCAAGGAAGAGTCATTTGCACACCTAGAGAACATAGAATCAAAGTGAAGAATGGATCCCATCAAAAGACTATAGCTTGAAGAGCACGTCTAGGAGCACCAGAGGTTAGTTGACATGGGTCCACCAGTAAGTCAACCATCCATACTTATCAAATTTTTGATTACGTATTTAATTGTACCATTTATTGCATATTAAATAGGGTGAAAATGGGATCAAGGCAGAAACGACAATTCTTCACTCTGTCATCTCTGTAGATGACAAAACTAGGTTATAGGTAGTATGAAGATTACAAGATTCATCATGTCATCTTGGAAGATGATAGTATTCATCTTGTCATTTTTGTAGATGCCAATAGAGTGAAAATTAGGTTAGGATACAGGGTCAGTGATGACAATCTCTATGTCATCATCTTTGTAGATGACACTCTAGAAGTTGTGATGGGAAAACCAATGTCTGCGTAGCCACAAAGATGCCAGATTAGCATCTGTATGGTTTTTCATCTTTGTTGATCCATGTTTATGTGGATTGGCATCTCTGCTAATCCACAACTATGTGGATTGGTGTCTTTGTCAATTTGGATGAATCGACATAATCGAGTGATAGGATGATCATGGGGGGGGGATGAGGTAGGACACCCCATGCTAAGATAAGAAAAAAAAAGGAAAACAAATGATATATTAACCATTGCATGTCTATGCTACAGATGGTGATGGTGGCATTTCAATCATGAGAGCACTGCCCAGCTATGATGGTGCTAGGAGAGACACTCACAAAGGTAGAGTAGGGTCACATAAGATTATGTGGTTTGAAGAACATCCACGAGTGGCCTAATCTAAGAGCACACTCAACGTATCTTTTGGAACTGATAGAGCGGTGGCATACACCAACTTCAAGCTTTTGTCTACCTACTAGAGAGGCAAAAATTACTCTTCTCAATGTGTGGTAGATTCTCAGTGTGCTAATCTACAAGAGATATCCAAAGTATGTATTAGAGGGTGAAGATCCCTATTTATGAGAGTGCTTTGGGTGTCAATGTTAAAAGCTACCAATCTAGAGATCATGGTTGATATTGAGGGAGGAATTAGAGTAGAGGTTACCAAGACTTGCTCCCTATCTGGCCTCACTGATATGGAGGATGGTGCTAGACCATGTTGGGCTTGGGTTTTCGATTGGCTGGACACAAGTGTTGAGCACTCTATTACAAGATGACAATGTGGTCTTCTATTGGGGCCAAACTATCTTGGCCGAGCTATATCATGATCTACGCATATGTGCCTATAAGACATAGTGGACCATAGGTCCAGGATTGACATTACTGATGGTGTGGTCATGAGAACACATCGGGATGACATGTCAAATTATGAGGGAAGAGACTTGATAGTAGAGCAAGATGTATGCATGTTTATATAGGCCACTGATCCAATATATGTCAATTAAGTTAGTCTCATCATGTTTGATTGGATACCATATGACAACGGTGAGTGGTGGGGGGTGGGGGGGGGGGGGGGGGGGGGGCAACATTAGCAACAACAAGAGAGGATGATAGTGAGGATCAGCTCTACCTCCCATATACACAAATAGTTTGTTAGTTGATCAGCCAAACTATTCATATTGTTATGCGGTACATTCCTTCTAGGGTGCAGTGACACTTTAGGAAGGTTTAGGATGCTATGCCCAATAGATTTCTATATCCAATCGTATCCCAAGAGTATGGGAGATTATGGGTCATGGAATCACACTGAGATTGGCCAAGATGTCATGGTGCGGTATGTAGCTAAAGCCCTGGGTGCATGGATAGGATTAGGAAGATGTAGGGATGACACTTGTATACACACAGTGGTGGGTGGCCCATCAGCCAGTGCGACTCACAATATCAGGAGTGCCACTAGTAGTAGAGTAGGCATAGGGTGAGGGAGATGGGGCAGGAGATGGGGGATAGGTAGCAGTGGTACCAACACTATGGCAAGGAGCACAATAGGGTCCTTGAGGGTGTAGAATCCATTAGAAGAGAGGACCGATACCAACAGGGGCACCATTAGGGCAGGAGCCATAACTAGGGCCATAGGTATAGGGACCACAGGTACAGAAACCATAAGGGCCACCTCTATAGGCAGATGTAGATATAGTAAGGGCTAAGTGGGATAGCCTCCAGATAGAGGTTGCCCAACTATAGGCTAAGGTATAGATAGAACAACTGAGGGTAAACAATGCCTAGGAGGCCTTGGTAGCACTACAGGATAGGATAGATGTAGGAGAGTTTAGTGATATTATCTTGCAGGCAGAGATGGATGAGCTTGTTAAGATAGACACTCTATGATAGGAGATGGCCACCCTATGGACAAAGAGGGAGACTCATCAGAGGTAGGTAGATGAGTATCATGGCTATTGCGATATTACTCGATAGATGGTACAAGCTAGGAGGATGATGATTGTGATGTAGAAGGCCATGACTACATGCTAATATGAGGCATGAGCTATGTGAGAGATAACCCACTATAGGTCTTTGTACCATGATGTCATGCCAAAAAATCAACATCAGGAAAATTTTTGGGATGCATCTAGCTCATGGACCATGGGGGCGACCAAAGATTAGAGCCATCAGTTGGACAAAGAAGGCCTCCATGAGGATGAGGTACAAGAGGGGCTGGACCCTCACAACTAGCTCCATGATTTTTATAGTGAGTAGTTTTGACGCAGTGGTGCAAATGTAGCAAGTTTTTGATGATGCGTTATGCACGATGTACTAAATGATTCTTTTGTATACAGACTATACATGGACACTTCTTCTTCTTTTTATATGACGTGGTTTGATGAGCCTATGTGTATATGGATGATGGTCTCTAATGCATGTGATGTTTATGATGTTGTTACTGACATTGTAATACAAAATGTGTGTGATGTTATGTTTCCTATGATGCATATATGATGACTAATGTGTGGATGATGCAAGTCCTATGGTGATATATGAGATGTATGCATTTTGTTATAATGTATATACCTAATTGATTAATGTAATGAATAATGGGATCTAATAATGAATGAAAAGTCTAATGCAATGAATGTACTAATATGACAATGAATGTATCCTAAATGAGAATGTCAGTAACAAAAAAGATACTAATTATGAATGAAAAATTAAAGGATGCAAACTTAAAGTCTAAATGTGAAATATGAAACTGTAATATGAATGAACCTAATGAATGGACATGTGTCAATTTTTTCACCTATAGGAATCAAGTAGGTTAGCATAGGAGGGGGAATAAATAGAACCATTGTCTCAAGTAGGGTGTAATGACATCCTATACTACATGAATCCTAGCTACATGATACTGAGGGATCCAATTGTGTTTATATGGGAGAGCACACCTTAATTTGATTTTGCAAGAGTTATGGACCATATCCTATAGAAGCATAGATGACAAGGTTCTTTTGTGTGGACTAGACTCTTGACACAATTGATACTTTAGGAAAATAGATGTAGTTTTCATAGTCATGATGGAATAAATGTCATATATGCCTTGGAGACATCTAGGCACACCCAAAGTCTTTTTAGGGATCTTTGTGGAAAGTGTTCTAACCTGTTACCCCTAGTGAGAAATCCATAACCATAACTAAAAAATGACATATATGTACTAAAGCATAAAAAATAGAGCATACCACAAATGACACACGTAGTCAATTGGAGCCATTTAGGTGATACCAAAAAATGGAAGATCAAGGCATGCAGTAAAAGGCTACTACTAACACACAAAATGAAATCAACAAAAAAGAGATCACATGACCAAGTAGTCATTTAGTCGATAGTTCCTACCAAGAACATTAATTCCCAAAGATGAAGGTTTTAATACCATGTATAGGAAGGATTCATCCTATCAAATTTTGTTTTTCTAATTTTGTTGTCGCAAATGTTGTTTGGCAAGGGCTATGAAAAGAAAAAATTTATTGAATTGTTTTGTTGGAAATATAAGAGGAGTAACAAAGAGGGGATGGGTGAATCAATTACTATAAAATAAATCCAAAATCCCTTTAGATGTCAATATAAAATGAACTCTAAAAACTTAATACTGTTGATGCTCGGTAAACACATAGAATGTTGTAACTCGGTAAATGCTGATTGCACTCAATAATGAATTAACTTTTCAGATGTTAAGATGTTTTTTATAAGAAAAATAGGTTTTGAAGGGAGCCTAAAACCCTTTATAGATCAAGAAATTTTCAATGAAGCCCTAACCAAACAAAATGTTAGACCTAAGGTGAAACAGGTCACCAAACAAGACACAGTGACTAGGGTGGCATCATAGATAGCACACTACTCTTTAGACACATAAACAAGTTTTGAGTGGGCACCTAAAACCCCAAACAAGTTTTGAAGGGAACTTGAAACCCTAAAAAAAAGAACCACTGAAGCTGAAATGAGTCACCAAACAAAAGGTGACGTATGTGGCAACACAAATAAAATAGAACACTACATCCACAAAATAGGTTTTGACTAGGAACCTAAAACCCCCTGATGAGACACACTACAAAGAACTAAAGGCCAAAAGATAGTACAGAGACAACTAGCAAAAAGCTAGGTATTGGACTTTCCTTTAGAACTCTTCTAATTAGACCATAGTGCCATATCAAAAGTGGGATTGGATGGCTTGACATTTTTTCCTTTTACTATAGTCCATCCATCCTCCACCAAACCAGTAGCCTTCTACCACTTAAAATTAGAAGAGGAAGTGATAGCAATAGCATCACCTAGAAAAGGAACCATAGGAGGAACTTCCTCAGAAATACCAAAAACTAGAACAACAAAATCAGATGGGCCAACAACCACCACTTCCAACTTCGGATCCACCAACAAAACAAGAGTGGACAGAAAAACAAAGGCATCAATAGAGTTTATGCTAGAATCTAGGATAGCAAAATCCAAGGATGAACTAGCTACCATCATAGAAGGAGCCAAAGGAGGGGACAGACTAAATGAGATATCAACAGAATCCACACTAGAAGCTAGGATAGTAGAATCTAGAGATGGACTGGCTACCACCATAAAAGGGGCTAGAGGAGGATCCTTCCCTAGAGAAGATAATTTCTGAGAAATAATAGTAGAATCTTCCACTAAAGTTTCTTGTAGAGAGTCATCATTCCCCCTAGAAGGGACCTTTTGGAATGTGTAGTGGTCTTCTGATACCCCCTTCCACCAAGAAGGAGACATTTTTGGTCTAAATTTATCAGAAGAGCACTTGGTAGTTAGGTGACCAATCAAGTGGAAATTCCTACAGTGGAAGGGGATGCCCTTATAGTCTAGAAGAATATTCCAAGAACCAAGAGGAAAGTCCAACAAAATTATTTCTAGGAGTCACTTAGAAATGTTGATCTCAACCAGTATGCAAGCATATATTGTCTGAAACACTTTGGAAGTAGCCCTGTCAATCATCAAAAAGTCTCCAAGGGTATTCCCCACCTCCCTCAAGATAGATCATCACCAAAGATGAAGGGGGATATTTAGTAGCCTTACCCACAGAGGGAACTTATTAAAAGTTTCTATCAATGGTTTGAAATCCTTGTGCCAAATTTTAGCCATCAAGGGAAACTTCCCATTCCAAGAAATGTTGTTGCTAAAAATAACATTTCTTTCTTCAACAATATCAAATTTCACAACAAAAGAACCCCTCACCAAAGGGTAAATCTAGGCAGTCTCCGAGATGAAGGGCTCCCAAACATGGGAAATCCATGCATGCAAATCTGAAAGAGAAAGCTAAAAACCCTTAAAATGAAAGATAGCAGTAATGTCCTCAAATTCTACCATATTGATAGAGATCTTATCAACTATAGTAGAATTTAAAACAAGCCTTTTTGGGTTACATACCAAAACTAGCACAGTGTCATGGAGCCTTGAATGCACAATATCACAAAACCCTAGACACACCATCTAACCACCAATATAGGCCTCATAGGCTACCATGTTAGCATAGGAAATGGTTGAACCACCCACAACACTTGTTGAGAAAGTATTCCCTCTAGGATCAAGAGAAACCCTAGCTTGACAAGTAAAAGCAAAAGTGATCATAGTAAAGTTAGATGTAGGAGTAGAAGCCGAAGTGACCAACAAAGAACAAGCCGAATCTAGGTGCAAGAGATAGTGCTAGACTTAGAAGCCAAAGCTAAAGATAGGCATAGAAGCCAAATGCAAAGCTAAAGAAAGTCATAAGACATAGGAGCCAGACATGGGAGCCAAAGTTAGATGCTAAAGCTAGACACAAGGAACCCTTAATCATAGTCACCATAAAGTTAGATGCAAGAAACCCTAAATCATAGCTGCCATAAAGCCAAATGCAAGAGTGGAAGCCAGATGCTAAAGCTAGACACATGAGCCAGACATAGGAGCCAAAGCCAGATGCTGAAGCTAAATGTAGGAAACCCTAAATCATAGTCGCCATAAAGCCAAACATAGGAGCTAAGTGTAAAAATTTTATTAACAAAATTTGGTTGCATGTTACTGGTAGTTTTTCTCAAGTTGGATTTCCATGTAAAATCCTTATGTCAAAATTTTATTAACCCTTGGTTGTAAGCACTATAGGAAAGAAGCCCCATTATTTCACTAAGGATCAATGGAAAAACATTCTGAATTAAGATCCATAGTAGAGAATGGACTTGTGGGGACTTGAACCTTGGTTGTAGGCCCTACAGGCAAGAAGCCCCACCATTTCACCAAAGAGACAAGCCCTGTAGATCTTAAGATGTTATCAATGATTATAATTACTTAATCTTAATTGAAAGTATAAAATAAATAGCATGAACACATATGACACCAAGATTTAAAGTGAAAACCCAATTTGGAAAAAACCACCAATTGTAACTAGTTATTGTTTTTCACTCTTCTGAAGTGAGCCTTGTTAGGATCCAACCCTATTAAATGTTATATAACACACTATTAGGTGTGACCCTATTAAAGGATTTAATCACCCTATTAGGAGTGGCCTTATTAGAGGTCTTTAAACAATTCAATAGAATTGGCACCTTGTTAGAGGATTTGCAAATAGTTGTTAAGCCAAGTTCTCCCTCTTTGACATCTCTTCATAGTACTTCTCCCTCTTTGTAATAACAAAAATTTCTTTGACATATGACAATAAACTTCTCCCTCTTTGACTACACATTCCAAAGGCAACAATTATAATAATATTAATGTACCTTAAGTACTGATTCATTTGCAATATGCCTTTGTCAATATTGTATCAACTCTTTGATCTTCAACTTTCTCTAGTTGATGCAATACTAAACTTCATTTAGTGAACTTTAGATAGGGGAATAACCCCTAGCTTACCTCTTAGATACATAAATGCATCCTTAGGTAATGGCTTGGTAAATATGTCTACAATTTTCTCTTTTGTATTTACATATTCCAATCTGAATTCTTTATCCTGCATCAATTCTCTAAAGAAGTGATATTTTATAGCAATGTGCTTTGTTTTGGTATGCGTCACTAGGTTCTTTGATATATTGATTGCACTAGTGTTATCACAATATATGACTATTGAATCCTTAATCTCTACCTTCATTGCTTCCAAAAATTGTTTGAATCAAACAATGTTAGAACAATTAACTACTATTGCCACATATTCTGCCTCTGCTATGGATTGAGAGATACAATTTTGTTTCTTACTTTGCCAAGACACTAATATTTTACCAAGAAAGAATTCTCCACCACTAGTATTTTTCTATCATCAAGACTTTCTGCCCAATTAGCATCAGTAAAGACCTTCAAGTCTAGATTGCCTCCAAGTTTTTACCATAAGCCATAGTCGTTAATGCCTTTTAGATATCTCAAGATTCTCTTGATTGCCATCATATGGTTTTCTCTAGGATTTGCTAAGAATCTTGCTACTATACCAACTACTAATGCAATGTCAAGTCTTATATGCACTACATACTACAATTTTTGAATCATTGATCTATATGTGGTCTGATCTACTTCTTTAGAATCATCATTTTTCAAAAGCTTATGTCTAGTAGACATAGGGGTTCCAACTAGTCTTGAATCTTCCATTCCAAATTTCTTTAGTATCTCTTTGATGTATTTGGATTGAGTGATGTAGATACCATCTTTCTTCTATTGAATCTATAATTCAACAAAGAATTTTATCTCTCCAAACGTAGACATTTCAAATTCCTTGTTCATTTCTTCTAAAAATATTTTGCACAAGTCTTCATTTCTTGTGAATAAAGTGTCATCAATGAATATTTCTGCCAACATGATCCTTTTCTCTTGTCCTTCTTTGATATACATGCTATTGTTATCATTTATTCTTTTAAAACCAATCTGTATCAAATAGTTATGTAGTCTCTCATACCAGGCTCTGGGAGCTTGCTTGAGACCATACAGTGCTTTGTACAATTTGTAGACCATATCCCTTTTGTTAAGATCTACAAAACCTTCTAGTTGTTCAATGTAGAGTTCTTCATCAAGAATTCCATTTAAGAATGCAAATTTAACATCCATTTGATATACTTTAAATCCTCTATGGGTTGCATATGCAAGTAGAGTTCTAACACCTTCTAGTCTTGCAACAAGGGAAAAAGTTTCACCATAATCAATGCCTTCTTTTTGAGAATAACCTTTGCATACTAGTCTTTTTTTGTTTCTAGACACTTTTCCATCTTCATTCAACTTGTTTCTAAATACCCACTTAGTAACAATTACATTTTTTTGGGTCAAGGAACAAGAGTCCAAGTTTTCTTCTTCTCTATCTAATCTATTTCTTCATTCATTTCTTCAACCCAACTTTCATTAACTAATGCATCTTTAATATTTCTTGGTTCAAATTCAGCAAGTAAACATGTACCTTTCAATTTTCTTCTTGTCATTGTTCCATCAAATTTATTTCCAATGATCTAATCAAGTGTATGATGCCTTCTGACATATCTTGCTAAAATAGGTTCTTTGGATTTGGTGATGGTTTTACCATTTTCATTATGAACTTCAGTATTAAGGTCAAGTTCCACTATTTGTGACTCTGCCTCTTTAGACTCGGTTTGAACTAGCTTGGTAGCTTCTAACCGTGACTAAGTTTTCACATCCTACAACTCGATAATTGGTGGAGATTTAGGTGACTCAAGAGATGAAGCCTCCTTTCTTTCAAATATATTTTGCAATGTATCAGGTTCATAGTAGACAAATCTTTTGTAATCCTCTGGCTCTTTATTTCTTTCTTCTTCACTCTTTTCTACAAACTCATCAATTCTCACATGTGCACTTTCTATGATCTTATGAGTAGAAAAATTCAAACATTTGTATGCTTTACTTCTTTAGGAGTATCCTAGAATATGCCTTCATCACCTTTTACATCAAATTTGCCTTTTCTAGACTCTTTTAAGATATAACATTTTCTGCCAAATACAGTCAAGTACTTACATTAGGTTTGTAACCATACCATAGTTCATTGGGAGTTTGGTTTGAGTCTTTCTTCAACAGAACTTAGTTCAAAGTATGAACTGCTATGCTAATAGCTTCTTTCCAGTATTTGATAGCAACATTCTTTTCTATCATTAGTACCTTTACACAATCCATGATGGATCTATTTCTTCTTTTAGCTAGATCATTCTACTGAGGTGTACCAGGAGTTGATAATTGTCTTTTGATTCCTCTTTCAATGCAAAAATTATTGAATTCATTGTAGATGAATTCACCACCTCTATCTGATCTTAAACATTTCAATGTCTTTCTAGTTTCTTTTTCTACTCTTGCTAGATACCATTTGAATTTTTCAAAAGCTTTTGATTTTTTTTAGATACATCATACTCATCACTCTAGAATAATCATCAACAAAAAGAATGAAAAAATTTTCTCCACTGTAACTTTCTATTCCAAGGGTCCACATAGCTCAAGTATGTACAATTTCTAAGATTTCTTGTGACTAATAATTTTTACTTTTAAAAGTAGTCTTTCCCATTTTACCAATTTGGCAATTCTTGCACAAACCAACATTATGTTTCTTCAAACTAAGAATACCTCTTACTCTTCTATGTTTTTGTATCTTGACCAAATTATCAAAGTTTGCATGACATAGTCTTTTGTGCCATAACCAACTTTATTCTACTTGAGCAATAAAACATGAGCATTCACCAAGATCAAGATAAAATAGGTTACCTTTTGTTTGCTTGCTTGATCCAGTCAAATTTCATTTGTAATCTAGTAGTTTTGTCTTGAAATTCATGAATTCTACTTTGAGTCCAATGTTGTTTAACTATGCCACACTCAGTAGATTATGCTTTAGTCCTTCAACCCAATAGGCATTATCACAAATAATTTCATTGGTTAATGAGATACAACCTTTTTCCTTTATGCAACAAGGTTCATTGTTACCAAATTTTACACTTCCTCCATCATAAAGTTCAAAAAGTTTAAAATTTAATTTATCTCCAGTCATAAGATGTGAGCATCCATTTTCTATAATCCATGTATCATTTTTGCTAACATGAGAGATAAGGGCCATCTTATCTCCTTCATCATCAGATTCATCTTTTAGAGCAATATACACCATTTCATCTTCACTATCATTAGAATCTTTAGCCATAAAACATGTTTTCTTACCTTTTTCCTTGTAGTTCTTGCGACCTTTGAATTCTTTCTTGCCTTTGTGCTTGCATTTTTTCTTCTCATCCTCATTTTCTCTATTTGGACACCTAGCAACAATGTGACTAATTTCTTCACAAGAAAAGCAGATTAGAGGAATTTCACCTTTGTACTTTTCTCTACCTTTGGAATATTTCTTTTCAAGTAGGGCTTCAATAATTTCAAGATCACTATAAAAAATTTCTTTAATTTCTTCCTCACTTCTTGATTGGTTGGCCTTTGATTTCTTGCTCTTTTCCTTGAGTGAGAGTTTGGTTTCAAATGTAGGCTCAATATTTTTGGAGATAGGAGCATAGTTGTCATAGTTGTCTAGTTCAAAAACTATCAGTCTTCCAACTAGAGCATCCAAGGTTAATTTTTTATTTGGATCACATCTCATTTCTTGAATAGAAGACACTCTAATTGCATAGATAGGAAGAAGAGTTTTGAGTACTTTACTTTCAAGAGTTTCCTCCTGAATGTCTCCTCCAAATGCTTTGATTGCACTTACACTAGCCTTGATTCTTTCCACATCTTTTTCATCTTCTCTCATTCTCATTTAGTCAAATTATCCTCTAAGACTTTTTACTTTGGTTCTTCTTATATTATCATCTCCTCCATATATATCTTTCAGTTTGGTCCACATTGCATGAAGTGATTTACAATCTTTTACCTCATCAAATTCAACATAACTGAGAGCAGATGCATTATCAATAATCATGATGTTATGATTCTTCTTTTCAATAATATCTTCAACTAATAATGTTCTAGTGGGAGTTTTGTATTTAGTATCAAGATATTTTCAACCTAAATCACTGATAGTAGCTAGATGTAATATCATAAGTTCTTACCATGCTGCAAAATTGTCTCTATTTAGCTTTGGAATCTCTCTTTCATAAGACATCTTGATCTTTAGCTTAGGTCCTTGAAACCTTCTCTATAGGCACCAAAAGCTCTAATGCCAATTTTTGGAAATATAAGAGGAGTAACTAAGACGGGAGGAGTGAATCAGTTACTATAAAATAAATCCAAGATCTCTTTAGATGTTAGTATAAAATAAACTATAAAAATTGAATACTATTGATGCTTAGTAAACACATATAGAATGTTGTAACTTGGTAAATACTAATTGTACTCGGTAATAAATTAACAATGTAGATCTTAAGATGTTATCAGTGATTATCATTACTTAATCTTAGTTGCAAGCATAAAAGAACTAGGATGAACACATATGACACCAAGATTTAATGTGGAAACCAATTTGGGAAAAACCACCAATTGTAACTAGTTACTGTATTTCACTCTTCTGAAGTGAGACCTATTAGGAGCCAACCTTGTTAAAAGTTATACAACACACTATTAGGTGTGACCCTATTAAAGGATGTAATCACCCTATTAGGATTGGCCTTGTTAGAGGTCTTTAGAAAATTCAATAGAACTACCACCTTGTTAGAGGATTTATAAATAGTTGTTAAGCCAACTTTGTTAAGAGATTTAGATCATTGCTATAATGGTTAGAGAGTAACAATGAGATGACTTGATTTAGATGCAACTAAATTGTAGATTATAGATCTCTATTCTAGCTTGTATATATGATCCTTCCTAATCAAATGTATCTTTCATCTTTTCAAACACACTTTGCCTCCGAAGAGCAATCTTCATATCTTCAATAATGATCTTTTTTCGCATACATTCCTATTACAAATAGTAGTCCACCAGTATAACTAGGGGGGGGGGGATGAATCAATTATATAACAATCTAAAATATTAAACCTTATAAACAATTCTAATTCATTCAACCAAAGTAAATAGAAACCATAAAGAAATGTGCATACAAAATTACACTAGATGTGTTGACTAGGGAAACCCTTGATCAAAGGGAAAACCTTGGTGGGAATGATGCCCATAAAATAATGTACTAATCTAAATATTCCTTGTTAGAGGATGGACCCTATTAGGAGTCTATTACAATGCTTAGTACAAAGAGTCCCTATTAGGAGACTTTGAATCCCTGATAGGAGATTCTAACCCTATTAGGAGTTGTAGAAGGCAACTGAACCGATTATCTAAACAACTTGAGGATTAGATCAACTAACCCACTATCCAATTGATCTTGGTACTATTCCTTTCAAAATAATAGATATGTGATAATCTTGTTATCTATTCCTTTGTCTAGTATGTTGGATGTCATTTCCCTCAGATCATGCAATCATATTTGGAACTCAAAAATAGTAACTCTTAAGGTCACATACACGCATTAGTAGATTGCTCTACTCCTCTACTTCACAATTTTCAAGTCTTCTCTACTTCTCAATCTCAATCATGATGTATAGAACTTGGAAACATCTTTCCTTTATACCACACTCAATATTAATTCCTTGAGTCAACTCCATACTTTGTTATAAGTTAATTAAATGAAATACACATTTAATTAATATTGTCAGCTCATAGTTATACACAAAATTTCACATGTGCAAATTCCATACCTGTGCACTCACTAACATCATCAGTAGTTAGTGTTCTTCCTCTAGTCAATTGTGTAACCCTTCATTCCAAACACAATGTGCTACATTGATCATACAATAGAAATTGTTTTCTTAATGCTACATTTCCCTGTGGTTCTCTGTAAATCATTAATATCTTTTGTACACTATTGATTCAGGTTCTATGCACTTTCCCACATGTCAAATACATGTTGTAGTATATGCTAGTAACTACACATAGGTAGATATGCAATGTGATGCCTTTAATACATAAATATCAGCATGTTGCTCTATCACTCTTTTGTAAACTTATTACTATGTTGTCATCAATGACAAGCATAGTCATAACATTGTTCTATAATGCTCCCCCATAGTATCAGCATTAATGCTAACAATCCCCCCCTTTGGCATTGATGGCAACATAGATGAAAAACATCTAGTTCCAAGAATACCAACAAGTTTCTTCATCACTCAAATCTTGATTCATGTAAATCCTTTAATTGCAACATTTCTTCCCCATAGTAAAAATTCTCTCTAATGTTTTTCATATTTCTCTCTCCCCCATTGACATCAATGTCAAAGGTAGTACAAAAATTGAACATACAACAATCTGTCACCATGACCACAAGCTAGTTTTTTTCTTTACAACTTTTGCATATAATTCTATGAACAACACAAGTGTCAAAGAACACTATTGCACACCAATTACCTATTGCCAAGAGTTCTTGACTAACTCTAGTCATCATAGATACTCCCCCATTGAGGAAGCATCAACATTCAGTCTAGTCTAGCAATGGTGCTATGTACCTTGGATTGATGCACTTTTTCATCTTCCACTCTAAGCTAAGTAGGGACATAACCCCAAGCATACCTCGTAGGTACTCAAATGTATACTTTGGTAAGAACTTTTTGAAAATGTCTACAATCTATTCCTTAGTGTTAATGTACTCTAGTCTGATTTCTTTCTTTGCAACTTTCTCTTTCAACACATGATACTTTATTGCTATGTGCTTAGTTTTGGAGTGCAAAACAAGATTCTTAGACATATTAGTAGTACTTGCATTATCACAATAAATGATAATAGGTTCTGTGAATGTAATCCCAATATCCTTCATCATCTACTTCATCCATATGACTTGATCATAGTTGTTTGCTACTAGAACATATTCTACTTCAGCAGTGCTCTGTGAGGTACAATCTTGCTTTTTGTTGAGCCAAGAAACTAGTCTTCCTCCAAGGAAAAATGCTCCTCCACTAGTGCTTTTTCTATCATTCCTATCTCTAGCCCAATCAACATCTGTAAAAGTACAAAGAGTAAAGTCATTGCTCCTATCATACCAAATGCCATAATTTGATGTTCCTTTTAGATATCTAAATATCCTTTTTACTGCTACATAGTGATATTCTTTAGGATTAGCTTGAAATCTTACCACCATTCCAACTGCATTAGCTATATCTGGTTTGCTATGAGTTAGACACTACAATCCTCCAATCATAGATCTGTACTTCTTTTGTTCAATACTAGGGGTCTCATCTTTGCGTGATAATTTATCACCAATTAACATAGGAGTTCCAATAGGTTTACAACTTTCTAAACCAAATCTTTTCAGAAAATCTTTTAAATAATTGGTTTGAGAACTGAAGATACCTTCTTTGTTTTGAACAATCTGCAATCCCAAGAAAAATTTTATTTCTCCTATCATGCTCATTTCAAACTCATTCTTCGTATCTTCTAAGAATTTTTTACTAGCTTCATCATTTCCACCAAAAATGATGTCATCAACAAATACAATGATTATTAGCAAACCATCTTCTCTTTTCTTCAAGTACAAGTTACTATCTATCGTTCCTTTAGCAAATCCAAGTTTTGCTAAGTACTTATCCAATCTTGCATACTAGGTTCTAGGTGCTTGCTTTAATCCATACAAGGCTTTCTTTAATTTGCAAACCGTGTCCTTTTCTTCTGTCAAAGGAAAGCCCTCCAATTGTTCAATGTATACTTCTTCAAGTTCTCTATTCAAGAATGTTGATTTGACATCCATCTAATATACCTTAAAATTCTTATTTTTTTGCACATGCCAAGAACATTCTAACTACTTCCATTCTTGCTACAGGTGCATATGTCTCTTCATAATCAATTCCTTCTTATTGAGAGTAGCCTTTGCATGCAAGTCTTGCTTTGTTTCTTATCACTTCTCCTTGTTCATTCATTTTATTTTTGAATACCCACTTTGTGCCAATCACATTTTTGTCCTCTGGTCTAGGAACCAATTCTCATGTGTCATTTTTTATTATTTGTTGAAGTTCTTCCTCTATTGCTCTTATCTAATGATCATCTTTGATTGCTTCATTTGAAATTCTAGGTTCTAATTGGTATATGAGACATAATTCTTCATTAATTCTTCTCCTTGTCATTACTCCTTTTTCTTTACTTCCTATTATCTAGTCAGTAGGATGATGTCTTATCATGTTCCTATTTGGGGTATGAGTTGCTACTTCAATTCTTATTTTAGGTACTGTGCTCTATTCTTCTCTCACATCTTCAACTTGAACATTATTTTGTGATTCATTGTTTGTCTTGAAAAATAACTCATTACTTCTGTTAGTCATTCCAGAGTAATCATCTCCATCGGATTTATAATCCATTATCTTTTCCTTGGTGCCAAAATTTTCATCAATTTCAACATTTTTGCACTCTACTATAGTTTTTGTTCTATAGGCTTTACTTTGTAATGAATAGCCAAGAAACATACCTTCATCACTCCTTGGATCAAACTTACCAATATCATCATCTCTCTTGATGTAACATTTGCTTCCAAATATCTTGAAGTACTTGACTGATGGTGAGTGACCAAAACATAATTCATAGGGTGTTTTTTCCATACCTTTCCTAATCTACACTCTACTTAGTGTGCATACTATTGTATTGACTTCTCTCCAAAAAGTCTTTGTTACATTATTCTCAAATAGCATAGTTCTTGTTGCTTCAACAATTGATTTTTTTCTTCTTTTAGCAATCCCATTCTGTTCAAGTGTATGGGGTGAAGATAGTTGTCTCCTAATTTCATGCTCTTCACAATAGATATTGAATTATCTAGAGGTGAATTCTCCTCCTCTATATGATCTTAAGCTCTTGATTTTAACTCTAGATTCATTCTTAACTTTGTTCTTGAATATCTTGAATTTCTCAAATGCCTCTAATTTTTCTTTGAGAAAATCTACCCACATCATTCTAGTGAAATCATCAACAAAAATCATAAAGTAGCTTTCTACATAGAATCCTCTTGTTCTTTTAGGACCACTTAGATCTGTATGAAGTAGTTCCAGCTTTTGTGTAGTACAAAACTACTTGCTAGGGAATGAGACTCTCTTCTACTTAGCTAAAATACATTCCTTACAGATAGTGTCAGTGGGCTTAGTGATCTTAGGTAAATCTCTTATAGAAAGTGTAATACTGGCCTTCACAATGTTATCAAAGTTAACATGACAAAATCTTCTATACCATAGCCAATTGTTGTCAATCTTTGCTTCCAAACATGTTATTTTAGTGGAGTTTAACTAAAATAGATTACCTCTAGTTCTTATGCTATTGTCAAGTAGTTTTCCTTCCTTGTTCTTGATAATGCATTTTCCATTACCAAACTACAGTTGATAACCTTTGTCCATAAGTTGTCCAATGTTCAACGGGTTATTCTTTAGTCCATCAACAAAGTAAGCATCATCATTGTATGTATTACCATCAAGTGTGACAGATCCAATTCTTGTAATATGATAGGTTGCATTGTTCCATACTCTAACAATTCCTCGATCATGGCTTCTGAAAGACATAAACTTGCTCATATCACTAGTCATGTGATGTAAACAACCACTATCAATGATCAAATCTTTCTTTTCAACTTGTGGGATTAGCACACTTTCTTCTTTGATTTCTCTATCAAGATCATCCTCATTTATAGCTATGAACCCTAATTTTTCTTCACTCATGTTTTGATTAGATTCCTCTTCGTCTTCTTCTTTTTCTTCATTAGCATATAAAAAATTCTAGAATCTTTCCTTAAACTTTCATTCTCTTTTAGGAAACTTAGATGCATAATGACCATACTAATTACATGTCCAACATTTGAATATATTCTTACCATGTTTTTATCTTTCCACAAGAAGAGCTACTCCCTCTTAGATATTTTCTTCGATGGACTTGTTGTTGTTGGCAATGTCTCCCTGTGCTTTTGTGCTTCTTGCTAAACTAGGTTTGATATTCAGTGCACTAAATGTTGTCTCAACTTTTGGCAATTCTCTAGACTATTTTAGATCAAATTTTGCAGATTCTAATCTACCAAGCAATGTCTCTTTGGTGAAATTAGTAGTACAAGGTATCATCAGCTGAATCATTTATGCTACTATCTTGAAAGATAGTGTTAGACTTTTCAAAATCTTCCATATCACTTCATCATTAGACTTCTTTCCATCATTAGATGTGATTCCTGCAACAATCTTAGATATTCTCCCAACATAGCTTCTTATAGATTCATCTTCCATCATTCTAGCATCTTGAAATGTGAAATACAAATTTTTCAATCTAACCCTCTTTGCATGTGTATCACCCTCATGATTAGCCTCTAAAGTTTTCCAAATTTTATGAGATGTTTTGAGTAGTTTTACCTAGCTGTACTCACTTTCAAGTAGCACTAACAATATTGCTTCTCTTGCCCTTATGTTGCACATAAACACTTCACTCTATTACTTAGTACAAGTTTCAAAATTTTCTTCTTCTACAATGTTTTTTAATTGCTTGGTTACAAGCCAATATCCTGGACCCATGCACAAGAGATGACCCTTCATTTTATCCTTCCAACTATCATAGTTTGTCCCATTGAATCTAGGACTTTCCTTCCTAAAAAAATTTGCCATGGATCTCACTTTTCTTCAAGGACCTAAAGCTTTGATACCAATTATTAAAAATAGTAGTCCTCTACTTCACAATTCGCAAGTCTTCTCTACTTCTCGATCTCATTCATGATGCATAGAACTCAAAAACATCTTTCCTTTATATCACAATCAATATAAATTCCTTGAGTCAGCTCCATACATTTTTGTAGGTTAATTAAATGAAATACACATTTAATTAATTGCAACCCATAGTTTTACAAAAAATTTCACACATGTGACTTCTATACCTCTGCACTCACTGACATCATCAATAGTTAGTGTACTTCCTCTAGTTAACTACACAACCCTTCATTCCAAACACAATGTGCTATATCGATCATACAATAGAAACTATTTTCCAATGCTCTATTTCCCGTTCTTTATAAATCATTAATATCTTCTATATGCTATTGATTTAGGTTCTGTGCACTTGCCCACATGTCAAATAAATGTTGTAGTATATGCTAGTAACTGTGCATAGGCAGATATGTAATTTGATGTCTTTAATACATAAATCTTAGTCTACTACTCTGTTAGTCTTTTGAAAACTTACTACTATGTTCTCATCAATGACAAACATAGTCATAACACTGTTCTGTAATGCTCCCCCATAGCATCAACATTCATGTTAACAATTCCATCTCACAACTTGACCTTATACTTATATCCTTTTCATTGTTAAGTTGGCTAGAATACAACTTAGAAAAATTAACATTCATCCTATTAATTGGCTAGAATCAATAGATAAATTAATTAAGCTCAATATGCCAAAATAGAAAATTCTTGTGTTAGTTGAACCAACTTAGTAGAAACTAACTCAAGAATGATTTCTCTCTATTAACTAATAGAAGCTCAATTAACATTGTGAACTCGCAATGACCCTTTGGTAATTGAGTGAACTTGGTTAACACTAATTTCATCCAATCTTTCCTTCATTAACTAAGTGAGCTTGGTTAACACTCATTTTCCACATATTCTCCTTTCATGTCCAAGTGAACTTAGTAAACATTGTCCTTTGAATAGGAATGCTCGGTAGATACTAAAAATTGTCTTCACTATCTAAGTGAGCTTGGTATGCACTAACTGATAATGATATGACATTTGTGTAACATATAATACAACACACAATTAATCAATTATATCCAACATGTTAAGTCTCAAATGGTGATTTTTAAAAGGTTTTGTTGCATTCACTATTGTGGGAACAAGCTCAGTGTAATGGGATGAGAACAAATACTTGACGAAAAAATGGCTTGCAAACTAGAGGTCTTTTGAAAGATGGAAGTGAATGGATGCCTTACAAACAAGAGGTCTTTTATTGGATGCATGAAACGTGCAAGTTAGATAGAAATTTTGCACAATGATGGGATGAAATGGGGATAAATGTGGTGAAGGGAGATGAGCCTTATAGATAATGGACTTTTACAAAAAAATTCAGGAAATTTTTCCTCTTTTTAGTCATTTCTTCATGAACATTTTACAAATTTTTTTAGAGTTTTCTATTTTTTTTGGAGTTTTGTGGAACTATAACAACACTATACAAGAATTGTAGGACTCAAGCATAGAACTTCTTGAGGTGTTAGATATTTACAGGCTCAGGGAGTGGATCTCCCTATAAAGTGGCAATTTGATATGCCCTAGAACCATGTTTGGCTGTAATGATGAATAGACCAAACCAATTAGCTTCAAGATTTCCTTTCTTTTCACAGTTCTCGAGGTTCCTTATGTTATGCTATAGAACTAAGTCACCCACCTGAAATTTCCAAGGCTTGACTTTTTTGTGAAACTAGAGTTGAAGGTGATTTTGATATACATGGAGGTGGTTTAGGGCATTGAGGCATCTCTTATTTAGGAGTTACATCTCGTGCAAGTGAGCAACTCAATATTCTTCTTCAAGCATCAAATTCTTGAGAGAGATTCTGAGGGAAGGGAGCTCAATTTTCATGGGTAAAATAACCTTAGAATAAAGAAGAGAAAATGGAGTGGCTCCTATAGGGGTATAGATGGAGGTGTGGTATGTTAGTGTAGTTTTTTATTTTTCCTATTTTGCTAGGTTTTTCCTACACTTTTAATAATCTCACTTAGGTTAATAAAGCATGTCTTATTAGGTGAATGGTTGTGAGGTGTCATCTTCCTACATGTGAGCATCCATTAGCTATCTTGGGAAGATACTTTGCTATCTTTAGTCTGATAGATGGTTGCTCCTCATTGGTTGGTGTTGCCACCTCCTCCCTCTTCCTAGCCTATATAAGCATGCTACCTGGCTTGTATTTGCATCTCTTTTTTTTGCATCCTCTTAAAGCTATTTTGCTTCAAGCATTTGCATTACTCTCTTGGAGACTAACTCTATGATGCTATTTTGATTTTGTATCATTTGCATTCATAGTTTAGATATTTACTCTTTGCACTAGTTTTCTGGGTTATTAATCTTTTCAGATTCTAACATGGTATCAGAGCTTTTCTATGTGCAAGAGTAGATTTTAGTTTCCTTATTTGAGAGATTCAGGGGGGGCAAATAAGCTTTATTCTAGTTTTTTGAAAATCGAAGTATGCTCTTCTCTTGCATCTTTGGATGATCTTGAGAATCAGAAAATTTTTGACAAAAACAGTTTTTCTCTGGGGTTTCAATCTCAAATCTGACAACCAACTTGCATATTTGGAGTTTTCAATCAGTTTTGCAGGTTCCAGCATGCCATTGATGGACTTAAGAAGCTGATCCAGCATTTGCATGTCAAATTTTGGTTGCTGGGGTCATTTTTTGATTTTTGGAGCCGTTTTTTACTGTTAAAGGCGTTTGATTTAGACTACAACAACATCTTTTATACATCAACAAGAAAAACGCTTTTTGGGTTTTGTTCGCAGCCTCGAAAAACCATCTGGGTATCTTTTAGATTTTACATGCAAGCTGTATATTTTTCAGAATCGAGCATGCAAAGCTACAGCCATACCCCTCTCTGTTGGCAGTCGCAGATTTGAATGCAGTTTTCAAATGTCTCGTTCTTGCTCATACGGACTCTGATTTTGATGATTCTTGTTATGAACTTGGCTATTTTTTTGTGCTCTATCCACTAGTGGAGTTGTTTTTTGATTTTCATGCATGAATTCTTCAGAAATTGCAGATTCTCAGCCGTGACTGTGCACAGTTCTCGTTTTGGAAACTTCGGAGGATCATAACTTTCTCATACGACCTCGTATCGAGGTGATTCTTTTTTTGAAAGTGCATGATTTTTCGAGTAGATCACATTGGTGCTATTTGTTTCCTTGATTATTGTGCTCAAGTTTTACTTCTAGCATATGCTCTTCATGAGGGTTTGTAATGCATTGAAATCAAGACCACTAAGTAATTCTTTCTAGTGGTAGTTGTAAATGCACTAAAATAAAGTGCCAAATCATATTTCTTTGAGGGGGGGTTCTTTGATTGAGTAAAGAGGGGGGGGCATTGTCGTGGTTGGGTTCTCTTCTTTTTAGCATTTCTTCTCTGCATTTCTTCATCATGGATCAAACAAATATGCCCATCCTAACTCCATACAATTACTTTGAGTGGAAATCACGCATGACAATTCACTTAAAGAAAGCTGGATTAAATAGGATAACTATGGGACTTGAAACTGAACCTACTAAAGATGAAGACAAGCCTAAGTGGTTTAACAAATGTGATGAGGCATATGGAACATTGTGTTTGTCTGTTTCTCCTGACTTTCTATTTCACATTGAGTCTTTGGATACACCAAATGAAGTATGGACAAAGCTAGAGACACTATTTGGCACACAAGATTCAATGAGGGGTCATATGTTGGAAAATGAATTAATTAGTTTGAGTCCAGGCAATTTCAACACAATCCAAGATTTCTTCACCAAATTGAAATCACTAAGGCTGTAGTTAAAACAATGTGGAATTGAAAAGAAAGATGAACAACTGATTCTTAGTATTCTCTCTACGCTAAGTTCAGAATATTCTGTGTTTGTTTCTACCTTCTATGCTACTAAGGGTGCACTTTGTACTCAATTCACCATGCCATCTTTAGATGATTTTGCTGTCAATCTCACTCAAGAACAGGACAAGCTAATCCAGATGGGCATTCTTAAGTCCTTTAAGTCACATGCCTTGGCTGCTAACCAAGGCACAAAAGAACAACAAGGACAAAGTAGTAACAATAATAGTAAGGACAAGAAACAAAAGAATAGCGAGGAGAAGAAGGATCAGATGTCGTTTTCTTCAAAAGCAACTATTGATACACCATCTTCCAAGGGTGATAAGCCTAAGAAAGAAAAGGTCAAATGTGCCTATTGTAAAAGACCTGGTCATGATGAACATAAATGTTTGCAGAAACAACTTGATCACTTGACATACATTCTTGAGAAGAATAATATCAGTGTTCCTGAGTCTATCAAACAAAGTTCTAATGAAGGGTCTAACAAAGAAAAAGAAAACAGCAAGGGGAAAGGAAAGGGCAAGGCCCTTTTTGTAGTTGCTTCCTCACCATCCACTTGGGTTCTTGATTCGGGTGCTTCACACCACATGGCTTCATCTAAGGAAGAAATTGCATCCTTGGAGCAATGTACTATGCCTTCTATGTTGATGGGTGACAACACTCCTATTGAGGTGTGTGGGAGAGGGTCTGTTGATGTGGGGGATGGCACATTCCATGATGTTCCTTATGTACCTTCATTGTCAACTAATCTCCTATCAGTACACCAGATCACTCACACAGGTTTAGGCAAGCGGGTTGAGTTCACTCCTGATTCAGTGGAGATACGTGAGTTGCACAATGATTCTACAATTGCAGTTGGGAGAGCAGATCATCAGTCAAGACTCTATATGTTTTCTCACCTTGTTCCTGATCCTCCTTTGACTATTTTTCTCACTCACTCTAATGATGTGAGCAGATTATGGCATGAGCAGTTTGGCCATCTTAACTTCCACTACTTGCATCAGCTTAACCAGCAGAACATGGTCACAGGGTTGCCTTCTACTTTGACATTGGAGTCACTTGGAATACATGATAGATCTTTTGATGGGTCAGATTCACTTGAGCAGTCTTCTACCTCCACTTTTGATGCAGAGAGTGATTCAGAGGACTCACCTCCTTCCTCTCCTAGTCATCATTCACAGGTTGATGATTCTACTCTAGATTCTCCATCTTCTGGTCCACTTTGGGCTAGACAGACCTTGCAGTTTGCAGGTGATTGGGTTGGGGATCCATCAGACACCAAGCAGACTCGTTCACAATTCCAGGATGCTCTACATATCTTCATTGCTACTGCCTCAAATCCACAGTCCTTTCATGAGGCTTCTGGTATTTTTGAGTGGGATACAACTATGCAGGAAGAGTATAGTTCCTTGATGAGGAACCACACTTGGGATCTTGTCCTTTTTTCTAAGGGAAGAAAAATTGTTCGATGTAAGTGGATCTACCGGACAAAATTTGCAAGCTTTGCTAGAGGTGCAGGATGCTACATCTTTTGGGGGGGCCTCTTCCTCTCACTTGGAGTCCTAATTTTCTTTGGGGAGTCTCTTTTCTCTCTCTTTTGGGGGAATTTTATGTACATGGGTACCTCATCAGGCTTGACTTGCCGGGACCCATTTCTACATCCACCTAAGCTTCACTTATGGGGGGGTGTTAGTGTAGTTTTTTATTTTTCCTATTTTGCTAGGTTTTTCCTACACTTTTAATAATCTCACTTAGGTTAATAAAGCATGTCTTATTAGGTGAATGGTTGTGAGGTGTCATCTTCCTACATGTGAGCATCCATTAGCTATCTTGGGAAGATACTTTGCTATCTTTAGTCTGATAGATGGTTGCTCCTCATTGGTTGGTGTTGCCACCTACTCCCTCTTCCTAGCCTATATAAGCATGCTACCTGGCTTGTATTTGCATCTCTTTTTTTTGCATCCTCTTAAAGCTATTTTGCTTCAAGCATTTGCATTACTCTCTTGGAGACTAACTCTATGATGCTATTTTGATTTTGTATCATTTGCATTCATAGTTTAGATATTTACTCTTTGCACTAGTTTTCTGGGTTATTAATCTTTTCAGATTCTAACATGGTAGGCCCAAAGGGTGGGAATAATTTGGAGGTGCCAGTCACGAATAGTTGCATCAATTGTTTTCTTTAGGATTTTTAGAATAGCTTTATTGAATGCTTAAGTTTGGCCATTGCCTTGTGGGAAGTATTTGGTGGAAAAATGTTGAGTGATTCTGAATTTCCTACAAAATGTAATAACTTCTTGATTTTTGAAAGGAGTTCCATTATCAGTCATGATGTCTTGAGGGATATTGAAATGATAGATAATGTAGTTTAAAATTAACTTCAAAACTTATTTTTCGATGGTGTAGGCTAAAGGAATAGCCTTGACCCACTTTGTGAAGTACTTAGTGGCAACAATAATATACTTGTGGCTATTTGAAGAATCTAGATATAATTTATCAACAAGATTGAATCCCCAGCAGGAAAAGGGCCATGGTGTGATGGCGGGTTGAAGGTCTTGGGTGGGAGCATGTATGAAATCTCCATGTTACTGATAAGGAACACATCTTTTCACAAAATAATAGGCATCCACTTCCATAGTAGGCCAATAGTAACCCATTTTGAGGACATTTTTTGCTAATGTAAAGCCACTAGAATGGGCACAAAAAATTCCTTGGTGAACCTCTCCTAGTGCCATTCTAGCTTCATCTAAAATGAGACATTGGAGGAGGGTTCCATCAAAGTGTTTTTAGAAAAGTGTATAAGCTAGGATAATATATCGGGCAATGTGACAGATTAAGGTTTTGCTTTGCTTCATGGAAAGGGCTATGGGGATCATTTTGTGATGAAGGTAGGCAAAAATGTCAGAGTACCATGGAGGCTCAGGACTGATAATCTCACACACTAGATTTGATTTAGGTTGTTCATAAACAAGAAGAAAAAGATTCTCAACAAGAAACTCACACTTAGGACTGTACTCAACCATGGTGATCATGGAGTTGATCACCGCCATGACATTTTCTACTTTATTGTTAGTCCTTGGTACTTATTGAAAAAATATCTTAGTGAAGTGTTGTTTAAGATCTTCAACTATCTAGTGATATGGCAACAAATTTTCATCCTTTGTTTGGTACTCATCTATACTTTTTTAATGACCGATTGAGATTCTCCAAAGACAAGAAGGCTATTAATATTCCATCTGATATCTTGATGAAGCCTTGTGATGAATCCTTCATACTCAACTATGTTGTTGGTGCAAGGGAATGGAATTTTATAAGACTTAGGAATAAGGTCTCCTTATAGTCTAATAAACAAAATTCTTGCCCCCAATCCCTTTTGTGTTTAGGAACCATCAAAGTATACTTTCCATTGCATACTAGGGGTAATAGTCATAGTTGTGTCATTAGGAAAATCTTCCATAATAAGATGATTTCCTTGAAGAGGAGCTTCAACAAGCTAGTCTGTAATAACTTGCCCCTTAATGGCCTTGTGATCTTTATAGACAATGTCAAATTAATTTAAAATCAAGACCCATTTTGCAGCTTAACCAATGAGGGAAGCTTTTGATAGCAAATATTTGAGTGGATATATCTTGGCAATATGATTAAACATATAATGGCATAGTTTTTGTGTGAAAAAGACTACTTCCAAACAAGCTCGCTTAATAGTAATGTAGTTCAACACATAGCCAACTAATGTTTGACTAAGATAGTATATGACTTGTTCACTACCTTTTTCATCTAGTTGTGCCAAAAGAGAGCATAGATAAACTAAAGTGGTAGAAATGTATAGAATCCATGGTCGTCCTACAATTGGAGGGACTAGAACTAGTGGATTAGCCAAGTATACTTTAACTTTCTCAAATGCTTTCTGACATAGGCAATCCCATTGAAACTTAGTGTCTTTTTGAAGCAAATGTTGGAGTGGATGAACCTTATCTACTAACTAGGGCACAAACCTCTGATGGATTGTAACCTTTGTTGAAAGTTGTGGATTTGTTTCAATATAGTAGGTGGAGGCATTTCCATGATGGCTTTCATTTTGGCAGGATCTACACCAATGCCTCTTCTTGACACTATGAAACCTAACCACTTGCCTGATTTGACCCCAAAAATACACTTCTTTGGATTTATGCGCACTTTATATTTCTCCAAACTTTCAAAAAGGGTGGTGATCACATCAATGTGGGAATCACGTGTCTTAGATTTTCCTAGAATGTCATCAACATAGACCTCCATTATTACATGTAGAAGATCATGGAAGATTGTAGTCATTACACATTGATAGGTGGCACTGACATTTTTCTAGCCAAAAGGTATGACTTGGTAACAAAAGGTTCCCCATGGAGTAGTAAATGCCATTTTATGTTGATCTTCTTTTGTAATTTTGATTTGATTGTAACCAGAGAAACCATCCATTAAAGACAACATTTCATGTCCAGTAGTCAAGTCCACTATGATGTTTATGTTAGGAAGTGGAAAGTCATCCATAGGACATGGGAGATTTAAATCTCAAAGATCTAAACAAATGCAGATGCCCTCAAATGCTTTCCCTATAGGAACAATGTTGGAAACACACTTAGGATAATCAATAGGTCAGATGAATTTTGATTCTACCATTTTCTACAGTTTTACTTTGACCAAAAGTGTTACCTTAGGATGCATCTTGTGCAACTTTTGTTTCACAAGTTTAATCTTGGATCTATTGCTAAGTGATGCAAAACCAAATCTGTGTCTAAACCATGCATGTCTTTGTATGTCCATGCAAAATTGATTTTTCCTTTTTGTAGGAACTCGGTCATCACTTCTTATTCTTTGGGACTTAGGGTGGTTGTAATGTAGGTGATTTATGGATTATCTACCATACCTAAGTTAACTAGAATTGTGTCCACATTCAATATAGATTACTTTTCTAGTGGTAAAGATCTAAATGGTAAGTTAGTCTCTCCCTCTTCTGGTGCCTCTAGGAGGTTTTCACCAGAAGATACATCCTTTATTTTGTCCTTTTCTTCATCAAAAAGTGCTCCAAAAGAGTTTTCACTAGAGGATGTTTCTTCTACAATTTTATTTTCTTTTTCTTTTTCACTTTTGTGACTAAGAGACTTGACTTGGCTATAAAAGTAGGATTCCTCATTGCATTGGATCTCATGTTCATAATCTTGGAGATTCTTAAGGATAAAGAGTGACATCACTAATTTATTAGAGTTACAGAAGTCAAGAGCTAGTGGTGTGTCCTGAATATCCAATTCTATCATGTTAGGGTTGGTGAGGGGTAAGTCGATAGATGAAAGATCGGCTATGGTAATGGCATGGACATAATTATCTAGGTCATCTTCAATATATTGGAATGAGATTTCGAAGAATTCTTCCTCCTCAGTCTCAGATATGAGTTCAACCATACACTAGTTGTTAGCAAAGGACACCTTGGGTTTAATGGAGCCCAAACCACATCCTTTAGGATAGCTATTAGCCTCAAGGAGTTGTCTGATTCCATCTTCTTTAGGTCCAAGGCTAGTCCCATGATATCCCATGTTTTCAATGATGGGAGGAGCCTTAACATACTTATCTTTAGGGAATTCCATAGGCTCATCTTTTGCATCAAAATATAGCTAATCTAAGATATTAGACTCTATGTGTTCATCACTAAGTGAACCCCAATGTTTGAATGTTGTCTTATTAACATGCATAGTACCCTTATTTGTAGAAGGTGGTATATTGGAAGGTTTTCCAAATGATCAAGGGGAGAGTGATAGTTGTCCAACACACAAGGCATTTTCAAACTTGTATTCTCCCATTCCTTGGTCAACAAAAGTAACCTTCTTCACTATAGTATTGACATTTATATCATCAACATTCTCTTTTTCTTTATGAGGATTGGAATCAATATTGGATAACTCTAGTACTATTTTAGAAGGTGATTTTGTTATTGTGAGAGATCTAGGTATAACCTTAGCAAACTCACTAACTAGACAAAAAAAAATTGGGGCACCGTCCAATCTCTTACAAAAAGAAAAAGGTAAAGGATCACCTAGAATTGTAAGCTCTCTTCCTTGATGGGGAAATTTCAAGAATTGATGATATGTAGATGGTACCGCTTTGAGTGTATGTATCTAGGGTCAACCAAGCAAGATGTTATATGGAAAGTCCAAATCTAGGACATGTCATTCAATATTTTTTATAGCTGGCCCAACATTTAGTGGTAGCATGATAACTCCTTTTGGTTCTCTTTTTTTTTCATCATATGCTTTGATTGTTATCCTTTTATTGATATCTAGGAGGTCTTTTGGAAGCCCCAAGAAATGGATCATCTTCAATGTACAAAGGTTAAAACTATATCCATTATCTATAAGGATTCATTTTATTTTATGTCACTATATAATGACTTCAATGTAGAGAGAAAAATTGTGGTGTTGATTAGGACCTTGGATATCATTGTTTGTGAAAACAAGATGTTATTGTGCGATAAGATTTCCAATCATGGTGGTGAATTGGGATGCATTAATGTTTTCAGGAACACAAGACTCTAAAAGTGTAGTCTCTAGAATTTCCTTGTGGATAGGTGAGGTGGTGAGAATCTCTAGAATGGATATCTATGCAAGAGTCTTCCCTAACTAGGATATTACATCATAGAAAGAAGTGGGTCTTTGTGAAGTGGATGGTGCAGTAGGCACATGTGGAACTAATGGAATGGTGGGGTTGGGAGTGACAAATTGCAAAGTAATTCTTCCGCACCGAGTGGTTGCATCACAATCAACTGCTTCTAGGAAAAAGGTATTCACCTGAGTATCCACTTCTTCAATGCGGCCACATATGGAGTCAAAACCACATATATCATTTGTTTCTATTTTGCCACACAAGTAGTCAAATCTTGATATGTGATTAGTAGAATAGTCATAGTGTAATACATTGGACATGGAAGCTTGGTTGATATTGTTTGTATTGTTATTGTCATCATTGTGGTCAGGAAATTTTTTTTGAAATATCTTCATTTTAGCATTTTTAGAGGGTGGTCCTCCTTCAACCTCAATTTCCCCATCATCCACAAGATTTTGAATGAAGACTTTGAGTTTCATACATTTTTTGTGTCATGTCCTTTGATGCAGTGGTAGTTGCAGTATTCATTTCCCCTATACCATTTTGATTTGGGTTGAATTTTGTCAAAAGGCCATGTGTTGGGAAACACCATCCAATTTTGATCTACTAACTTTTGGAATATGGCATCCAAGGGTTCACAAAAGCTAGTGAATTTTTTATTCTGATCATAAACATGATTGTAATGGTTATTATTGTTATTGTAGGGAAAGAAATGTGTTTGATTACAAGATTGCTGATTGTTCTGATTGTTGTTTGGATTTTGATTTTGATTGTCATGGTTTGAATTGTTGTTGTTTAAATTATGATAGTTTTTGTTGTTTCCACCTTGAAGGTTTTGTACACTTTTGACATCAGTGACACCATCATGAGTAACACCTTTGTTTTTGGACAAAAATTTGCGTTTCCTATTGTTGTTTGTGTCATTATTTGAGGATGAAGAGCTATAATATTTAACAAAACCCTTGTCTAAGAGTCTATTTTCAATGTTCTTTCCTTTCTTGACTAATGTGGCAAAGTCTTCAGAACTAGCCATCTTCATTTGGAAAGACATCTCTAGTATCAAATTCTTGATAAATATATCCACAAGGTGGGAATCCTCAATTTTGTATGGCATGAAATTAGTAAGATGCCTTCACCATTGTAGAAAGTTGGAAAATGTTTCACTAATTCATTGTTTTGTGTTGTCCAAATCACTCAATGAGGCATGATGTTCAATGTTGTAAGAGTAATGTACTATAAATCTTCCTATCAACTCATTGAAGGAAGTGATGGAACCCTTGGGTAAGTTCATTAGCCACTCAAGTGTAGGGCCTCCAAGACTTTGTGTGAAGAGCCTCTTATGATAATCCTCACTATAGGCCACTTCTTGACATAAGATAGAAAATTCCTTGAGATGTGTGATTCGACATGTTTCTTCATGTATTTATTAAATTTAGGAATCTAAATGTTTGCTAGAAATGGTATCATGTTAATGGTTCTATCAAATGGAAAGGGAAAAATTTCCTTCAAAGAGAAATCCTTCACCCCTTTGTTGCTCTATTATGGACCAAGTTTCAAAGTTTATGCAACTACTAGGCAAGATCTTGGTTTGTTTGCATTTGCGATTGTTGGGAATTGATGAACCCACCTCCAAAGTTGTATATATACCCAAACATATTATGAGGTGGTGGAGGTAGCGGTGCACCACTTTGGCCAATGTATTGATATATAGTCATTGGAATTAGCACAAAAATTTTCATCATACTTGTTGGCATTTGTAAATAAGAGGAATATATCGGTTATGTTGGTATTTTCATATATTTTGTAATTACTTTCCCAATGTTTAAGCATCCTATAGTTGGACCTGTCAAGGTTGACTATAGAATACTAGCATGTGTAGTAGTGGTGAGCATAGCACTAATAATTTGTCGAATCTATTCTACACTTAATTGGAATGTAGGTTGTGTGGAAGCACTTGATGTAGGTATGCAACTAGTTTGCACCACATGTTCTTTTTCCTTGCCAGATGTTTGGGCTATGTTTGTAGTTGGCAACATGAGAGCACCATCCTTGATAATTTTTCTAAACAAAGTGCTCTCATCAAAACTCATAGCGACATTAACAACATCTTTAACTAGGTTTAGGAAGATCTCAAGCTTGTTTTCCCTAATAGACTTTTCCAACATTTCCAAATTGTACAGATCTGCAAGAAATGTTTGGACATCACTAGGGATACCATTATTATCAATGGATCTTCATCTTGGTACACTTCTTCATCATCATGTGAATTACTCCCTAGAGTGGTGTTTCAAAAAGGATTCTCTAGTTCTTGTGTCGATATTGAGTTAGGTATACCAAAGTTCATACTAGGGGGAAATGTGCTCCCCAATGAGGCTGATTAAGGAGGAAAAGGATTCTCCATCTCTTGTTGTATTAGTGATTCCAACAAATAAGACATAGGGTTAAATGTGAGTCTTTTGGATCATGTTTGTACCATACAATTGTGACAAAACCAACAAGTGGAATATTGTGGAAGAAAATAAGAAATGTGAGAGAGCAACTGAACCTTATATGATAAAAGGGCCAACAACCTAAATGTAAACAAAAGACCTTGTTGATTTGGAAAACTAAGTGTGATATAGGGTAAAAGTATGTTTCTCCTACCAAAGATGGACAAGTGATATTTGGGAAAGATAGGACAATGAATAGATTACTCACTATTTGGAGATGGACTTGTGATCCCAAATGATTGAGTGCAACTATGATAAATATTTTCTTATGGATAAAGGTGTAGTGTTTTAATTTTAGTAGTTTTGTGACTAAGATGTCCTTATGGCTAAAGATTAAAGTTCAAATGATCAAGCTCTCTAGAGAAAATTTTGAAAATGGAAAACTAGGAATTTTTTTAATGGATTGATGTAGAAAATGAGGGTGATATGCTCACTATGTTGATAACTCAATCTTCTCTCACTGGAAACAAAAATCTTGGGTTCACTCCAAGGAAACCAAACCAATTTTGAAATTTACCATTGTATGAGATTCTATCATAATGATCTTGTTTAGCTTCCTCTTTCTTGATGTCTTTGATAATGTATTGGAATTATTTATCACTGTGTGCTAGGTTTTTTCTTTCCTTGTAGGAAAATGGTTTGGATAATTTCACCTTCTTAGGTTTAACTTTTTCAGTCATGGCAAGAATAAAATAAACCCTGTTACAAAACTAAGCATGAAAATTTTTCAAATAAGCTTGTGATTAAAAGACCCAATGACTTCCAAATGCTAGATCAAATATAAGAACTACTAAAAATAACTGGAGGTCAAGAGGACCCACTTACAACTTTTCACTCACTGAAAGTTTAGGTCACCATTTCACTCATTTTTGAACTTTTTTGATGTGTGGTATTGTTTTTGTATGTTTGAACAATCAAGAACAACTAAACACATCAACAATCATAAGAAGGCTACCACTAGGATGTAGAAAGATTATCTAGAGGGTGTCCTGGATATATGCAAGGTACTTAAGGAAAAAAAGTGTAGATGAAAGAAAATCGTGCCACATAGCTGGAAGGAGATGGTAACCCAAATCTTGACCTTCACTTCCCAAATGTATAAAGTTCTTTGAGGCTTAGCCAAGAGTGACAAAATTTTATTTTCAAGAGAGGTGTCTTTCGATTCACCTCCTAGTATTTATACTCTGTCAGAGTGCTAGAGTTGAAGTTATCCCAAGGGGTGATAAAATCCCCAAGTAAGCCCCCTAAAAATAAAAAGAAGACTCATTTATTTCTTGTGCACTTAAGATCACCCAAAGGTGCAAGAGGAGAGAATATGTAAGTGGCCTTGGGGTTTAAAAGACACTTGTTCTTTCCCAATTAAGCCTAGATTTTCTATTTACTTTTGAACACACCCATGTTTAAGCATGCATTGTTCTTTCTAACTTGGTAGCATCATCAACATAATAAAAGTGAGGATTCGTCAACATAAAGTAAATCGATCATCTTCAACATAAGTAAAATGTTGAAAATAAACAAATTCTCTTAAGTCATTCAAGATTAGTGAATTCATTTTAAGCATCAAGTCCAAAAAATTTCATAGCAAGCTTCTTTGTCCCATTGTCATTCAAGATTGTATGAAATTTTTTTAAGCCCAAAATCAAAATATTTCATCGCATTCTTCTTTGACCTTAAGCATTCAAGAGTGTATTCACTATCTAACCATTCATTCCAATGAAAGCATGTCAATTTCTTTAAGGCACTCAAGATTGTATTTGATTACTCTACACAAGAATTCTAATGAAGAACTTGTTCATTCACTAAGACATTCAAGAGTGTGTTTGAACATCATCCATTCCAATAAAATGTATGTAAATTTCCTTAAATCATTCAAGAGTATGTGTAATATTATCTTAATGCATTCAAGAGTTTATTTGATTTTTTAATATTAGTTGCAACATGCATTCCAAGGAAAAATGATTAGTTCATTTACCATTTTAAATCCTACAATTGATTAAAATTAATACAAATCTCCAAGTGATTAAAATCACTATAAATTTCTAAGTGATAAATTTCTAATGCTTTGTTCTTCCTTCTCATTGATGTCTTCTCCTGAACACCCTTTAATCACTTCACAATTTGGCACTCCAACAGCTCTTGCTTCTTGGTCTATGACTCCTTAAATAGAAGTTTGGAATTTTCTTTTCTCGCTCAATTATTCCATTCTTTAATTTTAGTTTGTATGGATTAGGTAGGATTCATTGAATCTAACCCACATTTCATTTCTTCTAGAAACATCATGAAGAATCCTCTTGAATTTGGTCAAAAATGGTTTATATAGAATTCTATTCCACTAGCTCATCGTCCTTATCCTCCAATTGGTTCACAAAATTCAAGGTAAGAACTCTGTCAGCTTAGATCTAGAAAATCTTTGACTTTTCCAATAATGAAATAGCTCAACACTATTGAAATTCTTGTGCTTGGCACATACTATGTTACTCAGCATCAACTATGTTTTATTGATGCTCTGCACCTACTGTGGATTCACTCAACATCCATAAGATTTTTTGACACTCGGCATCTGTTACTTTGCTCAGCACTTGAACATGCTTAGTTCCTTCTATATCACTTGACACAAACTAGATTTTCCATTTTCTCAGCACTAACTAAAAAAATTTCTTGGCTCTATCTAGCTTGCTCAACACTCGCTAATGAACTTAGTTAAAGCTTTGCAATCAACCTTGTTACAACTTATTCCTACAATGTTTCTAAGTGTTGCCAACCTCTATATCTTCAATTATGTTATCAATACATTATTTAACCATTGTCTTAACTGATCCTTGCACTTCATTACAAAACCATAACTCAACCTTTCCCTTAGGTGCTTTTGTTACATCTTGTTGATTAAATCCTCTTCATCAATCAACTAAGTGATAGTACTTGGATCTTATAAGAAATTTTCATTCTAGCTAATAGTAGGTTTGACATCAATGACAAAAAAATGATTAAAAACATTCTTTTAACAACAATCTCCCTCTATCAATCAATCTTCTTCTTAAAATGGTCTTTTCAATCAGATTTCTAACAATCTCCCTCTTTGGCATTGATGGCAAACCAAACTTATCAACCATCAAGCCAGTCATTAGTTTTCACATCTCCCTCTCTAATTTTCTATCCTAATTTTTTTACACCTGCTTCTCCCTCTTAGCTACTTCCTCTTTTCTGTAGCTTTTGTGGCTTACCACCTTTTCACTTTGATTTTGTACTACTTATGACTCCCTCTTGCACTATTTCTCCCTTTGTATTAATTTCTCATCTTCTACTATTTTGATATCAGCTTCTCCATTCTTCTTCATCAACAATTTCTTCATTCTTCTTCCTCAACTATTGATTAGTTACTTCATTCTTCTCCCTCTTTGACAATAATGTAAAAGACATATTGTTTCATCATCTTAGCATGCAAGTGTAGCTTTTGCAGGTACTCCAATTTCACCCTCTATCACCTTACTTGTGACTAGTTTGGAATTTTAGCATTTTGATCACTTTAGAAAAAATACTGAAGTAAATAACCTCTACATCAATGTCTAATATTTCAACAATCAATTCATTTGATATAGGAAAAACTTGCTTTGTCTCAAGTAGCCTTGGCTAGGGGCATCACCCCTAACTTACCTCTAAGATACTCAAAAGCATCTTTAGGTAGTGCCTTTGTAAAGATGTCATCAATCTATTTCTTTGAGCTGACATATTCCATCCTTACTTGCTTGTCTTCCACTAATTCTCTTACATAGTGATACTTGTTTGCAATATGCTTTGTTTTGACATGAATTATAGGATTCTTTGATATGTTGATGGCACTTGTATTGTCACAATAAAGTATCACAGGTTCAATTACCTCTTCCTTCATACCTTGCAACAGATGTTTGATCCATACAATATTGGTGCAATTAATAACAGCTACAACATATTTAGCTTTAGCTGTGGATTGTGAGGTACAACTTTGCTTTTTACTAGTCCATGTGATTGGTTTTTTGCCTAAGAAAAGAGCTCCCCCACTGGTGCTTTTTCTGTCATCAATATTACCTCCCCAATCCTCATCAGTGTAGGCTCTCAATTCAAACTTTTCACTTTTCTTATAGTATAAACCAAAGTCATCAGTTCCTTTTAGGTACCTCAGTATTCTCTTTACTGCTATCAAATGATTTTCTCTTGGATTTGCAAAAAATCTTGCCACTATTCCAACTGCTAATGCAACTTTTGGTCTACTATGTACAACATACTACAACTTTCCAATCATTGATCTATATATTGTCTGATTCACTTTAGCTAACTCATCATTCTTGGATAACTTATGTCCTATTACTAGTGGTGTGCTGACTGATTTTTAATCTTCTAATCCAAATGTCTTGAGTATTTCCTTGATGTATTTTGATTGGGTCATAAATATACCATGCTTCAGTTGATGTACTTGTAATCCAACAAAGAATTTGATTTCTCCAAAGATTTACATCTCAAACTCATGTTTCATTTGATCAATAAAATCTTTGCATAAGACATATTTTCCTCCAAATATTATATCATCAACAAAGATTTTAGATATTAAAATATCTTTAACTTTTTCTACCTTGATGTACAAGTTTTTGTTATCATTTATTCTCTCAAATCCTATCTTCATAAGATATTTATGAAGTCTCTCATACCATGCTCTAGGTGCTTCCTTCAAGCCATAAAGTGTTTTATGCAATTTGAAAACCATATCCTTGTTGTTGTCATCAAAAAATCCCTCTGGTTGTTCTTTGTATACTTCCTCTTCCAGTATACCATTCATAAACACAAACTTTATATCCATTTGGTAGACTTTGAAACCTTTGTAACCCACCTAAGAATGTAATGTTCTAACTCCTTCCATTCTTGCAATAGGGGCAAAAGTTTCCCCATAGTCTAGTTCTTCTTCTTGTGCATAGTTTGCAAACTAGTCTAGCTTTATTTCTTATTACCTCACCATTCTCATCAAGTTTGTTTCTAAAGACCCATTTTGTACCAATCACATTCTTGTCAACTAGCCTAAGAACTAGAGTTCAAGTATTGTTCTTTTCAATCTGCTCTATCTCCTCTTCCATAGCTTTAAACCAATCATCATCTTCTAATGCATCTTTTACTATTTTGGGATCAATTTTGCTCAGCAAACATGATTCATTTCTTAGTCTATTCCTTGTCATTGGTTTAGCATCCTTGTCACCAATGATTTTTTCTGCAAGGTGATGTCTCCTCACATACTTGGATAGTCTTGGTTCTTTCCTTATTTCCATGCTTGGTTCTTCATCATCAGAGTCACTATGCACTTCTCCTTTTGGTATTTCATCATCTCTTCCATGTGTACTATTTTTAGAATCAGAATGTGCATTTTCTTCATTCTATAACTCAACTTCTGAATGTAGCTCAACATTCATTGGTTGTGACTTGGCTAATACTATAACTTCTTGCTAATTCCCAACTTGATTGGTAGCTTCATCTTCTATTGGCATTCCTTCATAGAAGTATACAAAAGATCTATAATCTTTTGATTTCTTGGATTCATCAACTTGAACTTCTGCATGCTCATCAAAATTTACATTTGCACTCTCCACAACCTTTTGAGTATTATTATTCAAACACTTGTACGCCTTCTTCTAGTGGAGTATCCAAGCAATATGCTTTAATCACTTTTTGCATCAAACTTGTCATTTCTAGTATCTTTAAGAATATAGCATTTGCAACCAAATATTTTGAAATATTTTACATTACGTGAGTGACCATACCATAGTTCAAAAGGTGCTGCATTTGTTCCTTTCTTGACTTGTACTCTATTTAGTGTGTAAACTATAGTACTTATAACTTCTCTCCAGTACTTTAGAGCAACATTTTTCTCCATCATCAAGGTTCTAGCATAGTCTATCACTGATCTATTTCTTCTTTCTACAATGTCATTCTATGGTGGAGTTATTAGTGCTAATGTTTGTCTCTTGATACCTTTATCATTATAGAATATCTCAAATTCTTTTGAGGTAAATTCTCCTCCTCTGTGTGATCTTAGGAACTTCAGACTCTTTCCTATTTCCTTCCCAACTCTGGCCAAATACCACTTGAACATTTGAAATGCATCAGATTTTTTCTTTAAGAACATGGTAGTCATTGTATATGAGCAATTTTAGTATGCTAATAGAAATCAAATTTAAATAAAGCTTATACAAACTAAAAAAAATTCATAAACTTCTAGATAGACTAAGATGAGCTCTCAATTGAGAATATGAGCCATTAATGGGCTCTCTCAATGAGAAGCTCTCTTGTTGAGTGGCTTTGTCTAAATAGATAGGATGTATGCTCAAGCTTATGCTTCAAGAAGGGCTTCAAATGGAGTTAGAATTTGGGTGTGAGTATATGGTTTTGATGTAAAATGGCTTCTTAAAATGGCATTATGGCTTTACTTCATGGATTGTGTTCTTTTGCAAAGAGAAAGGATCCAATTTATAGGCAAGAGGCTTGAGGGATTGAGGGCTAAGATGCAAGGATGGGGAAAAGCTCATGGAGGGCTCAGATTGCATGAGAGGAGAGCACATAGATTGTGCTTCCTTACAGCCAATTAGGGAGTGACACATGTCACATGGTGAGAGGATGGAGGAAAGGGGAAGGATGAGTCAACAAAGGAGGCTCAAGGGATAAAATCTTCATAAAGACCCTCATAATGGCTTGTAAGAGCAATGAAAGGGCTTGGAAGAGTCATTTATGGCCTAGTGGGCTTCAAAAAGTTTTATGGTTGGGATATTTTGAGGGAGATGAGAGGAATTTTGACTTGGGCTTGATTAGGAAGGTTTTAAGCTTGCTTAGGATTGTACAAATGATTAGAGGATGGATTAGGATGGTTTAGGATTAGCTTAGGGATAGGCAAGTGGATGGCATTTAATGAGGGTGGGTGAAGGAGGAGATATTTGTTAACTTTGGCTTGAGTTAGTAAGTCTTAACCCATGTTTAGAGAATGTGACAAGGTTAGGAGGGGATTAGGATTAGGTTTAAAGACATCTTCTAGAAGAGTCTAGACATTGGATGAGGATAAAGACTTTGTAGAATAGTCTAGAACTTCCTAGGATGAGGATGAAGACTTTCTAGAAGAGTCTAGAACTTCTTAGGATGAGGATAAATTAGATTTTTAAGAAATAAATAAAGTTTTATTTATTTCAAGGGTTTGGGTTGAGGAGATATTTATTAAAACTTTTTTAATAAACATGAGGATTAATATTTAATCTTAATTAAATATTTTGAGTTGGGATTAGGGGTAGGAAATGATGGGATTAGCCTTTAATCAAAATTAAAGAAGGATTAGAAGATTTTGGAAGAGGTTAGTGGTCTTAAGAAAATTGGCCAAGTTTTGGGTAAAAAATAAATTTTTTATTTATTTTGGATTTTTTTGTCAATTTATTAATTAAATAATTAATAAATAAGGAAATAATGTTTAAATAAGATTTAAACATTTTTGGGAGGGATTCCTTAATTAAATATTTTTAATTAAGATAAAGGGATTTAATGGCATAAAAATAAATTAATTACTTAAATAAATAATTAATTAATAAATGATGATGTCATCAAAAAAATTTTCAAAAAATAAAATTACTTTATTTTCTAAAGGATTTAGGTGTCTACAGTCTTCATCTTGGAATAGTCATCCACAAATGACATTATGTATATGTCTCCTTGGTAGCTTTGCACTTTTATTGGACCACATAAGATAGTTCTAATACTTCTTTGGAAGTGTAGATTTTTTTTTTGAAACTTGACTTGGTCATCTTTCCTAGTTTACATTGTTTGCACATTGTGTTTTTAGGTTTCTTCAGCTTAGGTAAACCTCTAAATTTCTTCTTTTTGTTGATGCTAATCAGATTGTCAAAATTAACATGACATAGTCTTTTATGCCATAACCAAACATCGTCAAGTCTAACAATGAGACAGGTTGCATCTTCCATATCTAGGTAAAATAGATTACTCCTAGTTTGTTCACCTTTTCCTATCAGATTTCCATTAGTGTCATAGATTTTGACAGTTTTGTTTCCAAATTCTACTTTGCAACCTACATTGCCTAACTATGACACACTCAACAAATTGTAGTTCAGTCCTTCAACATAATATGCATTATCACATGAAATTTTCTCTATGAGTTTAATTGAGCCTTTTCCTTTGATTTGATATAGAGCATCATTTCCAAATCTAACACTATTTCCATCATACTAGGTAAAGGTAATAAACTTACTTTTGGCTCCTATCATGTGATGTGAGTAGCCACTGCCTATGATCCACTTGTCATTCTTGTTTACACAAGTTACCAGTGTTGTTGCTTCATCTTCATATGATTCATCCTTCATGGCTACATAGACTATCTTATCATCATTCTCATAAAAATCTTCGTCAACAATGTAGTATCTTTTTCCTTTGTCCTTGTAATCTTTGCTATCATCTTCTCTCTTGTTCTTGTACTTGTTTCCTTCTTTATAGTTCTTCTTCTATGTACACCTTGCAATAATATGACCTACTTCATTGTAATTGAAATAAATAATAGGGAGCTTACTTTTGAATTTACCTTTACCTCTATGGAATCTTCTTGCCAGTAGTGCTTCCAATTGTTCCACATCTTCCTCATCTATGCTACTATCATTAGATGCATGTTTTCCTTTTCTATTCTTCTTCTTTGATTTCACCTCCTTAGTATCTTTCAATGTTAGCTTTGCCTTGAAAGTAGATTCAAGATTCTCAAGTCTATAGTTGTCAAAGTTGGATAATTCAACTGCAATAAGTCTTCCCACTATACCTTCAAAGGTTAGTGTGTTTCCTGGTACACACCTTACTTCTTGGATGGCTAAAACTCTGATAGCATAGATGGAGAGCAAGGTTCTTAGGTATTTTCTATTGATAGTATCTTCTTCCAGATGACCACCTAGACTTCTTATTGCACTTACCACTTCTTTCATTCTATGGCCATATTGAGTAGCATTCTTACCTTCCTCCATTCTCATGTCATCAAAATTTCCTCTAAAGATTTTTATTTTTTCTCTTTGAACATTATAATCTCATCCATAGATATCTAACAGGGCTTTACACATCTTGAATGTAGTATCACATCCTTCGATGTCATCAAATTCAGCATAACTGAGTGCAGAGGCAATCTCCAGCATTGCTTGATTGTGCCCCTTCCTTTTGTTCAAATCATCTATAGAGAGGGGTCCAATTGGATCAACATGTTCCACTCCAACTGAGGTTTCTACATAGTCACCTATTGATCCAAGGTGCAATTTCATCAAACTTTGCCAAGTAGTGAAGTTGTCTTTGTTGAGGTTGGGAACTTCTCTCTTGGACATCTTGATCTTCCTACTTCTAGCACCTTGAAACTAAATCAACAATAGGCTCTGATACCAATTGTTAGAAATATTTTACAATCACTAATAGGGAGGTGAATTAGTTATTCAAGGTCCAAATGTCCAATTCAAACTTTTTCATGAAAGTGAGCCTAGTAAACTATTCATTCATCCAAACCTAAACTTTTCTACCTAGCAAGTTATTGTAAATCAACATACAAACATCACACATAAAAGATCAACACATGACATAGTGATTTACGTGGAAACCCAATTTGGGAAAAACCACCAGTAACATGCTACTCAATTTCCACTCTTCTAAAGTGATGCCCTATGAAAGGGTTGCCTTGTTAAAGGCTACAACACACTATTAAATGTGACCTAATTAAAAGATTTAACCACCCTATTAGAAGCAGGCCTAATTAGAGGACTTTAGAACATTCATTTGGAATGTCACCCTATTAAAGGATTTACAAATGGTTGTTAAATCAACCTAATTCCATAAGATTTTTACCTTAACTGATACAATTGGTAGAGAGTAACAATAAGGGCTTTTGACCTGATTATAGTTTACAACTTATCTTGCAAATTTTAGGTCTCTCCTTTAGCTCACAACATTGCCTAGTTTTCAATCTTTGCAACTCTAACCACTTGTCCTCCTTTCAAGCTTTGTCTCCTTGAGTCTTCTTGCTCGATATACCAGTGCAATCCTCTCTTGACCACTTGTCTAAGTAGAGTCTCTATGCTCTATTCTTCCTTCTCCTTGATGTCTTCTCTTTAACACCCTTCAACCACTTTGCAATTTGGTACTTCAATAGCTCTTGCTTCTTTGTCTATGACTCCTCAAATAGAAGTCTAGAATTTTATTTTCTCACTCGATTCTTCCATTCTTTAATTTTAGTTTGTATGGATTAGGTATGATTCATTGAATATAACCCACATTTTATTTCTTCTACAAACATTACGAAGAATCCTCTTGAATTCACTCAAAAATAGTTTACATAGAATTTTGTGCCACTAGCTCATCATCCTTATCCTCCAACTAGTTCACAAAATTTAAGGTAACAACTCTATCAGCTCAAATTTGGTGAATCTTTGACTTTTCCAATAATGCAATTTCTCAACACTATTGAAATTCTGGTGCTCAACACATACTGTGTTACTTAGCATCAACTACATTTTATTGATGCTCAACACCTACTATGGATTCACTCGGCATCCATAAGATTTTTTGACACTCGACATTTATTACTTTGCTCGGCACCTGAACACGCTTGAAAATCCTTCTATATCACTCAGCACACACTAGATTTTCTATTTTCTTGGCACTAACTAAAAAATTTGCTCGGCTCCAACTAGCTTGCTTAGCACTCATTAATGAACTTAGTTAAAGCTTTGCAATCACCCTTGTTACAACTTATTCCTCCAACATTTCTAAGTGTTTCCAACTCTATATCTTCAATTATGTTATCAATACATCATTTAACCATTGTCTTAACTAATCCTTGCACTTCATTACAAAACCATAACTCAACCTTTCCCTTAGGTGATTTTGTTACATCTTGTTGATTAAATCCTCTTCATCAATCAACTAAGTCATAGCACTTAGATCTTATAATCAATTGTCATTCCAACTAATAATAAGTTTGACATCAATGACAAAACAATGATTGAAAATATTCTTTTAACAATAATCTCCCTCTTTCAATCAATCTTCTTCTTTTAATGATCTTTTCAATCAGATTTCCAATAGTAAGAGTACCTCTTTTGAGAGTCTAATGAAAGGAGGTTCCTTTAGCCTTGTGTTGCTCAAAAATGTGTGAGCAACCTCTTAGTTGCTAAAGAGGTGATTAAAAGAGGTTTAGGATAATAAAGTGAGATTAATTAATGGATAGGCTTAGAAGGATGAGAGTGATGGGTGTAGGCTAGGGTTTAGGATGAGATTAAGATTAAATTAAATAAGATTTAACTTAATCATAGGATTAAAGAAATTAATAAAGTGGAGGAAATTAAATAAATTAGAATTTATTTAAAAGGAGATTCATGGAGCACTATGTATTAAATAAATTTAATACATTAGAGAGGATGTATTCAAATTAAATTTAAATACATTAGGGAAATGAACCTATTTAATTAAATGAATTTATTTAAATAAGTAGAAGAATATGATAAATATAATTAATTAACTATAATATCAAAGGAAATATTAAATGAATTCATATAGCATTTGGGACTATTTTAAGCATCTACAAAATCATGTCAGTATCAAGTTTAATGATATTTTGTTTAATTTCATACTACTTAATAGGGCTATTAAGCCCTCTCACATTCCAAGATATAATCTTCATCTCTTGTGTGGTTGGATTTCCTTCATGGATTTTTGTTCCCCCTATGCTTTATCCTTTTTTCTCCTTTTGACAAAGGTTCCTGATCGAAGGTCTCTCTACCCTCGTTGTTGACCCAACATCAACCCTATTTTCTCCTCTAGGCTTCCTTTTAGAGTTCGTCCATTTAACTTCATGACTTATGTAGTCAATTCTTACAACCTTAGAGGTAGGGGAGAGTATTTCCACAAAACCTAGGAGTGAGACCACTAGGGTTCCATTTGTGAGCAGTGAGTCATTCCCTTTGCTTGGGGATATGATGCAGGGAGAAATCACTTCAAACTCATCTTTCATCAATTGATTAAGCTATCCTTCTCCAAGTTAAGCCAGTTGCATGGTATGAGCTTCAACAATATCCCCCTCCTCATGATTAGTTGTTACCCTTCTACCTCATTTTGACCACATATGAGCTCCTTAACTTTCCCATCAACACCCTCCCTCACAGGGGTCCTAACCTTCTTCCTATCCTTACTATGAGCTTCATTCAGATCATGGATTTCCTCCACACTTTTTTCTATCAATCCAACTAGTTTCATGGTCTTGTGGGGTTTGGTCTAGTTTTCCATTTTAGTAGTATTTGAGTTTTGTACCACAACCACACCTAGTGAGGTCACTTTGTCTGTGTGTTTCTTTCCCTTTTTACATTCCATTATCAAATGGCCAACATGTTGCACCATTGCTGGAAGGGTGCAACATTCTCATATATAACCAATCCCAACCATGTACCCCATTTATTGTTTAGATCCATCATGGTCAGCAATGGTTTATTCATACCCACATTCACATAAAACCTGGCAAAGCCCAATTTAGTCTTGGAGCCCAATTTAGTCTTGGAGATAGTCATTATATCTATTTTAATGAAATGTCCAAAAGAGTTTCTAATCCATCTAAACACTCACTTATCCCAAAATTCCAAGGGGAGTTCTAATCTAATTAGGATCTAGGACTATTACAGAGGAATGCTAACTGATTACATAAAATTAATTTAAAACCTTTAACAAATCAAATTAACATAATGAAATAAGAGAACAACAAGATTAAGCTGATAATAGAGAAATTGAGAGAAAGAAGACACAAATAATTTGATCTCAAAGTTCATCTATATGGACTATGTCTCTGGGTCCTACTCCAATAGGGGATCGATCCTATTATCTGCAAAAATCAAGTACAAATGTTTACAAAATCACTCCTTTGAAGTACAATAGCATCACATTGTTTCAAAGTACAGGATTGATCACTTCAAAAATCTCCCTTACTCTTATCACTTCGACATTCCTCCATTTTTTGAATGGCCTCTAAGAGTCTCCTAACCTCATTTTTATACAAAAAATTAGCCAAATTAAGGCGATCACAAAATGATATAATATTGGACCCTTCAATTAATTTCTCCCTTCGAATTAACCTTTCACCATTTTCGAAAGATTTGGCTTATGTTAATTTTGGGGTCAAAATAGTAACAAATAACCTTATTTTACTAAGGTTGGCGGATTTTGGCTAAGGTTAAATAAAAACCGGTCCATAATGATCTTTAAGTGCTAAAATAGTGCAACAGCTAGTCACCTTTTATGGTAACCGCCGGTCGGGGGTTCCAACCCCACCAGTGGCCTCCCTTGTTTAAAATTGGTGCTAGCCAATGTTTAAAATAAGATTGCTACCCATATGTGTCGAGTGGTTAAATAATTAATTTTAGAGGCAATTGGTCATGAGTTCAAATTTGACCATGAGATTCCTTTTTTTGGAAAAGAAAACCTTCCTTTGAGATGCCACTTGTCACATGTTGATAACTTGAAGCTACCTTGTCACTTTGCTGATGACATCATCAATATTCATCTCTTACTCTGAACTTTAAAATGGCATAACTTCCACGTACGGGCTGCTTTTTTGATGAAACAAACATCGTCAAAAAGCTCTCAACGAGTTCTTTGATTTGAAATCCATTGTTGACCACTTTGGAGATATTTTTTCACATTTTTGATGACCTTTATTCCTAGTTTGACCAACCTTTGACTGACCATAACTTTTGCATATGGACTTCATTTTTGTCCATTCAAATTGCAGTAGATTTAGAATTTTGAGAACTTTAACTTGATGCTGATTATTGGAGTTTTGGAGATACTTCAATTTTGACGAAAATATCCCCCTAGATCAAGCCTCCCCACTAAGAAGCTTTCAGACCACCAAAAGTTTGGATTATGCAGAAAGTAGGTGAGGGTATTTTTCCATCACTTTAATAATCTCCATCCATTTTGCCTTGCTTGGATGTATTCCCTTCAATCCCACTCAGAGGTATTCAACTGGTTCTCTTCATGAAGTTCTAACATTCTTATCTAGGATAACATCTTCTGGCAATTCTGACATATACTTTGGTGAAAGATCATCAACTAATGGAACCTAAACACTGATGTCTTCATCCAAGATCATTGGAGGCTCATACAACTTCAGATTATCCACATTAACAACTAAGTAAATTTGCATGTATGGAGGAAGATTAATGTGGAAGGAATTGGTACCAATCTGCTCCAAGATTTCAAAAGGACCATACCTAATAGGCTTGAGCTTCCTTCCTTCACCTTGCATTCTTTCCTTGTTGATATGTAACCAAACTCTATCACCAACTTGGAATTGGTGATCAATACGATGCTTATCATGGTGAGCCTTATATTTTGCTTGGCTCTGCTCCAACTGTGTTTCTATTGCCTGATGGATTGCTTGGACCTTCTAGATGAACTTTAAAGCCTTTTCTACATCATGGCATCCATCTACAACATCGTCCTTTCCAAAAACAAAATCCATTGGTGTCTTTGGCAAGTAACCACAGAAAATCTCAAAAGGAAACCTCTTTGTAGAAGAGTGTGCCGCATGGTTGTAAGCATGTTGCACATAGTGAAGACTTTCATCCCACAAATTAGGATGTTTACTACAGTAACCTCTAAGTAGATGCACAACTATCATGTTCACTACCTCTATCTATCCATTGATCTATGGATGGAAGGCTGTACTCTTCTTCAACTTGGTGTCCATGAGTCCCCACAATGATGACCAAAATTCCCCTAAGAATTGAGAATCTTGATATGATACAATAGAAGTGGGTAACCCAAAATGAACCCATACATTTTAAAAGTACAAATGAGCAATTAGTTCAACAATAACTTGCTTTTTACAAGGCATTAAAATACACATTTTGCTAAACTGATCAACTACTAAATACAAATAATCATGACCCTTCCTAGACATAGGTAAACCTCCCACAAAGTCCATAGAAACACTTTCCCATGGACAAGATGGTATAGGAAATGGTGTGTACAAACCCAATTTCCTATTACTTGGTTTGCTAGTTGCACACATTACACATCCTTTTATATACTTGGTGACAGTTTCCTACATGTGAGGCTAGTAACAATACTTTTTTAATTGAGCCAGTGTCTTAGTTACCACAAAATTTCCTGCAATCAAAGAGGTGTGTGCTTCACGGATTACATGTGCATGTTCATCTTTAGGAATGCATAGTTTTCCCAAGTGGTACAATAAATTATCCTACACATAGTAATATTTCTCTTCTACATGTTTACCCTAGATTAAAGCTACATAGATATCCTTAAAGTTCTCATCATTATCATATTGTTCCTGAAAATTTTCATGAACCATAGAACTATTTTGAAGGATTATCAAAGCATTTTGAATAGGAGGTCCTTCTTATACTTAATTACCAAATGAAACTGTTGTAGAAAACCCATCCACCTAAAGTGCCTACTTTGTTGCAACTTAGATTGTGAGTGAAAATATTGCAGTGGCTGGTGATCGGTGTGGATTATGGTTTCTTTTCCCATTAAGTAATGTTTCAATTTTTTAACACTTTGAACTAAAGCATAAAGTTTTTTATCATATGTAGGATAGTTACTTACTACTCCTAAATTTTTTTTAGAGTGGTAGCAGACTAGTTTACCTCCTTGCATGAGTATAGCTCCCATGGAAAACCCACGTGCATTTGTCTTAATCTCAAATGGTTGATGTAAATCAGGTAGAGCTAACACTGGTGTAGTACTCAAATTTTCCTTCAAAGTGTCTAAAGCCTTTTGTTGTGGACCTCCCCACTAAAAAATTGCCTTCGTACTAGTTAACACATGCAATGGTGATGCAATATAAGAGAAGTTTGCAATGAACTTTCTCTAGTACTGGATTGTGCCTAAGAAACTCCTTACTTTAGTAACTATACTTGGCTTAGGCCATTTTACAATACATTCGACCTTCGCAAGGTCTACTTTTAATTGACCATCTCCTATGACATAGCTTAAGTACACTAGGGATGTCTTTGCAAATTTGCATTTTGACATCTTTACATAGAGTTTTTCTTTTCTTAGTATATCAAATACTTTCTTTACATGAATTACATTATCATCCCAAGATTTACTGAATACAAGAATATCATCTAAATAGACTATGACAAAGTCATCAATAAAAGGATGAAAGACATCATTCATGACTTGAATGAATGTGGCTGGTGCATTACAAAGCCCAAATGACATAACCAACCACTCATAAAGTCCATGTTTTGTCTTAAAAGTAGTTTTCCAAATATCACTTTCTGCAATTCTTATTTGATGATATCTGCTACGTAAGTCAAGCTTAGTGAAATAAATTGCATGTTTCAACTGATCAAGTAAATCATCAATTCTAGGAAGAGGATACTTGTTCTTTATTGTTATCTTGTTCAGAGCCCTGTAGTCAATGCACATTCTCCAAGTCCCATCTTTCTTTGTAACCAACACAATAGGAGAACCACAAGGAGAACTACTAGGACAGATAACTCCTTTCTCAACCAGCTCTTGAACTTGCTTCTTGATTTCTTCATTCTGCAAGACTAATAAGTGGTACATACCAATATTAGGAAGTGGCGCATCTTGCTGCAACTGAATCTCATGTTGTATCTCTCCTTTAGGAGGCAATCCTTTCAGTTCCTGAAACAAGTCATCATAAGCAGAAACAACTTTGACCAATTCAACCTTATGTTTTGGATCACATCCCTTAAATGTGTCAAATGTTTCATCTTCTTTGGCTTTTACAAGCATTAACACAAAGTTCTTACTAGAGTTGACTAACCTTTTCATTTGACCAGCATTGACTAATGCCAAATTAGTCTTAAACTTATGTGCCCATACAATGTATTCAATATTGTCTTTAAACAAATGATATTTATTTTCCCCCCTATAGAAGATAGCCTGGTGATCATACAAATAGGGACTCCTAAGTACAAGACCACAAATATCTAAAGGGACTACATTAGCTTCTACCTCATCCACAAATTTTGCAGTGATAGTAAATCTTAACTTTCATTGTTTAGTTACTTGTAACTGTGCATCATCGCAAACCCATCCAAGAGGGTATGGTTTCAGATGAGGTGTTGTAGTCAAATTAAGATTTTTAACAACTTTTTTAGATATCAAATTAACTTGAGAACCCATGTCAAATAGTGTATCAACCTTAGTATGCTTAATAACAACTCGAATGTGAAATAATTCATTCCTTTGCTTATCATTCTTAGGAGAAGATTCTTTACTTGTACTTGCACTTATACTAGAAGAACTTGTAGCTGATGAAAGAGATATACGTTTTCCTTTACCTTGAATCTTGGTAGAAAAAATATTTGTCTCATCTCCAGAGTTAGATCCAAGATCTTGTTGAGTTATAGCAGCATTCTTTTTTTTGCCTTTGTTTCCACCAAATCGCTTCGGCCTGTTTTCAAGATGCAGCTTCTAGCACTTAGAATCATCATGCCCTTCTTTCTTGCAATGTGAGCAAGTGGGTTTCTCACCCTCTTTCTTCATTGTAGCTATCTTCTTACCCTTTCCTTTTCCTTTGGACTTTTCCTCAGACTTAGATGACTTTTTATTAGACTTATCAATGAAAGTACCCTTACCCCTTGATTCTAAATGTGTTTCCTTGACACATACTTCATCCAAATTACAAGGATTCAAGATGAGAATAGAATTCCTTAGGTAAGAATGAAGGCCACCTATATACTTGAGTAAAGTGTCTTGGGTATACAATGGGACATTTAACTAAATAACCTTTTTACAAAACTCATGGGTGTATTCTTGTACAAACTAACCTTTCCCTTGCCTAAAATTTTGTCATTTCACCATTAACTATTGCATATGGCCTAGGGGGTATAATTGCTTCTTTAAAGCACTAACAAATTTTGACCAAGACAAATTGAACTTACCATGCTATGAAGTTTCATCTCGAGACCTACTCTCCCACCAAGTTAGAGCTACACCACCTAATCAAAGAGTGGCTAACTAAATTCTATCAACATCATCTACAAGGTTTTGAACTCTATAGTAGACTTCTACTTGTTGAATCCAGTCATCTAATTTCTCGGCATTTAACATCCCACAATATTTTGGCAAGTCAAACTTTACATCCAACTTGATTCAAGGCTTATGTCCACCCTTAAAAATATTAGAAGACTTAGAATGGATAAAAGAAGGAGAAGAGGGGGGAGAAGGAGAAGAGGGAGAAGAAGGAGAAGATGGAGGTGTCTTTGGTGGATCACGATCAGAACCTTTCTTTTTCCCTTTGTCTCCACGAGCTGCACATCTTTGCATCTTTTCTTCTCTTTCTTGTACCAAAACTTCTACCATTGTTTACAAATTTTGAAGAGTCTTTTGGATACTTCGATCTTCCGAACCTTGTCCACCACCTTTATCTTCCATCAGGATGGTGGATTAACTCTTCATTTTCCAATCTCAAGATTATATTCTTCAAGATCACCTTCAACTTGATTCAACCTAGATCTTGTTAACATTCAAATCTGCAATACTAGTCCAACAAAAGCTCTGATACCAAATTTGATCTAATTAGGATCTAGGACTATTATAGAGGAATGCTAACTGATTACATAAAATTAATTTACAACCTTTAATGAATCAAATTAATGTAAATGAAATAAGAGAACAACAAGATGAAGCTAATAAAAGAGAAATTGAGAGAAAGAAGATGCAAACAATTTGATCTCGAAGTTTGTCCATATGGACTACGTCTCTGGGTCCTGCTCCAATAGGGAGACCGATCCGATTATCTCCAAAACTTAGGTACAAATGTTTACAAAATCACTCTTTTGAAGTACAATAGCATCACACTATTTCAAAGTACAAGATTGATCACTTCAAAAATCTCCCTTACTCTCAGCACTTGGATGTTCTCTCCATTTTTTGAATGGCCTCTAAGAATCTCCTAACCCCCTTTTTATACAAAAAATTAGCCAAAATAAGGCTATAACAAAATGATATAATATTAGACACTTCAATTAATTCCTCCCTTTGAATTAACCTTTAGCCATTTTTGAAAGATTTGGCTTATGTTAATTTTGGGGTCAAAATAGTAACAAATAGCCTTATTTTACTAAGATTGGCAGATTTTGGCTAAGGTTAAATAAATCATCTAGTGCATAATGATCTTTAAGTGCTAAAATAGCACAACAGCTAGTCACCTTTTATGGTAATTTTCAGTCGTGGGTTCCAACCTTGCCAACGGCCTCCCTTGTTTAAAATTGGTGCTAGCCAATGTTTAAAAGAAGATTGCCACCCATATGTTTCAAAAGCTATGCTTGGTTGAGTGGTTAAACAATTAATTTTGGAGGCAATTGGTCATGAGTTCAAATTTGACCATGAGCTTTTTTTGTTGGAAAAAAAAACCTTCCTTTGAGATGCCACTTGTCACATGTTGATAACTTGAAGCTGCCTTGTCACTTTGTTGACATCATCAATATTCATCTCTTACTTCAAACTTTAAAATGGAATAACTTCCACATACGGGCTCCTTTTTTAATGAAACAAACACCATCAAAAAGCTTTTGACAAGCTCTTTGATTTGAAATCCATTGTTGACCACTTTGAAGATGATTTTTTCACCTTTTTGATGACCTCTGTTACCAGTTTGGCCAACCTTTGACTGACCATAACTTTTGCATATGGACTCCATTTTTGTCCATTCAAATTGCATTAGATTTAGAATTTTGAGAACCTTAACTTGAAGCCAATTATTCGATTTTTGGAGATACTTCAATTTTGAGGAAAATATCCCCCCGAATCAAGTCTGGGTAATCTTATCCAAAAATGGTGCAGATCTACAAAGGTCACGCTCAAGGTTAAACCTTGATTTTTACTTTGTGAGCATCAATAGGTGTTTAAAAAAATTCTAGGAACCTATCATGACTGACTTACTTCCATTTCAATAGTGAAGATAAATAAGAAGACGGAGCCTTCTATCATGAAAATAGACACTAAACTTGATAGTTTCCACCTAGTGGAGCACCATTTTCTCACCATATCTACCTTAGGTTAGAATGAGACAAACTTTCCAACAAGACTCAAGGATAGACCCAAGGAAATCGAATCAACCACAAAGTATAGAAGTGAGATATCTGGTCTTGTAGCCTTTGAGGAAAATGTGGGTTCCTCTCTAGAGTCCATAGCAATCTTGGATCTAGTGACATCCCTTAGTCATTTTTACTTTGGGATCATAGTCTCATCCACAACCATCACGGAACCCCTAAAGAGTGGGGGCCCAAACAAGTGCAATCTTCAGGAACATCACATGGTTCTATCAAGTTAGGATTTAACACCAAATGTAGCACCCAACCATTCTGGGACTTAGCAAACCAAACTAGTTCTAGATCCGAGCACACAAGTACTAGCTCCAGAGGAGGGGGTAATGGTGGTAGGGATCCATCCCCCCAATGACTAAGAAGGCACAAAAAAGATTTGCAAGCCATAATGAGCGGTAAAGTTGCATAGCTTTCAAGTTTATTCCAAACATGGTTTTAAAATATGCTTGTTTATTAATCCAATGGCATGTGAATTTAGGTGATTTATCTTTACATGAAATTGCAAAATATTTTGTTGCATAGGAAAACAAATCTCTCTATCTAATTAATGAGGATGATGAGGATAATGGTTTTTTTTTTAAGTTTAGGATTTGGAGAGGGGCAATTAAAGTAGATGTCATACTATAATTTTCACAATTTTATTTTTGTATGAACTAATAAAACAATATAAGGAAATGCAAATATAGTCAATTTAATTTTTTTTTGAGTTTATATACATGTTTTAAGGTTGTGCATATTTTTATGATGTTAACACTAATACATTTAATTTCAAAATTTGAATCATAATATTCAAAGATTTTCATAATATCTAGAATGTTTTTGTCATATTTATTTACTATCTATGATCATATTTAAATATCATTGACATGATTTTATAAGAGTTTAATGAAATGAAGACATATTGTCAATTATTAGTAAACTTCCAACCACACAATGTTTACATAAATTCAAAACATACACAACACCAATACCACCATTGATCTTTTTAGAGGAAAATCTTAGAAATTAAATCCTACTAAATTTAAATGAAGGTATAGTCCTCTTATTGACAAACTTCTAACCACACTATATTCAATTTAGATTCAAAACATGTGTCAAGATTACCATTAAATTTTTTATTGAGTCAAAATCTTAGAAGCTAGAATGGATCTGTAATCAGATAAGATAAAGATGTAAGTGATCAATGTTGGAAATATTATGAAAGGATAAGTTACTGAGAGGGGAGGGGTGAATCAGTAACTTGTAAAAATTTAATCCTTAATTACCATTTAATCCTTCATATGTATTCTGATCTAGTTGCATGCATGAGAAACTAAAAACATGAAAGCATACATAACACTTTAACACACAATTTGGTGACCCAGAAACCTTCCAAATAGAAAGTAAAACTAGAGTGGGGATGATACCTACAAGCTTTAGTACTGCAGCATAGAGTTGGCCTATTAAGGCTTACAATGATCACTTTTGATGATCTACCTTGTTAGGAGCAATAAGGATTGCTAGGTCCACCTTGATAAAGGATTTACAAACATGCAATGAAGTATGCACTCGATAAAGAGATTTACATAAGACTATTCGGTATACCTTGTTAAAGGATTTGACTAATTCACCTATTAGAATGAAATGTCAACTTGATCTCTGATTTGCAACTTGGTTTTCTGAATGAGATACCTTTGAGTGTAAAATCACCTTGTTGTGATAGATGAATCTTTGCTACTCCTTATACTACTTATGACCTTGTACTTTACTCTTTTGCTCTCTTCTGCTAATTACATTTCTTTCAATACTCTATTACACACATCAAATGCGATATAATACATTACATATATAACAATCCAATTAATCAAATTACAAAGTTGGCCAAAATACAAGTTTTCATAGAATGCACAAAGTTGGCCCATATTTTAGGAACTGAGGTTCTGAAGGCTAACTCGGTGAGGTTTTGATACTTGGCATCCACTGTCAATGCTCGGTATCATCATGCACTTGGTAGATGTAGAAGCTTAGTTCATACTAATCACTTCCAAGTAGTCTTGAACTTGGTTTGCACTGGTGACTCGGTGAATACTATGAAACTCAACATATAAATTGGATCACTTGGTTAATACTAAGTGGCTTGGACAACACTAGATTATCACTATTATAACTAGGAACTCAGTAGCAACTGTAGAGCTTAGCTTTAACTAAGATTCTTGGTGAAAATTGAAACTATCCAAGAGACTTGGTAGCAACTGAAATGCTTGGTTAACATTGTTAATTGTACAATATACTTAGTAGATGCTTACAATCTAAATAAGTGTATATCACTAATAACAAACATGATTGTAATGTTAAGTTATCAATCAAAACTAAATTCAAAAAGTTCATTAACACCTTTATCCATCACCTTATGACTTTGACTTAGTAGAGTATACTATTTTTGAGATTTTTCAAATTTTGGTTTTGTAAGAGATGTATTTTTGCACGTGAATAACATGATAGTGCTCCCCCATACATAATATAAAATATACTTTACATATTTTCACATTTGATATATACATCATATCTACATTCTTCAATCTTCTCCCCCTTTTATTCAATATACATCTTTAATGTTCAATTTTCTCTTTGCCAATCTTCTCCCCCTTTTTGACATTAATGTCAAAGATTTATGCTATATATACTATGCAGTAATGCCAAAATGTGACAAGAAATTTGAATGTACCTTCAAGATTAGTGCCAAAGTCTTGTTGCAATTCTATTGCAACACCTTGCTTGCGTGCAATGGAATTTGCACTTCTATTGATAGCTTAATCATATGATCTATAATGGAGAAGTTATTGTCATGGATGAGAATTTTTACAAGTGCAATGTGTTTCTACAATGCATCCATGTTTGGGAGAATCATGTTTTGAATGTCTATCAATGTAGCTCTTATTCTTGCCTCTTCTCTTAGCAATTCTGCCTACTTATCAATTAGAAATCTGATTTTATTGAACTAGGAAGAGCTTGAACTCAGGTCAAGTTGCAACTATTGCACACTTGCCTTAAGATCCTCATCAATTTTTGACAATTTATCTTTTATTTCCTAGGTAAAAATTGATATATCATAGAGTTTACTGAAGAGAGAAGATAGATTGTTGCAAGAGGTTTCTAGTGAGCCTAGAATAGTAGATAATTCTACTTGATGAATAGAAATTTGTTGAGTAATAAGATCCAAAACTTTATTCTCAAACTTCTTTTTAGCTCTCTACAATAGCTTCTCTTGTCTATTTAGATCTTCATTTTATCTTTGGACTACCTCTACTAACTAATTCAAAATTGGTTGAGAAGTATCAAACTCTATAATTATAGCCTCTGAAATGATATTCTTGGCATTCTCTATTATCTAGAATTCCTTATTCCTTTCCTCTATAAGTTTCAGTTGCTTAGCTTTCCTCTAAAGAAGTTCTCTGAATGTTTGCATCAGATCAAGATTGAAATTGGAAATATCTCAATTAGGAATCATAATCTCCTCATCAAGATCTATGTCTTCTTCCTTCTCTTTTCCTTTACCCAAAAATTTTGTTCTCCCTTGAGGCTTGGTCTCAACTATCTTTGCTCTTGTTAATTGCATGTTAGGAATAGAAATAATTGTAGAAATGTAGGGCTTGCTAAAAAAGTAGATATAGTACTTATTGTCAAAGTAGAAATAAAAAAATTACCAAAATTGATGTAGAAGGGAGTGCTACCTTCTTTGTGGATGAAGTGCTTGACACTTCAGTCAATGTAGTGCTGAGGTGGATAGGTGCAAAGATTGATTGAGTGCTTGTGCCAGCTTTGTTTTCCATAATCAATCCTGCTGAAGCTTTCTTTGGGCTAGATGTATTCACAATTTTTCTTGAAGAATGAGGAAGTGAGGCTATGACCACTACAACAATTTTTAGTGGGTCAGTCTCCTCTATATCTTACACATATTCCTTAGTAGCTTCCTACCTCTATTCCTTTTCATCATCAACATTATCAAAATGAGTGACTTCTTCATCTTCCTTTTGCTCATCATCATCCTCATCCTTTTCACTAACACTAACGACAAAATCACTCAATTTGTGAAGAAGATAGACATTCTTCCAAGTATTTGAAGCATTCCTTACTACATGCTCAATATCTCTTAATAATACAAGACAAGTATTGAATCTCAAAGTGAGATCTTCTTCATTTTTCTTTAGAGATTCCTTGACTTCCTTGTCAAATAAAATTGACATGAGTTGCGTTAGGGTTTGCTCAAATATGTCTCTTGCTATTTTCATGAAAAATTCCCATCTTGGCTTTATTTTCTCCATTAAAACAATTAGGTATATGAAGTGCAAGCTGATCTAGTGAGTACTTCCGCTTACTCATCTTGGATATAACCAAGTCATCTATTTGCTCCTACTCTTCTTCAGTCCTGGTTTTTTACTTCAATTATTTTAAATTTTTTATATTGGTCCCTAATTTTAAATCCTTTAATCTTTCTTGGAAGGTGAGTGGAGGCTTCTTGAAGGTTATAATTCCTCCTTCCTTGTCTTCTTTCTTAGTAGGCTTGGTAATGATTACCTTGTCTTTCTTCTTCAATGGTTATTCATCTTTGATTTTTCCTCATCTTATGCTTCTTCATCTTCTCCTTTTCCTTTAGTTAATAGGAGAGGGGTCTTATTTTTTAGCTTGGTAATTCTCCTTTTTCCCTTGTTGACTGCATGAGGAAGTTTGATCTCCAGTTCTAGTCTGGCATTTTCCTCATCATAGGTGCAAAAATATTTTTCTTTAGGATCAATAGGCTTATTGATAAATGCCTCAATTATGTCTTTGGTTTCATCAATGTTTACCTCATAACTGAGAGATTTTACCCAAACTCTCCTTGGCCTGACTACCTGAATGCATACTTTGTCACTATCAACCACGAAACAGACATCATCCTTATAATCATCAACCAACTTCTTTGAAATTCTAAACCTATTATTCATCTTCTCTTTGAATGCATCAAAGTAGTTTTCCATGATACTTGCATAGTTCTCTCCCATTTTGGCATTATATTCATTAATTTGATAAAGAACTAGTACATCCTTTCCCCAAACTACTGTACCTTTTGATGGGAAGAACTTTTGAACATAGAAGAATAAACAAGTAAAGAGGGAACTAAGCTTACATGGATTGTTCTTGGAAGTCCTAATGCTCTCTATGATTTTTTTGAGTTGGTTTAATAATAACTTGACAATGTCAAGTGATAGGTTATTCTTGACCACCTCGTATGCTAACTTTATAGCTTCACATGATACGTTGTTCAATTTTCTAGAGCTATATATCTTGTGTGTGATGATATGAATGCCAAACTTGAGTTCCATGTTGGTCACATTGCTGATTTTCATTCCCCTTCCATCCCACTCGGCATGGGTTTTATTCTCTAGTTCAACCCAACTTAGGGTTTTTGTCATTTTGGCTTTTGTCAATATGGGAAGGCTAGTAATCCTATGGATCATCTTCTTTGTTATCAAAATTGGTTTTTCCAACCATAGCTAATCATTGTACACATGACTAGGGATGTATCATATCCACTTTATTTAAAAATCCCATGGCATACGAGGAATGTGGGTTAAACCTTTTGCTTCTAGATGTTGATGTTAGAGGTTTCAATACACCATTGACACATAGTTTCTCAAGGGTTTCATTCATTTCTAATGTACCAATATCCTAAATAGCACACATGAAATACAAATGGATATCATTGATTAAAAGTACCTTTGGAGGAATCTACAATTGGGCTCTACTTGGATCAAGGGTTTTCACAATGGTAGGAGTCAGCTTGAAATCTAGTGCCTTCCATTCCATGCCTCGAACCAACATGTCTGAACCTTTCTTTGACTTGTTGCTAGTAGATCCCATGTTCACTTGGTAGGGTTTTGGGAAATACAAAACTCTTCAACAATAATTCTCTCAAATCACTTGAATCCTCAAAAGATCACTCTGCACAAATAGCTCTCGAGAATTCACGATGAAAAGTGACTTTGATTTTACCCTTTTTATCAAATTTTACCATAAATGCCTAGCATGATTGTTCATTCAAACGACAAACTATCATCCACTTCACATAAATTGAATGCTCAAAATAATATTTCATGATTTGGTAACCACACAAATATTTAGTTACTCTCAACCTTGCTTGGTAGAGTTTGTAACCCAACCTCACTCGGTAAGACAGTAACTCAGTAGTGACTACCATCTTTTACTTGGTGATCCCTTTGCATCTTGAATGTTGATATGGATTGTCATGCCCAAACTATAAGAGCAAGAACACACAAATTTTTTTATTTATAATTAAAATGCTCTAAGTTTTAATCTGATTTCATGCAAGAGAAGTGAAGGTTCACTATAATTCATCTTAAGTTTAAAACTCTAGTGGAGGAATACATCATTAAGATTTTGAAGCTTTCGTTATTAGATTGATATCGATCATAAGATACATTATTTTATTAACTTACAACAATATTAAACAATTATTTAAATAACAATGTAAATGTATTCGAGTTAAGATTAATTCAAAAAAATATCTAATCAAAAACAACTATAAATCTCTTAGAAAAATATTGATTGACAATCTAACCGATATTGGAAAGTCACTTAAGAAAAACGAATAACTAAAATTAAAATTGAATATATATATCTAAATTTTATTAACTTTAAACATTTCGACTATCTTAACATAAAAATTAACTATCTAATCTTACTAAATTTAAATTTCATTTACTAACAACTAACTAAATCTAATGCCTACTAACTAACTATAAATCAATAATACATTTAAACTAGTTTAAAAAAAACATATTAGTATAGAACTAAAGTTGCACAATTTAAATGATGATAGAACCTATAATTTAATATTAATTTAGAATGATACTTAATTCACAACAAAATTAAACTTATCCTTTTAATTCTAATAAAATCACCATTCAAACACCAATTCAATTAACACTAAATTGAAACTATAATTGCAACTAAACTATATTAAAATATATATATTTAAAAATACTAACTAATTTAAAATCTAAACTATATTACATTTAATATTAATTGGATACTAAACTAGCTTAATTTGATATAAAATAACTAATAGCTAATCATCAAAATATACCCATAACATCATGCCATAAAAATTAACTGCTTAAAATATGTTAATAAACTAACACTACTAATTATATAATAAATTTTAAAACAAATAGCTTAAATAAATGTATTAACATAACCAAATTTACTACTAATCCATTTATTAAATTAACTAACTAAATTTTAAAACATAAAAATTACATTTCCTAAAACAAAGCTATCTAATATACTTAAACTAACTTTAATTTTAAACTAATCTTAAATTAAATAAACTAAACTAAGTTATAAAAAAAACATTGATTAACACTTAACCAAAAAAAACTAATCCTAACAAACTAATGTTAATAACATACTAATCTAACGTTTGTTTAAAAACTAAACTAACCCTACACTATCCCAACCCCTAAACTTTCTAACCCACCATATGATTTGAAATTTAATAACATTTAACACTTAATTAACCCCTGCCCACGTTTCCTCATACCCTCCACGCTACCCAAAAATAGCCTGCGTGCTGACCAAGGCTATCAGCACTGGCAGGCCTGCTCCCTCAGCCCCCCCTTGCGTGCCTTATAAAGGCAATCAGAGGGGAGCGCTCCAATAGAGATGGGGATGGGGTGATGGGATGGGGGACAGGTGACATCACCCTCCCATCAGCAATCCACTTTTTTGAAAACAAAACAAATAAAAACATTATTAAATTGTTAGCTTCATAATTGGCGCCCAAGAAGAGATGAATAGGTATTGATTACATAAAGTTTCCTAGGTAAGTTAGGATATTTAGGATTTTTAGATATAACAATTGGTATTATCTTTTAGTATTCTATATTGTTTTTGTTTATTATTATTTTTATTTTGAATTTAAATTTATAACAGAGAATCAACAGAGAATATTCTCTATTTTCACATGGGGAATTAATTTATTTGCCCATACAAAATCCAGAGAGTTTTTATTCTCTTGAGACACTTTTTTCTTTTTCTTTTTTCTAAGTATACATTTTGAAGTTGATTGATTTACAAAGAGGGGTTATATTTTTTCTTTTCAATAAATCTAATAGGACCTATTTCAAATTTAATATACCAAGGATTTGAATGATCCATTTAAACTATAATGCAAGAATTTTTTTGCTTCCAATAATCTCGAAAAAAACTGAACCTACGTTCATAACATAAATTTCATTTTCAACATAAAGAAAACTTGAAATTCTACTTAATTAAACCATCATCATATTTCATCCTATTTTTTATGTGCATTCATCTAAATTAAATTTAGGATTAAATCACATGATAAACAAATTATACTCAATCACCAGTTTTATTGGTAAACCTAATTCAAAGGCTCATCCAGGAAAGAACCAGGAAGAAAACTCAGCTTCGTTGCCATTACAACAAAGTTTTGAAATACAATTACATAGGATTTCTAATCCCAAAATTACAACAATTTAATTGAATTTTCTTCATGACCCTCATCAAGGGATTCATAACAAATTTTGCAACACATTTCTACAAACTGTGGAGGAAACAGAATCTGATCAGGTGACAACAAGCATGACCAATAAACAAACCAAACATGCATATTCGTACAAGGTTTTCACAATAGGATTCATAATGAATCAAAACTAGGGAAAGGTGGATTTTTCCAATAGGAGATGTCAGACACAACACCAAACCAGGTGCTCAATCGGGGCTATAAATCAAGAACTTCTGTTCTTCCATTATTACATGCCAAAACTCATACGTGGTTTGTGCTGACAAGTAGGGGCCCATAACACCCTACCCTCTCTCCCTCTTCTCATCCTAAGAAGAGACTCTACACTATTGGAGTCCAACTAAAATGCCCTTTCCCTAAATTGGCCACTTCTGCCCTCTCCAAGGGTGTGTAATGCCAAAACACCCATGCAAGAAAATCTCAAAATTACAAACATAAACATGAAAGGAAATCATCCAAAATAACATGTTTTTCAAATCTTCCCAACATACCCACAATCATACAAGCATTCAAACATCAACAAGGTAGCATAAGCATGAAACAAACATGAAAATCTAAACAAGGGAGATGAGAATTCCTACCCGCACAAAGAGGTAATGGAAAAAGAACAAGTTTGAGTAGAGCTTTTCCCTTCCTTGCTTCAATCTTCGAAGCCTCCTCTCTAAAGGTAGAGATTGGGTAACAACCTCCACTAGACCAAGAAGGGCCTCTAAATAAGCCTCAAACTCAACCACCAAAAAGGATCAATAACTTCTCCCACCCACTTACAATTCTAGAAACTCCTAACTCAACCCACACTATGGTTAAACACTAAGTGGAGGTGGGGTGATGAAACTCATGGAAGCCATATTCAATTTTCGCACAAAGGCAAAAAAAGACTTTTTGAGTGGTCTCAAAAGTCAGAAAAAGGGCTTAGGGGTTGGAAAAGACCCCCAACCCATACCCATACCCCTTGGGTATAAATATTTTATGTTTTAAAGCCTTAGGAAAAGGTTTAGAGCCAAACAAAAGCTAGAAAATAATTAGGACCCACTAACAACTCTAAAATGCAGATTAAGCACTAAACTGGATTAGGGTGACTAAACTCGATTAAGAACCAAATTAGCAAACTGACACTGACTAAATTTGACCTAGGTCCAAAGGTTACACAGCTAACCCTAATCAGCATGCTGAAGAGCATACACAATTCACGAGTGTCAAGTGACACTAAAGAACATAGTTATGAACATTAACATTCACTGAACATAGAAAGATACATACATACATCTCACAATACAATACTTGAATTATGAACAACAAGGTTTCAAAAATTAGCACATAGCAATCAATTCTATTCCTCCATTAGTTTCTCAGCTAAATATCTTGCACACTCATTGCACACATGAGTAGCCCCATAAAATCACATGTACATATGTATATATATGTATCAGGAATCACATAAATTAAAACATCCATCTATAACAAAAATCAGGGTTCCTCTCATCCTATTCAATTCTTAACCATTTAAAATATCTTAAACCAAAATGTTAATCCTAGCTTTTTCTTAATTCATCAACATACATATACATAAAATATTAAATGACAAACATCAAACATCTAAAAATAACATCACACAACATGAAATAATATAGTATGTTCTAAGCATTAGATAATGTCTCGACATCTCGAGTCGTGAGTATCAAAATGATAAAGTAACAACTAAGGCTACAAAGGGTCGGGGCAAGGCCTCAAATCCTCCCCCACTAGGAATTAACTTCCTCCTCAAGTTCATCAAAATACAAGGGTATAGATATCGCATCCGTGTTGCATCCTCCCAAGAAATTGTGACCTCATCGTAACATTCCCACAGGACCCTAACCTGGTCCAGCTCTTGACCTCGAGGAGCTAGGGTCTGTCGAGCAATAATATGGATAGTCTCTAGTGCTAATTGGCTAACCAACTCTACCTGTAGCCTAATGCTCAGTCTGGCAGTTGTCAACTGCTGTAAAAACTCTGTGGGACCTGCCCATGTCTCCAATTCTCAGCTCTGAAAAAACCCCTCTCTGACCACTGGATGACTATCCCTATGAACACTCTCTAGCTATGTGACCCATGCCACCACAAGTGTAGCATGGTCCTCAAGTATAAGATCGTGCATCCTATGATCTAGACTGTTGTGGGCCTACTGACCTGCTAGACCCACTATATCCACCCCTGGAAGACTACTGACTCTGCACTGACTGTGACTGTGGGGTATGTACTTTCTGATCCTGCTGTGACTGCCACTGCTTGGGCTTGAAGCCCTGGTAACCCTATGAGAGTTCTTGTTGCTGCTAATGAGATTGTTGGCACTTAGAGGACCCTGGTTGATAGTTGTGATTCCCTTTCCAAGGGGGTTTCTGTCGGGTAGAGTTTTAGTTCTGAGACCGATCCCGTGATTCCTGTCTACCCCGAGTATCCTCTACCACTGGTCCTATCTTCACTACCTGTCTGAAGGTGGTAGGGAAGGCAATCCAAACTAGGCCTTGAAGTGAGAAATTCAGACCCATGACAAAGCAATGCAACCATAGTTTCTCATCCTTCATGTATTCCACATAAGGAAGGAGCTTGAGAAACCTACTCTCGTACTAAGCCACTGTAAGACCTCTCTGATAAAGAGAATGAAACTCCTCTATCTGTTTCTATTGGAAATGCTCTGACAAATACCTCTCTCAAAATCTTTCTAGAAAAGACTCCCATGTGAGGGTATCCATCCTCACTCCACCTATGATCCCCTCCTGATGCCACCAATTGGAGGCATCCCCTCTCAACTAATGAACTGCTAGGCATGCCTTTAGATTACTCCCATAGGGTCGTAATCCAAAGCACTATTGTAGGCTCTGCAACCATGCCTCTGCTATTGTCCCCTCAATGAAACCTATAAATAATGGTGGCCCAAGTCGAATCAATTCCCTGATGTCATCTCCTATATGTCTAGGAGGTCTGTCAAGTGGGGGTCCTCTTTGGTGCATTGAATCACCTTCATGCTCATCCTGCCCCTGTAACTATCTCGGTGGGGGACTCCTAGTCCTCTCTCTACCTCTGGGCCCACCTCCTTCGGGCCCCTCTACTTCCACTATAGGAATCTGCTGACCTAGCTGAACCATAGGTACTACTCTTTGCTAAACTACATCGATCAATGTCTGAAGTGAATCCAAAATGTCCTAGTTCGGGTTAGGTGGTGGTGGTGGTGGAGGTGGTCCATCCTCCTATCCTGCTCTACCACCTCTCACCCTATGACCTCTACCTCGTCGGTTGCTTCAAGTAACAGGAGGCATTCTACACAATTTAATGTTTAGTTTAAGTTTAGGAAGCACAATGGTTTAAGGTTCCTAGTGTTGAAACATGAGCTCTGATACCAAAATGTCATGCCCAAACTATAAGAGCAAGAACACACAATTTTTTTTATTTATAATTAAAATGCTCTAAGTTTTAATCTGATTTCATGCAAGAGAAGTGAAGGTTCACTATAATTCATCTTAAGTTTAAAACTCTAGTGGAGGAATACATCGTGAAGATTTTGAAGCTTTCGTTATTAAATTGATATCGATCATAAGATACGTTATTTTATTAACTTACAACAATATGAAACAATTATTTAAATAACAATGTAAATGTATTCAAGTTTAGATTAATTGAAAAAAATATCTAATCAAAAAGAACTATAAATCTCTTAGACAAATATTGATTGACAATCTAACCGATATTGGAAAGTCACTTAAGAAAAACAAATAACTAAAATTAAAACTGAATATATATATATATATATCTAAAATTTATTAACTTTAAACATTTTGACTATCTTAACATAAAAATTAACTATCTAATCTTACTAAATTTAAATTTCATTTACTAACAACTAACCAAATCTAATGCCTACTAACTAATTATAAATCAATAATACATTTAAACTAGTTTTAAAAAAACATATTAGTATAGAACTAAAGTTGCACAATTTAAATGATGATAGAACCTATAATTTAATATTAATTTAGCATGATACTTAATTCACAACAAAATTAAACTTATCCTTTTAATTCTAATAAAATCACCATTCAAACACCAATTCAATTAACACTAAACTAAAACTATAATTGCAACTAAACTATATTAAAATATATATATATTTAAAAATACTAACTAATTTAAAATCTAAACTATATTACATTTAATATTAATTTGATACTAAACTAACTTAATTTGATATAAAATAACTAATAGCTAATCATCAAAATATACCCATAACATCATGCCATAAAAATTAACTACTTAAAATATGTTAATAAACTAACACTACTAATTATATAATAAATTTTAAAACAAATAGCTTAAATAAATGTATTAACATAACCAAATTTACTACTAATCCATTTATTAAATTAACTAACTAAATTTTAAAACATAAAAATTACATTTCCTAAAACAAAGCTATCTAATATACTTAAACTAACTTTAATTTTAAACTAATCTTAAATTAAATAAACTAAACTAAGTTATAACAAAAACATTGATTAACACTTAATCAAAAAAAACCTAATCCTAACCAACTAATGTTAATAACATACTAATCTAACGTTTGTTCAAAAACTAAACTAACCCTATACTATCCCAACCCCTAAACTTTCTAACCCACCATATGATTTGAAATTTAATAACATTTAACACTTAAATTAACCCCTCCCCAAGTTTCCCCATACCCTCCACACTACCCCAAAATAGCCTACACGCTGACCAAGGCTGTCAGCGCTAGCATGCCTACTCTCTTAGCCCCCCCTTGCATGCCTTATAAAGGTAATCAGAGGGGAGTGCTCCAGTAGAGATGGGGATAGGGTGATGGGATGGGGGACAGGTGATGTCACCCTCCCATCAGCAATCCACTTTGTTGAAAACAAAAAAAATAAAAACCTTATTAAATTGTTAGCTTCATAATTGGCACCCAAGAAGAGATGAATAGGTATTGATGACATAAAGTTTTCTAGGTAAGTTAGGATATTTAGGATTTTTAGATATAACAATAGGTATTATCTTTAGTATTCTATATTGTTTTTGTTTATTATTTTTTTTATTTTGAATTTAAATTTGTAACAGAGAATATTCTCTATTTTCACATGGGGAATTAATTTATTTGCCCATACAAAATCTAGAGTTTTTACTCTCTTGAGACACTTTTTTTTTTTCCTTTATTTTTCTAAGTATACATTTTGAAGTTGATTGATTTACAAAGAGGGTTTTCTTTTTCTTTTTCAATGAATCTAATAGGACCTATTTCAAATTTAATATACCAGGGATTTGAATGATCCATTTAAACTATAATGCAAGAATTGTTTTGCTTCCAATAATCTCGAAAAAAAATTGAACCTACATTCATAACATAAATTTCATTTTCAACATAAAGAAAACTTGAAATTCTACTTAATTAAACCATCATCATATTTCATCCTATTTTTTATGTGCATTCATCTAAATTAAATTTATGATTAAATCACATGATAACCAAATTATACTCAATCACCAGTTTTATTGGTAAACCTAATTCAAAGGCTCAGCCAGGAAAGAACCAGGAAGAAAACATGGCTTCATTGCCATTACAACAAAGTTTTGAAATACAATTACATAGGATTTCCAATCCCAAAATTACAACAATTTAATTGAATTTTCTTCATGACCCTCATCAAGGGATTCATAACAAATTCTGCAACACATTTCTACGAACCGTGGAGGAAACATAATCTGATCAGGTGACAACAAGCATGACCAAGAAACAAACCAAACATGCATATTCGTACAAGGTTTTCACAATAGGATTCACAATGAATCAAAACTAGGGAAAGGTGGATTTTTCCAATAGGAGATGCCAGACACAACACCAAACTAGGTACCCAATCGGGGCTATAAATCAAGAACTTCCATTCTTCCATTCTTACATGCCAAAACTCATACGTGGTTTGTGCTAACAGGTAGGGGCCCATAACACCCTACCCCCTCTCTATCTTCTCGTCCTGAGAAGAGCCTCTACACTGTTGGAGTCCAACTAAAATGCCCTTTCCCTAAATTGGCCACTTCTGCCCTCTCCAAGGGTGAGTAATGCCAAAACAACCATGCAAGAAAATCTCAAAATTGCAAACATAAACATGAAAGGAAATCATCCAAAATAACATGTTTTTCAAATCTTCCCAACATACCCACAATCATACAAGCATTCAAACATCAACAAGGTAGCATAAGCATGAAACAAACATGAAAATCTAAACAAGGGAGATGAGAATTCCTACCTGCACAAAGAGGTAATGGCAAAAAAACAAGTTTGAGTAAAGCTTTTCCCTTCCTTGCTTCAATCTTCCAAGACTCCTCTCTAAATGTAGAGATTGGGTAACAACCTCCACTAGACCAAGAAGGGCCTCTAAATAATCCTCAAACTCAACCACCAAAAAGGATCAATAACTTCTCCCACCTACTTACAATTCTAGAAACTCCTAACTCAACCCACACTATGGCTAAACACTAAGTGGAGGTGGGGTGATGAAACTCATGGAAGCCATAGTCAATTTTCGCACAAAGGCAAAAAGAGACTTTTTGAGTGGTCTCAAAAGTCAAAAAAAGGGGCTTAGGGGTTGAAAAATACCCCCAACCCATATGCATACCCTTTGGGTATAAATATTTTATGTTTTAAAGCCTTAGGAAAAGTTTTAGAGCCAAACAAAATCTAAGAAATAATTAGGACCCACTAACAACTCTAAAATGAAGATTAAGCACTAAACTGGATTAGGGTGACTAAACTCGATTAAGAACCAAATTAGCAAACTGACACTGACTAAATTTGACCTAGGTCCAAAGGTTACATAGCTAACCCTAATCAGCATGCTGAAGAGCATACACAATTCATGAGTGTCAAGTGACACTAAAGAACATAGTTACGAACATCAACATTCACTGAACACAGAAAGATACATACATACATCTCACAATACAATACTTGAATTACGAACAACAAGGTTTCCAAAATTAGCACATAGGGATCAATTATGTTCCTCTGTTGGTTTCTCGGCTAAATATCCTGCACACTCATTGCACACATGAGTAGCCCCATAAAATCACATGTACATATGTATATATATGTATCAGGAATCACATAAATTAAAATATCCATCTATAACAAAAATCAGGGTTCCTCTCATCCTATTCAATTCTTAACCATTTAAAATATCTTAAACCAAAATGTTAATCCTACCTTTTTCTTAATTCATCAACATACATATATATAAAACATTAAATGACAAATATCAAACATTTGAAAATAACATCACACAACATGAAATAATATAGTATGTTCTAAGCATCAGATAATGTCTCGACATCTCGAGTCATGAGTATCAAAATGATAAAGTAACAACTAAGGCTATGAAGGGTTGGGGCAAGGCCTCACATGGATCTTTCATCCTACTAACTAGAACCAATATTAGATGTCTTCTTCAATATCCTAGTTCTAGTTCTCCTTTGAGAAATCAAGTGGAAACGGTGGAGTCACCCAATTCTTGATTGACTTGTTCATCACAACTTGGACTTGCATTCTCAAAAGATTTTGGAAGCCATTGTTGTCTCATCTATTTTCTGATGTTGTCAACTTTTGTCTTCTTTTCATCTTCAATTCTTCTAATATTCATGTAGTTCTTGGCAAGATGACTGAGTTCTATACAAATGAAACATCTTTTAGTAGTATCTCTTTTCCTCATGTGATGCTTTAAACATTTCATTCCAATGTTTCTAAATTATCCACAGTAATGACATCTACATTGAGTATTATAGTCCTAACCAAATATAGCTTTCACAATCTATTTTTTTGGGTTCAGTATTTTAGTTTTGCATTCTGATGACTTGTGCCCATGCTTGTTACATTTGTGATATTTGCCTTTAAATTTAGGTTTCTCTTTGCATTCATTAGCCCCATGACCATGCTAATTGCAATTATAGCACTTTCCATTGATTTTTTCTTTCCCTTTTCTCCAACCTCTTTTATATGTATGACCTATCTTACCACAGTGACTACAAGTAGGTCTTTGATTTTTTTGAGCTCCTTGCTTGGATGATTCATCTTCTTCTATATATCCAATTCCTATTTTTCCTTTTTGTCTATAATGACTTTTCTCATTCAACTAATTTATGTCTACTTGAGATTTCACCATCCTCTCATTGGTTTTCCTTTCAGTGCTTAGATCATTATGCAACCTTTCATTCTCTGATCTTAGATTCATGATTTCTTCATTTGCATTTGTGACCTGATTAATGAAGTTAGCTTGCTGAAGTGATAAATGTCGAATCTCATTATTCTTTCCTTCTATTTCTTCTTTTATCTTGTTTTTCTCTTCCATAACTTCACATAGGCTTACTAACTAAATTTCTCACTCTCTTCTTAGTTTTCTTACTTCTTCTTGGAGTGAACCATTCTTTTCTAATAGTTCTTTGATTACTTCATTGGCTTCATCTGAGTTGCTTTCTAAATGAAAGTCTTCAATTCTTTCTTCAATGTAGAGATGGTCATTCATTTGGATTGCAAGTTCTTTTCTTCTTTTTAGGGATTGAAAGAGTTTCTCCTTTTCTTTCTTGAGTTATGCAATGACCATTTCCAAATCTAGCTTCTCATTATCAATAGTCTTGTCAAGTCTAAATATCTCCATAGCATTTGATCTTTGCTAAAGTTGTTAAACTTTTCTTTGAGAATCACAAATTCTTTGGTATCGATTGTTGGAAATATTATGAAAGGCTAAGTTAATGAGAGAGGAGGGGTGAATCAATAACTTGTAAAAATTTAATTCTTAATTACCATTTAATCCTTCATATGTATTCTAATCTGGTTGCATGCATGAGAAACTAAAAACATGAAAGCATACATAACACTTTAACACACAATTTTTTGACCTAGAAATCTTCCAAATAGAAAGTAAAATTGGGGTGGGGATGATATCCACTAGCTTTAGTACTACAATATAAAGTTGGCTTATTAAGGCTTACAATGATCACTTCTGATGATCCACCCTCTTAGGAGCAATAAGATTGCTAGGTCCACCTTGCTCAAGGATTTACAAATATATAATGAAGTATGAAATCAGTAAAGAGATTTGCATAAGACTATTAGGTCTACCTTGTTAAAGGATTTGACTGATTCACCTGTTAGGATGAAATAGTAGCTTGATCTCTGATCTACAACTTGGTTTGTTGAATGAGATACCTTTGAGTGTAAAATCACCTTGTTGTGATAGATGAATCTTTGCTACTCCTTATACTACTTATGACCTTGTACTTTTCTCTTCTACTCTCTTCTACTAAGTACATTGCTTTTAATAATCTATTACACACTTTGGATGTGATATAATACATTACATATATACCAACCCAATTAATCAAATTACAAAGTTGGCCAAAATACAAGTTTACACAAAATACACAAAGTTGGCCCATACTATAGGAACTCAAGTTTTGAAGACTAACTCAGTGAGGTTCTAATACTTGACATCCATTGTCAATGCTTAACATCATCATGCACTTGATAGATGTAGAAGCTCAGTTCATTTTAATCACTTCCAAGTAGTCTTGAACTTAGTCTATATTGGTGACTCGATGAATACTATGAAATTCAACATATAAACTAAATCACTTGGTTAACATTGAGTGGCTCGATCAACACTGGATTCTCACTGTAATAACTGAGAACTCTGTAGCAACTATAGAGCTTGATTTACACTAAGTTTCTTGGTGCAAACTAAAACTATCCAAGGGACTCGGTAGAATAGAAATGCTTGGTTAATACTGTTAATTGTACAATATGCTTGATAGATGGTTATAATCTGAATAAGTATATGTCACTAATAAAAAACATGACTATAATGTCAACAATTGATCAAATGATATATATATAGACAAAAAATTCCATATTTGACAATATTTTTCCTAATCAATCTCTAATTTTTCTACATATCAAGGAGATAAAGAAAGAGTCAATTTTAGGTATCTACACCAACATACTAATCCACTGGATACTTTATTTCTATTAAATTATTTTTTTTAATGAATAAGTCATGAATATATTTCCAACAAGTTTTTCATTCTCACACTCTTTCTTTTGCTTTATTTGTTGATAACTGATCAACCTTTTCTAGAGGGGTTATTTAAACTGAACTCAATCAACATAACCAATATATTAATAAGTTGCACACAAGATCTAGAGATTTATTTTGTCTTACAAGAAATTACAATAGAATAGGAAAAAAAACAGAGTAAACAATAATAATTATGAGGTGGAATTATACTATTGACAATTACCCTCCTTCAATAGTATAACATAAATTATTTTAAAGGTTAAAATTGTTAGAGTGAAGGTTGATTAACTTTATCTGCACTTAAGATTTCACTATTGAAGTTTTACTTTTGTCTTTTCATGTCGGTGACATTTAAAGTGAATCATCTAGGTGAAATTTAATAAAATTTTCCTATTATTAAATGTTACATTATCCCTTTAGGGTTAGGTTAACTTGTATTGCAATTTTCCTAAAATGGTAATTGCATTTGATGGGTACACAACCCAAGAACAGAATGGACACAAAAAAAAGGGAAAATTATATTAACTGAGAAAATAAGCTAGTACAATAGTACAGAGAAAATAAACTTCAAAACATGCCCTAAGGGCTTACAATAGCATAAATTTGGAGATAATTTCTCCTTACAGTACCTCCTCTCAAACTCCACTCCGAACTGCCTTTTACAATGCTAAAAATCTCCTTAAATAGACCTTGGAGGGTTAAGGAGTAGGAGTACATTCTAGAAAGTGCCAGTAGGCATCCACCAACCAAATAGAAGGTTCCAGAAGCTACATTAGAAGTCGGTGCAAATCTAGAAGAATCCAGAAATGGTAACCGAACTTTCGGGAGGCATAACTTTTGAACCGTAGCTTCGATTGATGAACCGTTTACATTTCCAAAAAGATCTCAAAGTGCTCTATAGCCCTATGGACCAGCTTTGCTATTCCCCCATTTTTGGCCCTTTTCGAGGTCATTTAATGCCCCTAACCTGACTTTGAAGCATTCTTAGGAGGTCTTCAAAACCCGAAAAACTACAATAACTTTCAAACCGTGGGGCCTTTTGACCTGATTCTTTTTTTGGAATGCTCTAAATCACAATTACATTCATTTGGCCAATTCACACCTTCTAGGTCACCAAAATGATGGCCAAATTGCATGCTCCTATTTTTTCGAGATTCTCTAGCACACGGATAGTTGAACTGTGAGAGTTGGAACCTTTATTTGACCCAAATGGGTATCCAAAAATGTAAAGACATGAAATAGAAACTAAGTCTAAGTACATTTTTTTGGGTGACACAAGATTGCCCTTATACCTCTAGATGCTCCTGCATCAGCATTGTAAGTCTCCTAAAGTACTTGCTTGATTTCCTTTATAAGGAGACCACTCCTTGTATATTGTAACAACAACAACTCCTTTTCATTTGTTCCTATCTTGAATACAATTGTTGTCTTGATAGCCGCTTGCCTCTTCTTTGTTTTGTCTTCTCTATGATAGGTTCTTGCATGCAGGTATTCTTTAGGCTTTGTGGATTTGTATTTGCTCAAATCCTTCAAAAATGAGATAGCTTGTTAGTAATTATAATCTAGTAATTAATTTCATATTTTACCCCAAAATTGGATCAAATACTTATGATTTATATTTAACCATGTGTAACATAAAGGTGGTAAAATTAAACAATAGCGTAAGGTTAGAATGTGGGATAAAATGGATAGAGGGAGATGCCTCTCTTTAGTGACCCATCACAATATAATCCTACTTCTCTAGCTATGGCTTTGTTTCTTTGCCTTTCTCATGTGCATTTGGATGGTGCTACATTTAGTTTGTAAATGTTTTACCATGTCATTTCAAGTTTCACTTGTTTTGGATTTATAGAATGCCATAATAGAGATTTTGAGTCTATCATATTAAGTCTCAAGTTCATTTTGGCATTCACTAGTTATATTTATGTTGAATTCAATTGTATTTTGATATTCAATAATTAACTTTGTAACATGAAAATTTGAATTCACCATGTTATATACATTTATTTAAAAAACTAAAATTTTAATATTTAAATTCTGAAATTTTATTTTAATATTTAAATTTTAAATAGATTAATATAATGACACTTTAATATAAAATCATATTTTAAAATATAATTTATAATTTAAAGTAGTTTTGATATGATTTACATTTGAAGAAATTTAAAATTATACATTATATTATATTATATTAGGAGATGGACTTGAAATTTCATTTGGGTATGTTAATAGTTGAATAACATTGAGCAAGGTACGATCTATTTGACCAAATTATATCAACTGACTAACCTCCCCTTTCCACTTCAATGAACTTGACTACTTTCACCTAAAAATCAACCTATTTCAAGGTTGTTTCTTAATCAATGAAAAAGAAAGCTAATCTAGATCAAAGATCAAGACAAAGGTTCAAATTTTTTTTTACACTTTGAATAAATTATGCTAATCTATATGAGAGATCAAGAAAATGGTTTTAAAATTATATTGAATCTAAAGTAATGAATTACTCTATTTTTTTATATGAGCTAGAAGATCGTTATAAAGATGTCAAATGTTTGAATCACAAGATTCCATTGTCTTCAAAAGAAGACATTTTAGATATAAAGACAATAATTTTCATTGATCAAGCAATAACATTTGTACAACCAAAAGAACCTTTTAAGAACATATTCTTTCAAGATAAACTAGCTCAGTTGATGATGAGCTTGTATCACAATTTGAAGTGAATAATGTTAATTATAAAATGTGAATAAACAAATTACATAATCAATTTGAAATCCTTAGTAGAAAAAAAGACATGAGACATAGAATTTGTAATGGTTCATCAACATGACTATATCCACTTTTAAGCAAGGGAAATTTTCTTATTACTTTTTTTTTTCAATATTTTTTTATAGTAACAACTTTCTCTTTCATAAATGAGCATAATAACACTATTTAGACTATCATGAGACAAAAGACATAGAGGGAAATATAATGATTGTTGGCCAGTTCAAATCCAACAATTTCCCACTTGAAATCTAGATACTGGTGCAAGCCTTCAGAGATGTTCCCCCACTTCAAACATATTATGAGAGTTTGATAATACCAAAAAATCCCTACAAAACTCATACCCCTCCCTTGGTACTATCTATGTCAATGAATCTACCAAATTCACCTGAATTTCAATCATTTTAGCTTGCAAACTACTATCCTTAAGTACACCAATGAAATGATATCACAACTCAATATAATTTCCATCAAAGAACAAAACATAAACATAACTACTTTTCAAATACCTTAGTATCCATTTGACAACATACCAATATGATTTACTTGGATTACTCATAAACCTTCTCAATACCCTCATTACATGAGCAATGTTTGGACAAGTGTGTATATGTGGAGAAGTGTGTATCCTTATATGCATTAGGCTCCAATTAACTATGGATGAGTACATAATTATTTTCTTTTCTTGTTGTGTTTTAAGACACATGGTGGAAGATAAACAAAAGTGATCAACTAAAGAAGTACTAATACACTTAGCATCCTTCATACTAAATATATTTAAGATCTTTTAAATGTGTTTAATTCTCTTGTGACAATATGATTTTCTTCTTCTATTTCTCATATTATAGTCATCCCATGTATCCACTTCACTTCCCTTAAGTACTAAATCATAATCTTTTTGGCTATTTTCCTTTTTGAATTATGAAAAACTCTCATACTATTGCATAACTAACATATCATCAACATAAAACAACAATAAAATGAGTTCACCATTCCTAAAAATTTATAAGAAACATATGAATCAAATTTGCATAATGTAAAATGATACACAACTATAAAGCTATCCAACTTAAGAAAATGTCATCTTGAGGATTTCCCCAGCCTGTACAAACTTCTCCTCAACACATAATGCATTTACATGTGTCCTTGTTTCTAAAATCCTTGGAGTTTCATATAATACTTCATTTATGTCACCATCAAGTTTCTCATATTGTTGTTAAACCCAAAACTGCTCAAATAGTTATCTTTACAACTAGAGAAAATTGAGGATAAACATTTTCTTCCTTAATCTTCATCTTTCACTCAATACACCCTTTGATTCTTCAAGGATATTTGATCGAGTGGAGCTTCACTAGTCTCCTTCAATTTTTCATTAGTTGAGTCTTCATAAGAATCCTTGAAAGTTGAAAGCCTTGCTTGATAAAAACATAAACTAACACCACTAAAGGTTTTCCTTACCAAGAGGACTTTCTTAACTAATTAACATGGCTCAGTACATATTCCTCAACACCAGGTGTATATTTTCCTTCCTATAAATTTTTCAACATCACTAAGAATTCCAGTAATTACTTGGTATACCTTGTACATTGGTGGAAATTTTCTCTTATCTAGAAAATACATGTGGTAGATTTAAAGTCCCTACAAATCATTCCTTCCACTTACAAACCATAGATAAGACATTAGTTATGGGGGCTTGATAGGAATAACCTTATTTTTTCATTTCTACTAACTACATGGGATGAATTTCTCCCATAATTAGATGAACATGAGATAGAGAAATTACCTCAATAACAAGGGATCTTTTAAAATATCAGATAGTTCATTTTCTATATCAAATAGAGGTAGGAATTATTTTTCTTTCCCAATGCAACTAAAATGTTGTCATGGTTTGGAGCTTTTAGTCTCTCCCCTCATTTCAATTTATTAGCTCCCTTGTTACATTAGTAACAATTGGGATTTAAATAGTGTGAAAGCTTAATTAGCCTTGTGAAACCATTGTTAATCTATCATAGCTACAACTCTAAAACTTGAAGGATGTATAGACTTAAATAACTTGTAACATCATTGGGAATTTGTCACATCTATAATGGTTTTTGTTTAGAATTATTCATTTCTTGTGGTGTTGAGGGAATCTAATTGGGACATTTACATTCATTTATATGGGAGTTAAATATTAGTTCATGTATTTGTTACCAATTAAATCACATTTTTAGATTAAACCTTAATTTTAATTGAAGTACAATATTGTAAGTTTTAAAGGTAAAATCTATGACTAGAATCAACCGATCTTGTAAGTATATGTAAAAAACAAGACAATGTGAATAAACATACTTTTGAATATTCTATATCTAGTTTGGGAAAATCTCTCTATCTATTTCATCTCAAACTTGGTGTAATACATATGCATCCTCTATTTAGGTTGAGTGTGTACAATTGGATTAATTTTACATGAATATGATCCTACCAATTCTCTAATTCATCAAACCTTTTTTTCTCTACTTTGAAGATTGAGTTATTCATTTAAGGATTTTGCTTATGAGGTTAAGATATGAAGTCTTCTTTTTTTATGCTTTACTAGGGTCTATGTAGTTTTTATTACTTTCTATGTCATATAACAAGAAAACCTTTTACCTCTAGAAATTTTGACAATTTTCTAAACTAGACCTTTTTATGGCCTCTAAGAGATTTAACCTTATAGTTCATATTAATACTATCATTTTCTTAGATTTAGATAATAGATCTTGAAACAAGTATCCTTAAAAGTTGATTCTAAAGTTATTTCACAAGGTATGCATTTTGAATCCCTAGTCAATGTGGTTTGACTCATATTTGAATTTGATAGTACTTGTAAATGATTACAATGTTTAACTTGATTAGAGTTGAATGTACTCATCCTATAAGAATGCTCCAATATTAAGTTGACAAGAAATAAACCTCACATGGGTTCAACCTTAACACTATCCAGAATCTCATCAAAGGCTTCTTCTTAGACAAGAAGAAAGTTCATTTTCCATTGTTGATCTCATTTTGGTTTTGACAAATAAGTGACAACACACTTTAGTCATATTCAAGAAAAAATATAGTGTATTTCAAGTGATCAAAGCATGTCGAGCATCAGTTGCCAGACAATGTATGCAGAACAATATACTTAGTTATTGTCTAGCACTAATATGTACCAAATAGATAGTATGTGTTGAGTCACTCCAGTGATGATAAAATCTATACATGCCAAGTGATTTATGTGTCAAGTAAACAATAGAAGTTGAGTCATTCAAATGTCAAGTTACAACATTGAAGATACAATAAGTTTCGAGCATTAGAGCCTTTGGGTGTCGAGTAAGCAGTTTTTGATATAGTTGTTTGTAATTGAACAAAATTCTATGTGAACCATTTTTGGGCCAACCTAAGGATTTTTTTATGATTGTAGAAGATACGTATGCCTATATATTGTAAATACCTATGCATTACATGCAACCAATAAGAAAAATGGAGGTATGAAGTGACAATATGGATGAATCATAGTCATTAATTCTAACCTATCCCTAGTCCACCTAAGGATTATTAAGGAGGGAAAACCCTAAAGAGTTTGCAATGCATGTATGTGAAGAGAAGGGAGAATGCTAAGTGCAGAGAGAGAATTCACAGTGACCAAGAAGGTTGTGAGAGAGGAATGAATTGCAAAATCAATTAAAGGAGAAGAGGATAGAGCATAGAGAGAATTCATGGTGACTAAGGAGGTTGTAAGAGAGGAATGAATTTCAAAATCAATTAAAGGAGAATGTAACAGAGAAGAGAGATGAATAAGGAGATATATCTGATTAGGAGGATCAAGTACACATTAGGAAAGAGAAGATTTGATATCTAGCAAAGAGGTGCTAACCAAAGGATCATTGTGCTGAATAATTTTAGCATGTGACATACAATAAATCTCCTAATAGAGTAGCCTTAATAAGTTTCAAGTTCTAACATAATTTTGTTAAATCTCTTAACTGAGTGCTTACTTTATTGTGAGTTTAAGTCCTCTAACAAGGCACACTTTTAATAGGTTGTTAAAATTCTTTAACAAGGTGAGACCTAAGAGCCTTTGTAAGCCTTTAACAAGGAAGACCTTTCACAAGGTAGATCATAGTTTATGATCAAAAAATTGTAACTTTTATTAGATACACTTTAAAATTGTAGTACTAAATATTTGTGGGTGTCATCCTCATCCTAATTTTAGTTTCTCTTTGGAGGGTTTCTGGGTAACCAATATCTTGTGTCAATAGTAATTTACTTTATGTTATATATGACATGCATGGATAGTTATTTTAGTTTACATATTATATTTTGAGATGGATATAGTGTGGTGATCATGTTTTAGTTAAAGTTTTAAATTGTTGATTCACTACCTTACTCCCCCCACCCTCTTAGAATTCACTCTTCCATTAAGTAATTCCAACAATTGGTATTAGAGTGAAGGTTCTCTTGAAGGAAAGCTTGATATCTTGAGAGGAAAGATCTTGAAAATAGAAGTCTAATTATTGAAAAAGAACACTGACAATCAAAAGATTGAAATATAAATTATCCTACATCAGTTGAATGAAGCAAGAAGTGTGTTGGAGTAATCATTAAAGAAAAAAAAAGATTTGGCCATTTAACTAAATGACACACAATACAAAGAGATTGACATTACTGGATTCTTTGCAGAAGGAAACTCTAAAGAGTTTGGTGCAATAGTTATAGATCAAATGGAGAAGAATGAAACCACAAATGAAGAAGACAAGAATCTCAAAAGAGAACAAGAGATGCAATCAATATTGCTATATGAGATGACTGAAAATAAAAAGAAAACTGAGGATGAAAAAGTCATGATTTAAGAAGACAAAAGGCTATTGTCTAATAGACTAGAAGAGAAGACATTGGATGTGCAAAATATTGCTAACATGCAATTGGATACAATGGATCAATTGATGATTACTAATCATGAATTGAATGGAAAGGATATTGAGACCACGACTTTGAAGTCACAAAATGACTTACTCCATAATAAATTGAGAGCTGAAAGAAAAAATCTTAACAATCCTAGTGAAGCCATAAAATATTTTGAGAAATTGATGGAATCACCAAGACCCATAAATGATACTACTAGATTGGGTTACACCTCTACTAAAGAAGGAGAATCATCTAGAAGTGGTGAACAAAGGAGTACCAAAGGTAAGAAGAGAAAATCCACTTGTCATAATCATGGAAAGATAGGTCATACAACAAATGTTTGCAAGAGTAAAACTGTCAATCAAAGTCATAAGTAGAAATATAGAGGAAATTGCTACAACTACAACAAGCAAGGACATCATGCACATGAATGTAAGACCAAGACCATGAACACTCAAAGATTTGAAGGATACTACTATAATTGTCAAGACTATGGACACAAAGCATATGAGTATAGATCACAGCCTAAATGGTCATCAAACAAACAAGCCAAGGAAAACCATAATGGGAACTCTTATAAATGGGATTATAATACAAGATACACATACTACATTTGGTCTTGAATTGTGATGATAGGTCATTGCAATTGTGATGGATAGTCATCACCCAATTGACATCATGAGGAATTGGATCCCATCATATAGGTATTAGACTTTTGTCATCACAATTTGTGACAGAAGGGGCGACTGTCACAATTTGTGACAGAAGGGGCGACTTTCACAATTGCGATGGATACAAGTGTCTAAGTTGAGGTAAGTCACTAGAAAAGAGTTCATTTTCACCATCCCAATTGCAATGTGTTTGCAATAGATCAATATTTAAGAAATAATCAATATTTAAAGTACCTAGAATGTCCTCATTGCCTCTTTCTACTCTCAAGGGAAGTCCATCTTCATTGCTCATGAGAAATTCATCACATGGGTACATCCAGGAATGTCCTCATTGCCTCCTGCATAAAAAGAATCTAATATTAGAAAATGCACCCTAAGAAATAATAGTTCAAGTAAAATAAAGACATGAAAAGTGAGAGAGAAAAAGAGGAATCTACTTACCAATAGGCATTTCCATCACATCTATGACTATGCTACCTATTGAGTGAGTTTTATTATTTTTCTATTGTGCCAAGATCTCTCTATTTATATACATATATACATATGTATGTACATACAAACACACATATACATATGTATCTATACATACATACATATACAGAGATCATAAGGGCATGTCAATGAGATGTAGAGATCACAAGGGCACATAGATGAAATGCAATGATCACAAAGGAACATGTATACATTCATACATACATATATATACATGCATACATACATTTATATATATACAAAGAGATCTTTTGTAAGGTGCTAAGTGACTTACCTCAAGATCCTTCACAAAAAAATGCAAACCAGGAAAAATGGGCAAAGTTTGCAAGGAATTTTACAAAAACATAACATAGCAGATAGTTTTAGAAAGAAACAAGCCATAACCTAGTTAAATAGGTTTAGTTTTTGATTAGCTAGGTTGATATATAGATATATTTAACTAATTATGAATTCTTCAATGGAATGAGCGTTGTGATTATGGAATTTACATCGAAGAAGAACTTGCTTCTTTAACTCCTTACACTCAACTCTTCACTAAAGTTATTCTTCCAGTAGCAAGAATAGCTACTACAAATTCCTAGGAGCCAAGGGACCCTGAACCTATGCTATGTTTTTTGGAGACAAGGGAGAAGTTACTACTGACTTCAGTACTTCATAACATTCTTGATCATATAGTGATACCCAAATTAACAACAGTAGATACTTGGGATGTAGAGATCACAAGGGCATGACAAAAAATTCCTATCAAACTATCATCATATTAGGTACAATAAAACAAACAAGATGCTGAGATCATAAGGGAATGAAAATGGGATGTAGAGATCACAAGAGCATGACCGTTCTATAGGAAGTTGTTATCAAACCAACTAATCAACAACTAGACCAATTTAACTAAGTTATGGCTTGTTTCTTTCTAACAATATCTACTATGATATGTTTTTCTAAAATTTCTTGTTATCTCTATCCATTTTTCCTGGTCTACATTATTTTAGTGCAGGATCTTGAGCTAAGTCACTTAGCATGGGTTGAGTGAGTTTTATTGTTTTATTATTTAGATTCTAGAATATGGGCTTTGTTTTATCATTAACTTTCTTCAAGTCATAATTTTAATGAATTAACAAAGTGGGTTTTAGGGTTGGAAGGACTATATAATGAAGAGGAAACTTGAAAACTTGAATTTTGAAATGCTAAAATGAAAGTTATCAAGGACCAAATGCCTATGGTAGAGTTACAGCACAATGTGAAGTTGATTTTAGATATATACAAGAAAAATAAAACACGACATAAATCATTCCCCATTTGTTTTGATTGTGGAGAGCTACATGCGAAAGAGGGTGGAGAGTTGTGAATGTTAGTGGAGATTTCATTGTCGTGCCCTTGTGATTGTTTTTTTTTTTTGTGCCCTTATGATCTCTTCATTTTGTTGTAGTGCACTTGGTGTAGATTAGTGGAGATCTAGGATTTTGTTGTCATGGCCTTGTGATCTCTGCATTTCATTGTTGTGCCCTTGTGATCTCTGTGCCCTTGCTCTATGATTTCATTATTGTGTTGGTCCCTTGTGATCTTTGTTCCCTTTATAGCACTATAAAATTTGGGGTCAAATTGCGATGATGGTGTAATTTTTGGTGTTTGGGACCAAATGTAGTAGTGCTTTCTCTGTGATTTTCTTCAAGGCAAGAACAAGTACCTATGTAAATGTTCTTTTATTTTCCTTCTAAACATGTATCTTTTTATATTTCCCCAGTAGGTGATCATAAGGGCATAAAAATGAGATGTAGAGATAGATATATACATAAATACATACATATATACATACATATGCACATACATATACATACATACATCCATACATACATGCATGCATGCATACATCTCCACATTCAATTTTATCACCTTGGAAAACTATATTTGATCTTTACTCAATCACCAAGACATATTATAATTCATAAGTACATATTTTTGCATACTTAATATGGTATGAATAATTTTAATTGAATTCATCTAAGGAGAGTGATTCTACTCGTGATGATAATGGCTCCATGTATTGGGTCTTTAGAGGAGAGAGACTTATAGAAGATTAGATGGTGGGGTAGGAGGAAGATGGTTCTATGAATGGATGATTGAGAAAGTTTTAGAAAATTAGGGTGTTAGTTGTAATTAGTTTCATTAATTTGATAAGGGAATCATCTTTGAAAGTAGGATGATCAAAATTGACATGTCCATCCTTATGATAGATGTATCTATCTCATAATAGAAAATTACTTCAAACGACAAGCAACCAATTATTAAATATATAGAAAATCAAAAGAACATTCACCTATAATATTTTTGAAGGACAAAAATTTAAAAAAATATAATTTGGTGGGAAAAGCCATGAGCTATGTTGCTCCACATTGTGGCTAGTCCATTGTCCAATAGTGGAAAATCTTCATGTTAAATATGAAGGTCTTGAAATTAAAAAAGATAACTATCCAAGATATATATTTGTGTTTTAGTGATAAAAAATATACAGTCTAATTTTAAGAAAACTAATAGTCTTAAATATATATGATTAAATAAAATAAGCAAGAGTACTAGCTGTAGTTGTATAATTCTAGTATTATTGATTATGTAAAACAAAATGTTCAATAAAACAAGTATGAAGTAACATAAATAGATCATATGCTCAATCCTATTATGACTTAATGTGAATGCACCCGATCATTACCTAAACGATATTACGCATGAGCTCTTCACTCAATCACCAAGAGATAATATAATCTGTAAGTATAGATTTTTGCATACTTAGTTTGGTATGAGTAAATTCGATTGAATGCAAGGATAATTGCTTATGTGAATTCAAGACATGAATGATTAATTTAATTTAACACAAGTACTATGCAAGTGTGCATGTATACATGTAAAGCAGTTCACATCGTGAACTAATTTACATACATACATGCACATATGCATACAATCATCATAATCAGTTATCCTTGAATCTAACCAAAGTTATTATATATGAACAAGAGATACATGTTTAGAAGGAAAGGAAAAGAACATTTACATAGGTACCTCTTCTCCCCTTGAAGAAAATTGTAGAGCAAGGGCACAGAGATCACAAGGGAATGGAAACAAAATCCTAGATCTCCATTGATCTTCACCAACATTCAGAGCTCTCCACCCTCTTTTGCACACAGCTCTCCACAATCAATCAAAATAAATGGCGAATGATTAATCCATAATCCACAATCTACAATACACAAGTTCTCTCTATATACATACATACATACATACATACATACATACATACATACATATACATATATATACATGTATATATACATATATACATACATACACATATATACACACATACATATATACATAAATACATGAAAACAACAATGCACTTTCTAAGAGTTTACAATTGTTCAAAAAAATCAATGTTTTACAAGAAAATGCATCTGAAGGTATTATGACATTGGAAACAACAATTAAATTGGTGTAGTTGTTGATTAATTGTGTTGATTACTTCATTATTATATGATCCAATGGTAATTTTAGTTATTATTTTGACATGCATGAAAAAATTATTATTATTTTTTATTATATATAAATATTACAATAAAATGCACCTAAAGAACTATTATCTCAGAAGCAAGAACATGGTGTTGAAACAATACAAAAAATGATTGACATGAGAGGTCTACAAGTGAGGGTGTTGGCCAATCTTGAAAACTTGAATGCTAAAATGAAGCTATCAATGATCAAACACCTATGCCAAAGTTATAACACTATGTAAATTTGATTTTAGATAAGGAAGAGGCATATATTCAAAAGTTTGATAATAAAAAATTAAGGCATGAGAGTGAAGGAGAAGAAGGGACTTTAGAAAGAGAAGGAGAAGGAGCAACTTTAGAAATAGATTGCATGACAGAAACAACTAGATGAAATAGAGGATATTATGGGAGCCACAAGATATAATCTAGGAAAGTGTTGTGGTAGGTACTGTGACATTGGAATCACTTGCAAGTGTCTTTGATAATTTATAGTCCAAATATCAAATTCTTATAAGAGTGTTTCAAGTATTGGCATAGTCTCCCTATGATGATCCCAAGTATCAAATGCTTATAAGATCTTTTCAAGGTTGAGAACCACTTCAATGTCCTTTGCATGGTTTAGAGGTAATGTCATTGTAGTAGAGACTTCTACAAGGGAATGAGCCTCATGATTATGGCATTTACACAGAAGAAGAACTTGCTTCTTCAAATCTTTACACTTAACTCCTTACACACAAGAAGAACTGAAGTTATTCTTCAATTCCTTGGATATGCAATTTTATCACCTTGGAAAACTGTATTTGATCCTACTAGTTGGGAATAACTGATTGTTTATTTTATTGTACCTAATCGGATGATAGTTCTACAGGAATTTGTAATCAACTTAGCTAATCAACAACTACATCCATTCAACTAGTTATGGCTAGTTTCTTTCTAAAATATTTTGTTATGATATGTTTTTGTAAAATTTCTTGCAAACTCTGCCCATTTTTCCTAGTTTGCATTTTTTTTTTGGAGGATCTTGAGGTAAGTCACCTAGCACAGGCTCAGTGAGTTTTATTTTACTATTGTTTGGATTCTAGAATATGTATGCTACTGGATCAATTTTTCTATTGTGCTAAGATGTAATAAGCACCTTAAAAAAATCTCTAAATATACATGTTCAGAAGGAGATATAAATAGATACCTATTTAGAAGGAAAAGAAACCAACATTTACATACCATTGAAGAAAATCATAGAGCTAGGGTATGAGATGGTAACAAAATTGTAGAGTTAGGGAATGGCACCAAAATTGTAGAGCAAGAGCATGAAAATGAAATACAGAGGTGACAAGGGCATGACAACCAAATTATAGAGCAAGGTCATGGCAAATAAACACAAATATCACAAGGGCATGACAACTAAATCATATATAAAATGCACAAAAATGATATGTAGAGATATCCACAATAATTAAGTTACAAAGCAAGGGCATGACAACAAAATGTAGAGATATATCATGACAAAAAAATGCACAAGGGCACAACAATGTTCAGAGCTCTCCACCATCAATAAGAGCTCTCCACATTCTTTCTTGCATAGCTCTCAATATAATCAAAATGAATGGGGAATGATTTATGTCATTTTTTATTCTTCTTTTTATTTATACTCATTTAGGCTTCCCAATGATGATACCTGCATTAGTATTGTAGCAACATTAAGGACAAGTGCAAAAAAATGAAAATCAACACAAATTACACTGTCATCACAAATTATTGTTATAATTTGACCCCAAATTTTGTAGTGAAAATTGTCACTATTGTTAAGAGTATTGACATGTTCTTGAGGAGTGCATAAGAACACATTTTAGAATTGATTATAGCAGGTGGTTGAGTAATACTACATACTTTAGTTGTTTGAAGACTAATCATATCAGTAGAAACTATCCAACAATGTCACTTGCACCAAGTAATAGATCTAAAAAAGGTAAAGAGAAAGTTGATTTTGAGAAGGTAAAAGTTTAGATGAAAAAGACATGGAAGACTAAAGAAGATTACAACACATCAAATTTAGATGAGGTCACTTCATCCAATGGATCATGTGATCACATCAACCCTAACTAGGAAATCAAAAGGTATGTGTAGGACTGATATTTTAAAGTTACATTATGCATCAGTTCTAAGAATCTAAAATCTAAAGAGTATATATATGCATGAATTAAGATGCAATGGAATAGTTAGAACCTAGAGAAAATCTATAGTTTTGCTATTTTCTATGTTGTCGTTGAGTATGAAATCTTTCATAGTGGTTGCTAAGTGTGAATAGAATTTTTGCTGATGTCAAGCTATTAATTATGATAGTATTGGTTGAGCTTGCTATGTAAGCTAAGTAGAGTGAAATCATATGTAAGCCGAGTGAGCTAGAAATACTACGGTAGTTGAGCTTACAGATGTGTTAGCATTAAGCATTTATTGCCAAATTCCAAGTGTTATATAGTCATTTCTTGACACGTTTGCATTTATGGAAAATTGAAGAGAGCACAAAGATAATGATGGAAATTTGAAAAAAGAAGATTCAAATATTTTTGAACTATATTTAGCTACTACTCATCATCATTCATCAGGATTGAAAGGTATTTATCAAGTGTCAAGTTACATTATTTGAATTTTTGCAAACCCTAGTTACTTGAAATGGTGTCTAGCTCTACTGTAATTGTTAGGAAGGAAGGAAAGTAATTTTTACTATTCAATTAATCAATAATGATGTGATACAACCACCTCTCTGAGTAATACTTGATATAGCATATAAAGGAAACCGGTCTGGTGCATTATCAATGATACCACCAAAAGTTCTCATTATTCAGGATTCTAGGTGTTGTTATACCTGTAAGGTTGGAAGTATTGGAGACATGGAGATTAGGAAATTTTACATCAAAATTTTTGTAGATGGAGTCTTGAGGGAAGAAAACAAAATTGTAGAAAGAAAAGGGTTAACCTGTGCCCTAGCTTTTCGTAATGTATTAAAAAGTGAATGAACAAAGATTATGCTTAGTAAAATACATGACAATATCATATGGTTAGAAAATGGACCCATTATGATCACAAAGAGGAACATTAACCATGTCACAAGGTATCCTATCTTAGATAGATCCAAAAGCATGAGAAGTGATACAAAGGAGGTGATTGAAAAGAACATAGGAGTAGTGTGGAACACAAGAGGGATGTTAATAGATTCAATTTCAGACCCCCTAATTCCTTTGCAATAAGAGTGATTGATCACAAGTTCTTTCAGTCTAGAAGACTAAATAGTGTATCTTGTATGGAAATGGATTTAGGATACAAGATAGGTAAAAGAAACCATACATGTGACCTTGCCAAGTTACAACTTCAACAACTATCTAAAAACATGGAGATCATTAGCAAGACAAAAAGTGCATAATGCAAATTTGGTTCTTTTTTGGTTTGCATATTGTTTTATGTGCAAAATATATTCCCGCATTTGGAAAGGTAGTGTGGAAGAAAATAGGCCAGTAATAGTTCAAATTTTAGAGTTAATAGAGCAGCTTGGAGAGAATTTTGAGTCAGTTATGACTAGTTACTTTGAAGATTTCAAGAAATCTATGAAGGAAAGACTAAGGACTCCTATATCAGTAGTGGAGAAACATTACAATGATGTTTTCTTCTTAGTTGATGTTGATTATACATATGTGCAGGTAGTCATCCCTAGGGTCATATGGGTCAAACCATTGTCTTATGACATAAATGTGGATGGGGCATCTACAACCTTCACAACACTACTAGCAAAGGACATAGAAAAGAGTGCCACCTCATTTGGAAATTATGAGAAAGCTAAATCAAGGATAAAAATCAATTGGCAAACATATTCTATGATTAGAATGAAAGAAAAATTGGTCAAGAATCTAAAAGAGAGATTTGGAAAAGGGGAAGAAGAAGATGATGATGATGATGAGGAAGAACAAGGCCAACCCTCATTGGCACTCACTCAAGGTCAAGGAGAAGATCAAGAAGTAAATGTAGAAGGTGTCAAGGAAGAAGAAGCCAAGGAAGAACCTAAACCAGAGAAGAAGAAGAGGAAGGCAAAGGAGTCTATAGTAGAAAATCCAAAGAAAATTGTGAAATGTACACAACAGAAGCTAGTAGTACCTATCACTAGAGCTAGCACAAGGGAAACTAAAAGCAAGTTATTGAAATGGTAAAGCCAAAGGGTAAAAGGACTATAGTCTCAACAAATCAGAGTAAACCAAAAATGAACATATATAAGATGAGAAAGCATATTGCTCTAGCTGAGTCAGATGAGGAGAATACTAAATCAGATGACATGAGTCAATTCAAAGTGGTAAGACACATTACCTCATCTAACTTAGACAACTTGTGTGACAATATTAAGCATAATGTAGATTTGTTTGGATTTACACATTTTGAATTTGATAAGTTAGTAAAGGGTTATAAGAATAAGGTAGAGGAAGCCATATATGAGATGATGGTCACATTCAAAACCACACCTATTGTGATTGCTAACTCATTACCTAAAAGCTTATATGAATGAGTTGAGTAGAAATGATAGTTTTTCTTACAAAATGAAAAACAAATTAGGGAAACTACCCTAGCCCAAGTCATACCTAAATTGCCAAAGCAAATGATTGATGAGGCTATGGATTTACAAAAAGGAAAATTTACCCCAAAATATAGAGAGCTCCATATCTTAAAGAAGAATATAGAGGATGTGATAACCAAAAGAAAAGCTATATGAAAATCTATTTATGGGTTATCCACTCCTACTAAAACAAAGAAAGGTGAACGAGAAATGCAAAATCCTATGAAAGTTGAACAAAAGACAGTAGAGAGTGCAAAAGATGTATTAATCAAGGATGGTCTTATGAAAGGAATTGAGGAAATAGTAGAAAAATAGGCCACATCTAAAGATGAGAAACAAGATGATTAAAATGTACTTGAGGTACAAGTGTTGAGTGTCAGTCCTCTACATGTAGACCAAGTAAGTCAGAACAAAAATCAAGGATTTTTTTTATAATTCTACTTAGAACTTCAATCCCTTGACAAAGAAAGATTTGAAAAAGATATTGAAGGATTCCACCTTAGTAGCAAAACTATGCACAAATCCTATAATGGTGAGGATAGATGAAATTCACAAGGCTAAGTTAGCATTAATAGGGGATAAAGCAAATAGACACAACTATTGTGCCCTTACACCTATAGAGATAAAAGAAATGGAAGCACCAAGTGTCACATCTAACACACAAGTTTCAATGCCCATTGTGGTATATTAGATGAAGGATGCAATGACACTAGATGTTAGCACCTTTGTACCAAATATTTCATCACTACAAGCAGTATTAATAGTTCAAAAAGTTGGGATAGAAGTCCACATGAGTTGTGAAGCTAGTCCTGCTCCTATCTCACAGATACAAGAAGAAGATGGAAAAGAGTGAAGGAAAATAGGACTGAAGAGTTAGTGTTGACTCTAAGCTAGAGGAAAAAATATCTATATAGACCTTGGTTACCCTACCAGTCTTTGTATCTCCTATTTCTAGTCAAACACTTCAAAGGCTAAGCACAAAATGCTACACTCTTACAAACATCAAGGCCTAGTCAAGTAGTACATCTAAACATGTTGAAGATACATCTTATGGAGATGTGAGCTTAGATGAGGTGATTGAACTACCCAAATTTGATCTTACAGAAATCACCATTGAGAAAATAAGCATTCTACATGAAACTCTTCATAGGAAGAAACAATAAGAGTTGCTAAGAATGGGCATAAGCAAAAGCAAGTGCTTCATGATATAAAATATATATTTCTTGATGCTTTCAACCACCCAGAGCCGAATGAAGATATACCAATTCTTAAGTAACTAGTCAACATCATTGACAAGGTAAGAAATGAAGACCTAGATTCTAATGTAAAACTATTAGAATGGTCTGAGAGAAAATTTCACATTGAAGTACTTAAGTAGATATATAGTGCCATTACACTATGACAAGTTGGTCTAGAAACCAAGATGGAGAGTGTGAAGAAGGTGTTGGAGAACATATTCCCTCTTTACACCAAGTTATGTGATGTGAATTTATTCATACAAGAAGTAAAGAGGGGTGTTGACCATCTGCAAGGAGATTTACAAACTACAAATACTACTCTTAAGTTATCTCCTAGTCAAAGCCAAGCTCATTTCCAAAGGTTATTGTCTACTCAAGGTCAGCTAGCTAAGTTACATTCATAAGATGCAAACATTAGATCTACATTGATCAATATTCAATCCATGTTGACCCCTCACGTGGAGATATTGCATAAGGAACCAACCTATGTTGAAACTTTGATGAAGAAAGATTCTCATCTTTCTACTCATGATGGCTTAGTCGGCCTTCCTGCAAAGCTAGACATCCAGTACCAATATCTAGAGGTAGCATGCAATAATTGGGATGCAACATTAAAGATCATCATGAAGGTCCATAATTTTATTTTGGAAAAGCACACTATTAGTGAACCACCCATGATATAAGTGTCAAAGAGGGGGATAGTAATGTAAAGGGGGATAGTGAAGAAAGAATTGCAATAAAAAAAGGTTTAGTTAGTAAAAAGGAAGAACATGACAAATGAGCATAGTCCAGTTATGAGAAAGGGGGAGTATTGATGTAGAAATAGGGGACAACAAAAGAACATACATTTACTTAGCAGGAGATACAAAATTTAGCTACAAAAAGGAAATACCAACTCAGGGTGAGTTATGAAATTTTTGGAGAACTAAGGTATGATAGTTAAGTCATAAGTTTTGCAATTTTGTAATCTTCTATGGGAGCCTAGTAATGTATGTAGATTGTCTGAGTGATGCTCATATTGAGGTTGTATATGCATGACCAAGTGTTTTTGCCACTCATGTCAAAGTGGGAGATCGTTTATCTCATTTTGGTTTTGAAAAATAAGTGACAACACACTTAAATCATATTCAAGAAGAAACATAGTGTATGAAGATTGATCAAAACATGTCGAGCATCAGTTGACAAACAATGCATGTTGAACAATATAATTAGTTAGTATCAAGAACCAATATGTGTCGAGCAGATAGTATCTACCAAGTCACTCCAGTGATGAGCAAGTCTATACATGCCAAGTGATTTAGGTGTCAAGTAAACAATGGATGTTGAGTCATTCAGAAGTTGAGTTACAACATGGAAGATATAATGAATGTTGAGCATTAGAGCCTTTGGGTGTTCAGTAAATTTTTTTTGATATAGTTATTCATAATGGCACAACACTCTATGTGAACCATTTTTGGGCTGATCTAAGGATTTTTTTATGATTCTAGAAGATAAATGTTTATTGTGAATCCCTATGCAGTACATGCAACCAATAAGAAAAAGGGATGTATTAAAAGACAATATGGATGAATCACAGTTACTTTTTCTAACCTAACCCTAGTCCACCTAAGTCTTCTTAAGGAGGGAAAACCCTAAAGAATTTTCAATGTGTGTATGTGGGGAGAAGGACTAATGCTAAGTGCACAAAGAGCATTCATGACTAAGGAGGTTGTAAGAGGGAAATAAATTGTAGAATCAATTAAATGAGAAGAGAATAGAGAAAAGAGAGCATTCATGGTGACGAAGGAGGTTGTGAGAGAAGAATGAATTATAGAATCAATTAAAGGAGAAGAGAACTGAGTAGAGAGACAATATAGGAGATATATATGATCAGGAGGATCAAGTACACATCAAGAAAGAGAAGATATGACATTTAGCAAAGAGGTGCTAACTAAAAGATCATTATGTTGAATCATTTTAACAAGTTATGTATAATATGTCTCCAAATAGAGTAGCCTTAATTGGTTTCAAGTTCTAATAGACTTTTTTTAAATCTCTTAACCGAGTGCTTACTTTTTTGTGAGTTTAAGTCCTTTAACAAGGCACATTTTTAGCAGGGTGTTAAAATCCTTTAACATGGTGAGACCTAGCAGTCTTTGTAAACCTTTAACAGGGTAGACCTTTCATATGGTAGATCATATTTTATGATCAAAAAATTGTAACCTTCATTGGATATACTTAAAAACTAGAGTGGTGAAGATTTTTGGGTGTCATCTCGACCCCAATTTTATATTCTCTTTGAAGGGTTTCTAGGTAAGCAATATCTTATGTCAAGTGTTATTTACTTTATGTTATGTATGATATACATGGATGGTTATTTTGGTTTACATATTAGATTTTGAGATGGATTTGTGGTGATCATATTTTGCTTAAATTTTTGAAGTGTTGATTCAGAAACCCCACCCCCCCTCAGAATTCACTCTTCCATTAAGTAATTCCAACAACTATTTTGCCTCTAAATCTTTGGTTTACCCCAAGTTCCATTCTAAACCATTTTTCATACTATTTTCACTTCCATGAGAATTTATTTATGTTGAGTATGATAATAGGGCCATTTAAAAAAAGAATGTTATGTTGTAATTGACTTGGCCAAGGATTTCTACCAAAATATAGATTTTTAAATTGACATCCTTTATCACAACATGTGCCTTTCCTCATTCTTCCTAACACTTGCTCTAGATGTTATTCCATAAATTAAAAAATAAAAGATTTCCCTTTAGTATTCTAATAGGACAATTCATCTCCTCAATTTGTTCAAGATTCTTAGTTTGTAAATGTTCCTAGATGAATATATGAGAATAATAGGACAAAGTCTTTCTCAATATAAAGGAAAAAATGATAAAGATCTATTATTTCATAAGCCAGAGCTTCTACCAATATATATAATTCAAATAACAGTGTAGCTCATTATTGTTTCATATCCTTTATATAAGGAGAAAAAAGAGACTTCTTCTTGAACAAGATTCCTTCAATGTTTCAACCAAATGTTAGTTTCATATTCTCAAATGGATAAGCCTATTGAATATCCCCTAGATCATTCAATTACCAAAGTGTAGCTCATTATTGGTTCACATCCTTTATATAAGGAGAAAAAAGTTGTCCTACCCTCTTTAGAGACCTCTTCTTGACCAAGATGCCCTCTTCAGAGACCCCTTCTTGACCAAGATTCCTTGGATGGCTCAACCAAACATTAGATTGGATAATGGTTCACATCCATTATATAAAGAGAAAATAGTTGTCCTATCCTCTTTAGAGACCTATTCTTGACCAAGATTCCTTAGATGTCTCAACCAAATGTTAGTTTCATATTCTTAAATGGATAAGCCTATTGAACATACCCTCATCTCCTATATTCATATTCTCAAATGGATAATCCTATTGAATATCCCCCATCTCCTATGACCCTTTGTGATGGTCTTGAACTATTCCTAGGTAATTGGAAGGGGAAGAGTATGCAATTGAAAATAGAAAAATGTTTGTTCCCAATATTTAGTTTGGTATCATTTCAAAAAAAATTAAATAACTATTTTGAATACGTTAAATACTTAATTAGAGATCAACAAAATATGTTATATTTTGTATCCTCTACATAATACCATCCACACATTCGTCATAAAAAATAATTAATTTCTTGTTTCAATAGCTAAGACCACAATTTTTTTTCTATGCTTATGCTTATTTCAATATTTAGGAACAAAATTTTACCAAAATTACTAGATTACTTTTTTCATGCTCATTATATATAAGCACAAGAAATCACTTTTTTCTAATGCTTGTTTCAATATGTAGGAACATAATTATAACAAAATGACTAGATTACTTTTTTCATGCTCATTACACATAAGCACAAGAAATTGCCAACCTCAAAATCATAAAATTTAAAATACATAGAAGATTAAAAGAAATCTCCTTTTAACTCATTTACATACATATATATATATATATATATATATATATATATATATATATATATATATATATATATATATATATATATATATATATATATATATATATATATATATATATATATATATATATATATATATATATATATATATATATATATATATATATATATATATATATATATATATATATATATATATATATATATATATATATATATATATATATATATATATATATATATATTTGCTAAATTAACATAATTACATATAATTTCTAAATTAAAAATTTACATATTTACATATATATTTGCTAAATTGACATATTTAGCTTACATATTGCATAGATTAGAATATTTAGCATACATATTTGCATAAATTTACATATTTGAATAGATTAATATATTTATGTATGTTAGCATATTTACATAGATTAGCATGTTAACATATTTTTAGCATATTTGCATAGGTTAACATATTTTTTAGCATATTTACATAGGTTAACATGTAATAGAGATAATTTTTAATTTTGTAGATAAGATTACAAATTCTATTCAATATGACCAAATTTGTAATAGAGATGTAGACAAGACTGTGAAAAATCTCTAATTTTGTAGATAAAATTATAAGTTCAATTCAATATGACCAAAAATGTAATAGAGATGTGTTAGCATGAATTTTGATGATTCTACATTGGGGGATTATCCTAAGCATTGAAGAGTATTGATATGTTGCATTCATGACTGTGTTTGTCATTGATGTCAACATAATAGTAATTCTGTAAAGATTGGAAGAATAGTAGCCAGTAATCTTATGATGGACAGTGAAGGGCATGCTCCCAAGGTTGTCTTGATGACATGGTTAAGAGGACTAAGTATGAGTCAATGGTGTATGGAAGTTACACTTGATCTATAGGAAGCACTGCAGAAATAGAGTACTAGAAAATAATGTTCTATTGATCTATCAATATCTTTCATCTAAGATGTAATGAAGAGATGTACAATTACATAGAGATAGAGGAAAGTCATGTGGTGACACCAACATGTGCACAAGATATGGTTCTACACATGTGAAGTTTTGCATAGGTTGTGAGCCAATAGTGCTATTATAATTGTGAATTAATTAATTATCTTATTTTAATTAATTGGGAAAGCCTCAAGGCTGACTCAAGGAATTATTATTAAGATACACTATAAAGGAAAGTTGTTTTCCTTATTTGTAATGAGAACTTGGATTAGAGGACCAAGTGGGATGTGAAGTATTAGTGCATAGAGTGAGAAGGAGTAGAATGCTTGCTCAATGTGTAAATGTAAGAATTGATGAAAATTTCAATACTAAGGAGAAGATGGTAGATTATAATTATAATGAAGAAGAGGATAATGATAGAGTTATTAGGTAGAATGTTGAAGTTCTTTTTGAGACTAACAATGACTTGCAAAATGATGTATATGTTGAACATAGAGAAGAATAGAGATCTGAACATAGACAAGAGATCAGATTTGAGATTGCAACTCCTACCTCAAATAGAAACATGACAAAGAATCACCCTTTAGAGAAGATAATTGAGAGCAAGGATAAAGGTTCAATGACAAGGAATAGAGTAAATGAAGAATTGTGTCTAATTTCTCAAGTGGAACCTAAGAGTATAGATGAGGCATGTAAGGATGATCATTAGATGTAAGCAATGAAAGAATAGTTGGATCAGATTGAGAAGAATGATACATGGGAATTGGTTCCTAGACCTAAAGACAAGAATATGAGAGGAACCAAGTGGGCATTGAGAAATAAAATGAATGAATAAGGAGAAGTTGAGAGAAACAAGGAAAACTTGTTTGCAAAGGTTACTCACAATAAGAAGGCATAGATTATGAAGAGACATATGCACCTATGGAAAGAGTGGAAGTAGTAAGAATTTTCTTGGCTTATGCAACAAGAAAGAATTTCAAGGTTTAGCATATGGATGTCAAGTCAGCTTTTATAAATGGAGAACTTGAAGAAGAATTCTACATTGAGCAACCTGATGGATTCCCTTTGAGAGAAGAAAAATAATTTGTATGCATACTAAAGAAAGAATTGTATGGTCTGAAGCAAGCACCTAGAACTTGGTATGCAAGGTTGGACAGATATTTGTCTAAGCTTGGATTTATTAAAGGTATAGCAGATGATAATTTGTACTTAAGGAAAATTGATGATGGTTTGTTTATCAGTGTAATATTTGTGGATGACCTAATATTTGGAGGAAATAATAAAGGAAGTGATAAGTTTGCTGAAGAGATGAAAAATGAATTTATTCCTGGGATTGCAAATTGTGCAAAGTAGAGATGGGATATTTATCTCAAAAGCCAAGTATTTGACAGATGTGTTGAAACAATTTGGTTTAGAAAGTTACAAACTTGTTGGCACACCCATGATAACTGATCATAAGTTATCTAGCAAAGATGAAACACCTATGGTTGAGTAAAGTATAGATCTATGATTGGAGGATTGCAATATCTAACTCACACCAGACTAGATATAGAAAATGCAGTTGGGATTGTAGCAATATTTCAAGATGATCCTAAGGAATATCATTATGCAATAGTAAAGAGGATATTTAGATATTTGAAAGGTACATCTAATTATGGAATTTGGTATGATAGATCAAGTGATTTGACTTTGTGCACATATGTTGATGCAAGTTGGATAGGAAATATGGATGATCGAAAGAGAACTAGTGGTGGAGCATTCTTTCTTGGAGGAAGATTGGTTTTTTGGTTGAGCAAGAAACATGATTGTATTTCTTAGAGTACTAAGGCAGATTATGTTGTAGCAACAAATAACTGTAATCAAGTTATGTCGATGAAATAAATACTGAAGGATATTGGGATTGTGTTTACAAAACTTGTTATCATTTACTATGATAACACAACTATAGTGAGTATGTCTAAGAATCCAATATTTCACTCTAAGAAAAACCACATATCCATTAAGTATCATGTTTTGATAGAGAAGGTAGTAGAGAAGGAGATAAGGTTGGAGTATGTAAGTAATAAAAATTAGATTGCAAATATCTTTACAAAGCCTTTACCTAAGGATACTTTTGAGTACCTAAGAGGTATGCTAGGGGTTATGCCCCTGGCTACTTCATAGTCAGTCCAGTGGTATAGAGCACTATGGTTAAACTAGACTAAATGTTGATGGTTCTTGTATGGGGGAGTATTTGGTATGTACTAAGTCATTGAGGACTCTTCGTATTTGGTATTTTGTATTGAATAGTGCCTTTGGACACTTGAGTTGATTAAAGAATTGGAAGAAGTATATTGTAAAAATTGGTATTTTGTACTTGTATTGACACCTTTGACATTGATGTCAATGGGGGAGAGAATATGTACATGAAAAAAATCTCCTAAGAAATGGGGAGAAGAAATTTGAGAGAAACACCTATTAAGATGTCAATGGGGAAGTTTTATGTCTTTAAGGAGATTTAGAAAGATTCATGTTAGTGCACAGAAGGATATGTTAGTGTGCAGAAGGATATGTAAGTGCATAGAAGAATATCTAAGTGTGTAGAAGGAAATGTAACTGCACATAAGGATATCTCTATGGGGAAGATATACAACTAGAGAGTGTTGTAAGTTGTTCACCATGAACAACTCATGCCAGCAGCCAAAAGATTTTAGATTGATGAAGAGGAATTGAAAAGATGACAATAATAGTAGCAGTAGAGTACAATTTGGTATTGTTGGAACATAGATGTTTTTCCATCTATGTTTCCATCAATGCCAAAGGGGGAGATTGCTAGCATGAATGTTGATGATACTACATTGGGGGAGTATCCTAAGCATTCTAGAGTATTGATATATTACATTCATGACTGTGTTTGTCATTGATGTCAACATAGTAGTAATTCTATAAAGGCTGGAAGAATAGCAGTCGGTAATCATATGATGCATAGAAGCTAAGGAAGGTTTAGATGATGCATAGTAAAGGACATATTCCTAAGGCTGTCCTGATGACATGGTTAAGAGGACTAAATCCAACTTTATTTACTGGAAGCACTGCATAAATAGAGTATTGGAAAGTAGTTTTATGATGATCTATTGCTATCTTTCATTTGAGATGTAATAAAGAGATGCACAATTACATAGTGATAGAGGATAGTCATGTGATGATTCCAACATGTATGCAAGATGTGGTTTCACATGTGTAAACTTTTACATAGACTATGAGTTGATAGTGCTATTGTAATTATGAATTAATTAATTATCTTATTTTAATTAATTGGGAAAGCCTCAAGACCAACACAAGGAATTATTATTAAGATACAGTATAAAGAAAAGTTGTTTTCCTTATTTGTAATGAGAACTTGGACTAAAGGACCAAGTGGGATGTGAAGTATTAGTGCACAAAGTGAGAAGAAGCATAATGCTTACTAAATTCGTGGAAGCAATCCAAGGGATCATTGGATACATAGTATGAGATCTGGTTACAAGATCTAAAGGAGAAGAAGTCTCGTTGACAAGATAGAGACAAAGGAAGGAAGTAAATTTCAATTCTATTATTCTACAAGGAATAATATATAGATCATTTGGATAGTGGGTTCATTGATCTTAACCTTGATGCTATTTGGGTAGTGGGTCCAGTTGTCTTTCATAACTCCTAATAGGGTTGGCACAACTCCTAACAGGGTTGGAATCTACTAACAAGGATTCAAAGTCTCCTAATAAGGACTCATATGTACTAAATATTGTAATAGACTCCTAATAGGGTCTATCCTCTAATCTTGTGTGTACCATCCCCACTGGGGTTTTCCTCTAATCAAAGGTTTCCCTAGTTAACATACCTAGTGTTAATTGTGTATGAGTATCTTGTTGTGATTTCAGTTTATATTACTCACATGGTTAAGTTTGTTTAAAGTAAATTATTGTGATAATAGTTGGATAGCTGATTCACCTTCACCACCACCACCACCCCCCAATTATATTAATAGACTACATATTCTAACAAGATGTAGACGAGATTGTGAATTCAATTTTATATGACCAAATATATAATAGAGAAAATATTTTAATGTTGCCCACAAAATTGTAAATTTAATACAATATGACCAAATATATAATAGAGATAATATTTATATTAAACAAAATATATTATTAATATGTGAACTAAAACTTTTATTAGAAAAATAAACTATTTTAAATATTGAGAATTTTCTTTAAAACAACCTATTTAAAAAATCTTTAATTTAAAAAAATTTAATTAAATAAAAAAATGAAATGGATGTATTGATGAAGTTAAAATAATCTTAATCAAAATATCAAACATAAAGAATCTCAATGAATCCACAATGGACACATTGAGTGTGAAAGTGGACAAATTTAACCAAATGGACATATCCCTTCAATTCTGACTTAAAAGACTGATCCCCATAGAAAACAAGGAACACAATGCACCATAGTTCCTCCCTATAGTTATAAAGGAAGGAAAGTAGACAGTAGACATATACACATAAATATAAAGCTGGAGAGGAAATATGGATAGATAGTTGAAAATAGATAGAAAATAGGTGTTGAAAAGAATGCAATAGAGTCGTAACATAGAGGCAGAGGTTTTAGTTATTGTTAGCAATCCCCCCCCCAACCAACCCAACCAAAATTTGAATTCTTGGGTGATAGACATGTCTAAAAGTCAAATTGACTTATTAAAATTTGAATTGCCATGCAAGTCTAATAGATACATAAGCTTTGACCTTTTTTTATCCATAAGTCTAACCATACCCTTTATGTTTTCATGTTATATCCTTAGAAAGATCTAAGTCTCAACCATGTGACTACCCTTCATCAGCTAGTCGCAAGCTATTATCACTTAACCATCACCTTAACTATGAACGCGCAAAATAGTTATCTCCACAGTTAGTGTTGCTTCACAAAATTTTATGTTTGCATTTAGTTTTAGGTTGTAATGTCATGATAATTTAACTCTAGCGATCATAATTCACATGGATCACATAGTGATAGGAGGTTAAGGGTTAACCAGGATTAGAGATGAGATGTAGCAATTCCCTTTATCACTCATTTGCATGGTTAACTTCTAGGTTAATATTTCAAGTGGCGATGATGTGAAATGTTTACGAATCACATAGTCATAAGGAGTTAATGATTAACCATGATCAGAGTAGCAAAGTGGTGACATTTTGATTCCCTTCATGTTTGCATAGTCACAATGAGTTAAGAGTAACCCTAGAATTAAGTGGTGAAGTGGAGAAATGTAGTAGATCGCATGATCACTGGAGTTAATATGTAATCATGGGTTAAGGTTGTAGACATGCAACAAGATGCCATGTGGATCAACCTATATGATGTGGCAATTCAATGTCAGAGTAATATGGAATATAGGTAGTTTTTTATTAGATAGAGATGTTGGCTAGATTGAGAATGTTCAATTTTTCTTGGTCATCAGATAATCTAGATCTAGGGTTGTCACTTTCATTTTGAAGATGCAACAAGTTTAAATAATGCAAGGACACAAAAGGAAAACATGTTTCCTTGTGGGCCCAGGTGGTGAAGCCAAAGCATAAAAGGGAAAATCCATTCTAGACATATAGCATGCTCCAAAAGGGATGAGATGCCAGTAGGAAATGGTAGGCTCAGTCTTTGAGTGAGTTTTATTTATTGATTGATTAAAGCAAGTATATATTCATTTGACATGTCTCACTAGGAGGAGCACTTAATATTCATGGGTGATCACATGGTTGCAAGTGATTGAGAGATAACCTAGATTGGTGCTACAACATAGAGAATTCTTTTGTTCACTTGTTCGCAAGGTTAGATTCTTAACTCCAATTCTAGGCTATGACGATGTGAGAAAAAATTGTAAGCATTTGAATGTTCAGTGGTTGCATCATCACAAGGTATGAATATATTAATGATTAATTAGTGTTCAAAGGAATTTTTCATTGGATAAAGTAGATGCATTGAATCAATGTATTCCTTTGAAAAGCTTCAGGGGTCCAAGTTGCGATAATGCAAATATTGGGAGTAGTTTCAGTTTTGATGTTCACCATCAGATTTTACAAGATCAATAACTGTTATATTTTCACTTCCTCAAGATGCATGATGTTTATTCAATGTGAGAATATGACAAGATTTCATATGTCCAGATGGGCCTAGGTCATCTCTATTTCTTTGGTCACATCATTGTAGGGATCAAATACTTCATCAAATGAAGGCTTTTCATTTCAATCGATCCCTTTCTATCAAATTTGACTTCAACTTTAAGTTGTGACCATTTGAAAGTCAATAGTTTAGTCAAGATTCAATGCTTCACGTCATAACAAGTGATTAAGAGATAACCATGGTCAAGGTGGCAATGTTGCAAAGCCTTTTGTTACTGGGTTGCAAAGGGTTAGGTCTAACTAGGGTTTACATGATGACATTGTGATCCTCTTCCTATTCATGTAGTTGCAATGAGTTAATGATTACCCTGGGTTATGATTACGATGGTGCAAAATGCTTGTTTGATTGTTCACAAGGTTAGCATCAGAGTTAAGATTTTGAGTTGCAATTGAGTGATCATAGTCACTAGGCTTGTCTTCACATAGTCACAAGTGTTCAAATTCTAATCAAGATTTAAGCCATGATGGTGTGAAAGGCATCTCATGTAGTCCAGTTCAGATCAATCGCAAAGTCACAAACATTTAATGCTAGAGTTAGTTTCAACTGTGAATCTGTAACTAATAGCAAGATAATCATTTTTGTGCCATTTTATAGTTAGAAGGTTGTTAAGTCTAAACCATGGCAATGGTGTAAGGAGTCATTTTCATGCAGTCGCTTGGTCATAATGGTTAAGGGAATATGACAAGGTTGAGCTACGATGTGGTGATAACAATTAATATAAGGTTTTCATGGTTTCATAGGTTAGCCAGCTAGTGAAGAATATAAGTTGTGAATTTGCAAATAGGGTGATGAGTTCAGGTCAACAAATAGTTGAATGTTTGTAGGGTGGTAGAATGTTTTGATATCATTGGTCCACATGGCAAAGGTGAGGTTTAATATGTTTGACTTGTTGATATATCTAATTTGGCATGTTGAGAAGGAAGCAAGAAAATATTTAATGGTGAATCGATCTTTTGATCCTCTACAACCACCTTGTTATGATCTCTATGCTTATTAAATGTGAAGGACATACTTCCCACTGCTTGGTTTATCCATATACCCAATTGGAATGATGATGCCTACCATTTATGTCTTCTCAAGGCTTTGTTTGGTGAAAAATATGATTTTCCTGCATGTAGATGTGTACCTTGATCAAATCTTCCTTAGAGTTGTAGTGATTATTCTCTACAACTTTAATGGTAGTAGTTGAGCTAAGCCTTAGGGCAAAAGCTATCTTAGTTATGCTTGAAAATTAAAATTGGGTTTTGTAACTCTTCTAAGGGTTGGTCAAATTTTCTCTGATTCTATAATTGTAGTATTCTATGTTCTATTACTATAATTTCCTTTTTTCTATGAATGAATGTAATTCTCTATCGTACCTCATTCTCCCATCAATATCAATGCAAAATCTTCTTGCCTTTGTTGATTTTTTTTTTCACTATTTAATTTGCATGATAGTATCTACTTTTTCTTCTTGGATGTTATAGAGTGAAGTCCCTTCCTTGTAGCATCTCATTTAGTCCCTAATTTTCATGTGATTGTTGAGTTAATGCAAAGGTTGAATTAGTGTATCTTGAGATTATATTGATGAGTAGTGCATTTTTAGGAAAAGATAAGGCTAAACAAACTATTTAGGTGCATCACCCCCTTTAGATTAGATTAGGTAGTTTGATTTCATGCATCTCCTTCTCCCTTTCCTCTCAAGAGTAGTTAGGTGCATCCTGATAGTAAGGAAGTTGGCCTTCTCCAAAGATTCAACCTTAGAGTCGCTTGAGAAGTAGTATCTCAGGCAAGGGTGTAGACTTTTGTGTCAATAGTTATCCCCACGCATTGTAAAAGATAAATGCAATTGACATATGACACATGACTTCCATGCAGAAGAGAACATATGCCATGTCTATGTTTTCACATGCTTTCTCAATATTTTCACATTTTACATTTGCAACTATTAATAGTGAGAGATATAGAGGGGTATAAAAGGGACAGAAATATATATATATATATATATATAAAAGGTAAATGGATTAATTGCATTGACAATGTAATACCAATTAAGTTTAATAGTTATTCATAACAAAAAATTGTATGATAAAAGTATTAGAGAAAAATAGGATATATATGTTAAAATTTGAAAAGTACTTTCCATACATACTTTATATTTTGATTAAAAATAAAACTAAAACTACTTTTTCTTAAGAAAAAATAAATTTAATTGATTTTTTTGTTCACAAACTTAACTATTAATCTTTACCAAATCTTTGCAATTGCCACACTTCGGAGCAGTTTGTAGAAGGCAAGAAGTATCTATAATGTTTTGAATAATTTTTTTTGGGAAATTAAAAATGAACATGTACTTTATATATATATATATATATATATATATAATGTTTGTGGGGGATCTTGGCATATCTCCAAAATGAGTTGGGTGTCATCTCTCTTGCACAATTAAGAGGACACATATAGATGCATGTGATAGTTATGGTATATCTAGATACAACAATGAGTTTCATCCTTAAGTTGTGACTTGTTAAAAACATGTGGTTTTAGGCCCCTCTTCAGCTTTGGTTGTCATTTTTATCTATGTTCATTTACTAATTTCTTTGTTTTCTCTACAAATTGTCTTGAATTAGATTCTTCCTCTACTAGAATGCTATAATTTTTTTGAATCTTAATACCAAGCTTTGGTTTAGTTATTTGATTAAAGGAAGTGAATTGAGTGCATTCCATATTCATTTAAAGCTAGTTAATTTATATGGCTTGAGTAGGGTGAAAGTAAATATTGTAGACCCCACTCTACCTCTATTTCATTCATTTGATGACTACAAATAGGGTCTTTGGATTATTTAAAGGAAAAATGGGCTTCCTCACTTAATGTCAAGAGTTCAAGTGAAAGTCCATCTTGAAAGCCTATTATTGATGAGTTTAGAGTTAAAGAAGTCAAAATACAAACATATGAATGCCATGGAATGGGTGTGTTGATCACAACCTTGGCATTCATTCATTGGCCTACCTATAATTTTCCTTCACTTTGGTAAATTTATACTACTTGGTGGAGGAAGTGGTGGAAGCCATCACAACCATCATTTGGATCACATCTAGACACCATATAACATTCAACTTTAGACAAAATGCATATCGGGGATACATGGCCAATCTATTAACCACTTTAAGTAGATGTCTCATTCATGAGCAACATTCTCTTAACTGTGTTGAAATGATGAAAGACCCATAAGCCTTTATATTGTCAACTGTGTCCAAACCCAATCAAGTCGCCATGGTAATGGGGATGTTGGAACTTCTCTTTAAGAATTCAATTGATGAAGTGTATCTTAGGTAGCTAAAGGGGTCAACTCCTAAATGGGCCAACAATGAGGGTGCTAAGCAAGCCTTTGAGAAGTTCTTTACTAGAATGACAGGCATAGAGAAGAACGTGTTAGAGAGGGACACAAATTCAAAGTTGAAGAATCAAATCATTTATTTAGAATAGCCATAGTGATGATTCTGTATCATTGTCAAGATTTTTAATTAGTTATTGTTAAGGTTGCATCCATGTAAAAGTAGGTGAAGTGACACCTGATGTGGAGCTCAAAAATTTGATGTAATAGAAAATAATGTAAACATAATGGAAACTTTTCTATTTACTATTGAGGGTGAACCCACAATAATGGGTTCCACTTTAGTGGGAAGAACAAAAATGGAAAAAATTGCAAAATGAGAAATTGAGTTTACCATATGTTCGCGCAAACTTTTTTTTAATTATGTTCACGCAAACATATTTCGTATGTTCGCGCGAACATATGTGATATATATGTTTGCGCAAACATGATTTGCATGTTCGCGCGAACGCCATGTTCGCACGAACATGCAAAATCTCAAAAAACTTAACCTTTTTTTCTTTTTTCTTTTTTTTGCTCTTTTTACTGCCATAATTGTCGAAGAATGATCTCCTACTGTAAAATAAAAAATTTCAAAATGTGTTGCTCGAAGCAAGCTTTCCAACAACTATAATTTTATTACATAATTTAATCATTAAGACTTTCAAATATGAGTTTAACTCATTATAGGTTCATTACCGATTGAACATCAACCAACTTTGACACCTCGAGAAAATTAGAAAATTAGATCAAAAAAATTTTGAAAAATATGGAGGCATTGGCTTATTGAGATACCTTTCTATTCAAAAAAAAAAAAATGGTTTATGATAAATTGAGTTCAAATTATCTATGTCAAACGAAACGTATGTCTAAATTATGGTTCATGTCACTTCAAAACTTCATAAACTATACAATATTCAACAAAAATAAATCAAACCAAATGTAGAAACTGGATATCGATGTTACAAATCCAACGCCAAAAGAATTACTTCATTATCATTTCTAAAAAAAAAGTTATGTGTGTCAAATGGACTGTCACTTTTTAAAATATTGAATTTTATTATGTACCACTTTTTGGAGGAGATAAAAAAAATTGACATAAATATATATATATTTTTTTTTAGATTAAAAAATATGGTTATAAAGTAGGAACAAAGTACTCAAAATCACTAGTTTATGTCATCTTGAAATTATTTATATTTTTGGAGATATAGTCACTTGAACGTGACGTTTGTTGCAAAAATATTGATTTCAAAGTCAAAATTGGTCAAAAAGTGGAACCCATTATTGTGGGATCACCCTTGAGCAAGATTCATTACATAAATAAAGTAGTCATATAGTAGTTCAACTGCTATTTAATAACTATCAAAACTGAAATTTATAATTTAATTCTATAACCCTAATGATTAATATGTTAACATCCCTCCCTAATCAGAAAGGGTTAAATGAAATTAGGATTATTGTAAACTCTTCAAACTTTGAACTCAACTAGAAACATTTGCTGGTTGATCTAAATCATCTTTCGAAAGCTTGTACCTATGATGTGATCTAAAATCCATTTGAACTTATACAGTTCAAACTTTTATACTTTAGTGTGTTGTTCATTGTTGGACCTTAAATTTATATAATGAGCCTATTGCTTTGATAGGTCTCAATTTGAGACTTATTTTGTTCCATTGAAATTAGCACACTTTGGGTGCATAATATCTAAAAATAGCACACATTGGATGCAATGAACTTGTATTGTTCATGTTACAATTTGAAAAGGGTACAAACTGGGTGTACTAGAATAACACACATTGGGTGTTATGGATTTGTTTGTATGTATTAAAATTTGATAAGGGAACACCTTAGGTGCAATAAACTTGTATTGTTCATGTTATAATTTGATAAGAGCACACATTGGGTGCAATAGAATAACACAAATTAGGTGTTATGGACTTGTTTGTATGTAGTACAATTTGATAAGAGCACACATGAGGTGTTATGAAATAACACACATTGGGTGTTATGAATTATTTTGTCCATATGAGATTTTTATAATAGCACACATTAGGTTCAATAAAATAATGCATTGGGTGTTGTGTATTTGTCCTTCATTTGAACTTGAACCTAGAACTCACTTGAGCTTGAATCTGAAATTGCATTCACTTGAACTTGAACCTAGAACTCACTTGAACTTGAATCTGAAATTGCATTCACTTGAACTTGAATCTGACATATAAGAATATACCCCCCTTGACAAATGAGAGGAAATGAATTCATGTGATAAGAAATTAGATAAGATACCACTGATTTATCTTGATTGCTAGGTGGAGTGCATCAGTATAGACCATAGATTTTATCTCCAACATTAAAAAAAAAAATTATCTCATCAATCTACGACAAAATGCATACTTCTTATTTCAAGAATAGGATGAAGAAAATATACCTATCCTTGTTCCTTTATCACTAACAATCATATAATTAACCATGTATCAAATGCATCAAGACACCATCAAACACATTAAGATAATTTATTTTCCTTCTCTGTAATTGTATTTGTACTTCCAAGGATTTTCCCTTATAAATCCTCTAAGTTCTCCACACTAGAAATCTATGAAATCTTCTATTATATATTCTTGACAGTGTTACACTATCATCCTAGAGATTGTGAGAAACCTTTTTTTAAAAAAAAAATTTAAACACATTTAATAGGTGCTTTCAATAGTCACAAGAAAAATATCTTCTCCATGTCTGAAAGCACATAAAACTTCTCAATGTTTTAGATGTTTTCAAGGAACTTTACCAAGATTGGAGGAAACCAAAAGTTATCACTAGTGTGTCAACATTTGATGATCAATATATATCAATGCATTCCATCTATTGATAAAATAATACACTATGAAAGAAAACAAGATATGTCATCTAGCCAAAGATTATTTCACATTACCATTCAATTTATGAACCCAAACCAACTTTGTATGCATGTATACAACCATTATTTTGTCTTTATAGTTTCAGGTGAAAATGATTGCCTCCCTAAGGCCACTATCATGTTGCATGTGATCTAACTAGAAACTACACATGGATGCAAGGACCTATTGCAATGATAGGAAATTAATTGGATGAAATAAATGACTTTTCCAATCTATAGCCAAAAATATCTTACAATCATAGGTAATCTATGATCCTCTTCACACCATTTATGCCAATCTACTTCTTAGGTTGATTGTATAGTGCTTGGTAACTCTAACACAAAAAGGTTCCAATAAAGAGATCATTGAAATATGATCGGTCAATCATTCAAACTAAAAACTCATACAATTTTTTCCCAAACCTGATTGTTAAATGAAAAAATTATTTTCTCCATTCAAACTAATTATTGTGCAGTTCAAAATATATGATTTTCAATTCCTGATTCTTGTGACAACAAACCCAATAATATTGATAAATGAGAAATTGGGTACATTTGAGAAATTTGTTGCATTTGAAATGAAACAAAGGGGACATAAAATAGTGATCCAAACAATACTTTATTGTTCATCAATTATGATATTAAATTTCTAACATAAATTCATAAATCTAAACCTATAGCCATCATTCATTTTCTATGTGTTTATACTGATGGCCATGGCTGCCAACAACAAGAGAGCCCACAATATTTCACATTCTTTCTTAGCTTCTATGATATCACTGTTAGGCCTAAAAATCTGATGTAATAGAAAATAATGTAAACATATGGAATCTTTTCTATTTACTATTGAGTGAGACTCATTACATAAATTAATTAGTCATATAGTAGTTCAACTACTATTTAATAACTACCAAAACTGAAATTTATAACCCTAGTGATTAATATGTTAACACCTAACTCATTTATCTTATTAAATTAAGGCCTTTTTACCTATATTTTGTTTCATTTTGGTAAGTTTCTACCATTTAGAGTCACTAGTGACCTTCTCCCACAACTTTATAGCTATGGCTTTTTGCCTCCAATTTACTTCATTGTATCTTTGTTTTGGTTTTCATTTTTCCTTTGTTGTTGTGGCAGACATGATTAGGGCATGACCAAAGATAATGGGAAAATGGGGTTTTCAAGGGTAGCAATGAGTGCCAAGGAGAATTAGTTGTAGTGTTGAATGAAGCTATGGAAATGAACAGTATGCTACCATGGGAAAAGCTTTTTGGAATTACAAATGGGAAACATATACTTCTGGAGGGGTGAATCAAAAGTACAAACTTTAGCACTTAAAACCTTTTAACCATTCATTAGATGCATGTAATAAACTAAAATAAAATGTAAAGCAAGTGCATCATAACATATAAGCATACACACACTTGACACTTGATATGATTACCCAACAACTCTGTAATGAGAAGGTAAAAAATTGGGGTGGGGATGACACCCACAATTCTTCACTACTATAGCAATAAAGTGTCACCTATTAAGGTTACAAAGTATTGACCATGAAACATGATCAGCCCTATGAAAGGCTTGCCCTGTTAAAAGCTTACAAGAGATTGTTCAGTCTCACCCTGTTAAAGGATTTTAACACCCTATTAGAAGTGTTTCTATTTAAAGGACTTTAGAAAATTCAATTGGAATGTCACCCTATTAAAGGATTTTTTTAATGACTATTAAGTCAACCTTAGTCCAAAGGATTTCAATCTATTGATATAGTTGTTAGAAAGTAATAGTAGAATGTTTGATCTGATAACTTACAACTTTGTCTTTCTAATTTCAGATCTTAGTTATGTTCTCCTTGATCCTTTGTGATCTAATATGTCAATGTTGTATCTTTGATTCTCTATTCTGTAAACTGATTCTGCAATTCTTTCACTCTTCTAAGTCACCTTGAATGCTTTCTAATCAATTCACCCCTTTACTTCCTTCTGCACTTCACTCGCATATATTACTGAATTATAGGGCTTCATCCTCCTTATAAAGACTTCAATGGATTAGGGTAAGATATGAATCTATGATTGAGATTCATCCATTTTGTTGCTTAACTCCTATATTATGATTGGTTTCATGTTGATTGCATAGGGAATACAAATAGTTTCATCCTTATCTTTAAAGATTTGAGATCTATCCATAAGTCGACATAAAAATGGTTAACATAATTGTTTGTGCCATCTCAAACAACTAGGTCCAATCTATGTTGCTTGGCACTTGATAATACTGATGCTCGGCATATACTATAGTTTTGTTCCTGGCTTGGCACCTGAACTTTCTTGGCATCAACTACTTACTCGTCACTTGAATCACTCAGCATGGTCTTTCTACTCGGAACTTGAGTGACTTGGCACATGAGTGACTCAGCACTCATTACAACTCGACATCTTTATTATACTCAGCATGTGCTACTAGCTTAGCATGAGCATAGTAAATATCTTAAGTGTGTTGACACTCAATTGTCAAAACCAATATGAGATCAACAATCTTCCCCTTTGACATGAGTGTCAAAAGCACTTAACTATACATAAAAATCTAATCTCCTCAAGTATAATACATTCTTATCTCGACATATATAAAAAACTTCAAAAATTTCAAAATTCTATAATAGACTATATGCCTCAAAATTTTGTAACTCCCCCTAAGTTAATGTGCATGTTCTATTCAAAATCTATTCTCCATTCTAAGTAAATTTGTCTCTTGTTGATACTCTTTGTCTGATATGCCTATTTTTACTCTTTTTCTATTTTGCTCCCCCTTTTTGTGTGCTCTCCCCCTTTGGGTTATCTCCCCCTATTTTATTGATCTCCCCCTTGCATTTTATCTCCCCCTCACTCTTTATCTCCCCCTTTTTGACACATATATCAAAGGTTCTATACACTAATTATGTATTTGTCCAAAAATTTCTTATGGACTTCTATTATGATCTTCAGAGCAGCATCCCACTTGTCTAATGCAACACCTAATGACCTTATTTAAATGGCTATCTTTGCTACAAGGTGAACTAGTGCATCTAATGTTGAAAGATTTGGACCTTTCTTCATCAAGGTCTCTACATATCCTATTTCCTTGTGGAGTATCTCCATATGAAGGGTAAGGGAGGCTTGTATATTAATCAACATGGCTCTTATATTAGCCTCTTCTACCATTAACATAGCTAGTTGACTTTGTGTTTGAAGCAATGTATGGAAATGCTTCTCACTCTGAGCTGAGTTCTTAGGTAATTGCATACCTGAGAGTTTCAAATTGTTCTCTAGACTCAGAATTTTGTGTACAATGAGAATATGTTCTCAAGTACCTTCTTCACTTTCTCAATTTTAGTAGGCAATTAAACTTTTGATAGTGCTATATCACCAAATATTTTCTCATTGACTTTTCCTTGAAATTTTCTCTTAGACCATTCCATAAGTTTGACATCAGTTTCCTAGTCTTCATTATTCACCTATTCCATGATTTTTGATAGTTGTTCTAATATTAGTTTTGATTCATCAATTTTTTGCAAGCTAAAAGCATCTAAATAGATGTCTTTAATATCTTGTAATGCTTGCCTCTATTTATAATCCTTTTTTATTAATTCTTATTGTTTCTTCTTCTTTAAGGCTTCTTGCATTATGCCTATTTGTTTTAGTATCATGGTTGCATATTCATATTTAGGTATCACTATTTCTTCATCTATAATTGCATCTCCATAGTGAAATACCTTGACAACCTTGGATGAGCTAGAGCCTAGTGCTAAAATATGTAGTGGTATTGCATCAGTGCTTGGTCTCTGAAGGACTTTTGTAGGACAGCTAGATGTTGGTAAACTTACTAGTGTTTGTATGGCTTCTTGCTCCTTCTCCTTTGGTATGTCCTTTTTATCAGTTCTACCTTGATCAATTACAATTATCTGACCTACTCTTTATGTTTTTGTATCAGCTACAGATACCTCTATCTTTCCTGTTTGTGCTTTTGTAGCCTTCTCTTCTTGAGTAGTCTGAGTTTTTTATTTAACCATGTCAACTTTTATAGTAGTGTCAACATTTGTAGATGTATCATATGATGTTTTCACTAAATTTTGAGAACTAGTAGCTGGAGGGATGGCAGAAGGTGGTTCTTGTGTCTTCACCTTATCCCTTGTTGTATCAGCTACTACCTTCTCTTCAACACTGACCAATACAAGATTCTCATTTGGCTTGTAGTGTGGATTGGTCAAGGATCTTTTGTAGGTCCTTTGCAGTTAATGGATTGATGTTCTAAGGTGAGCTATCAGGAACATCCTTTACTATTATGGTTTCTACAAGTGTGCTTGTATCATGTAGAGGGCTCATGGCTAGCATTTGTATGTCTTGCATACTCTTTTCTTCTTGTTGTTCTTCATCTATAGCCATTTCATCTATTTTATTTTGTGTCTCCTCCATAGTGGTTTCTTCCTTTTCTTTTTCTGTCTCTTCCTCCTTGTCCTCATCTTCATCTCCATTATTTCTTCCCTCAAAGGGATCCTCTTCTCCTACTTTGATAGTCATCAAGCCATATATCAGTTTCCAAATTTTAGTGGATTTCTTCACAAAATCTTCAATGTTGTTCTAGAGTATGTTGAATGCCTTGTATTTTGGTGAAAATTGACTACCATATTTCTTATTTTCCTTGACAATTTTCCCTTTTGTCAGTGCAAGCATCACCTAGGCTAGGGTTGATTCCCTAATTTATTTCTCAAGGTTCAGACAATAATGTCATTTATTTTCAACAATTTTATATAACTCCTTTGGCATTATATTGTCTAATTCAAGTGGATTATTCTTGAATATAGACATCATTGCATACACTAACTCTTCTACCTTATTTTGCTCTTCTCTAGCAAGCTTTCCAAAATCAATGTTCTTTAAGCCTGTCATGTCTACATTATCCTTAACATTATCATAGATATTCTCAAGATCAATTTTAGGTGCATGACTTAGCACTCTAAACTAACTTTTATCTTCAGACTCTGTCTTTTCATCATCTATTTTAGGTTGGGCAATGTATTTTCTCCTCTATTTCTTTTGCATTGGGCCCTTCTACTCAGTAGTCTTTGTTTTCTCTTTTTCTCACTCTTTGGCCTTTTGAGTAGTGGCCCTTGTACTAGCCCTTTTTGTTGGAGCAATTAGGTTTTCTATGCTTGGATTGGTAGCCCTCTTTGCTTTTGGTTTGGCTACAGGTTGTGACCTAGCATTCCTCTTCTTAGGTTCTGGTTGTATTAGTGCTTCCTCGACTTCTTCTTCCTTGGAAACTTCCTCTTCTTGGTCCTCACCCATGCCTTGGGTTAAAGCTAAAGGTTCTTGAGCTTTTACCTCTTCTTCCTTTTCATCCTCTTCATCATCTTCTTGTTCTTCATCTCCTACACCTTCTCCAAATTTTGCCTTTAGTTTCCTCACTAATTTGTCTTTCTTCTTTAGTGTGGAGGCTATCTTCAACTCCATTTCAACTTTTGACTTCATTACATCATAATTACCAAATATCTTGGTTGTTTTATCAATTTCTTTAGCAAGGAGTGCAATAATGGCAACTGAGACTTCATCAACATTAATTTCATAGCCTAGGGGACTTACCCATCTAACCCTAGGTAAAGCAACCTGGATGTAAGTATAATCAATATCTAAAAGGAAGCAAATGGCTGTGTAGTATTGCTCAACTAGGGAAATAGGAACCCTTAAGCTCTATTTCATAGACTTCTTAAAATCTTCAAAATAGCTTATCATCACTGATTCAAAATTCTCTCCCATTTGTTCAATATACTCATTGATTTGAATAGCCATTGATCTGTTTGTCTTCTGTCCAATTTTGCTGAAATATGGGAACTCATTTTGCACATAGAAGAATATACATACAAGTATTGATCCAAACTTGCATTGATCACTTTTTCACTTTGTAATTGCTCCAAGGTTTTCCATTATCTGTTGTATTTGGAGCTCGGCAAGATCATAAGTATGATCTTTCTTGACAATTTTATAACCTACATCAATAGCTATGAAAGGAATAATATTTAACTTTCTTGACTAATAGAATTTATGTGATATGACCCTTATTGCAAAATCAAGAAGTGGATCTATAACAATATCAATAGTCATTCCACGCTTGTTCTACTTAACACCTATATTTTACTTGATGACTTCTTTAGTGTCATGCCTGACCACTACTACTGTTTTTCCACTTAATAGGATTTAGTGGTTAAAAGTGTCTTTCTGTTGTTATGTTCGTATTATCAGTAGAACTTGGTTTTATATTGTCCTTGGAACATGTGTTTTATATCAGAATTTATTGTAGTCTCTAGATTATCAAGTTTGATGTCTCTGATGTTACGTTGTTGTTGTGAATGCACAATATTTTATTGGATTGATATTAGAAATATTGTATTCTAGTTTGATTTGAATTAACAGCTAAAAGACATTTATATTTAATTGCAATGTTATGCTTCAGTTTGTGTTTTACTGATGCATAAATGATAAATGATCTGTTTGCTTCAAATACATATGTTTTTTTTTACAGACTTACATAGTTTTGATTTCAGAGCATTTAGTTATTTGTAGAGAATATGGAGAATATAACCCTAATTTAATTTACTTGTGATTTGTGATATTAGTAAGGTTATTTTTTTTATTTTTTTTAATATATTATGTAATTCCAATTTGATTGATTATCCTAACTTAATATCTTTGTGTTTATAAGGACTAGAATATCCTTATGGTTCTAAGGTATATAAATATAATACCTATAGTATATGATTATCTGTTTGTTGTGGTTTCAGAATGAGGGATTTAAGTGGTAAAAACCCTTATGGGTTTCAAATGCATTTTTAAAGGAGTTAATGTTTTGTTCCTGCCAAATACATGGCGTTGGAAGAGGGCTGTTGTATTCATGGTTCTCTGCAGAAGGTTACGTTCATTGAATGCATTTCATAGTGGGGTTTTCAATGGCATTGAAGGTTTCATCGCCATACTTTTTCAATCTTGGATATGTGGTAACGATGCTGCTAATTTGGAATTTTTGTTCTAAGAATGTATACCACTTGTTTTCAAATGCTATAAAGTCGACAAAATGCAGGGGTTGTAGTTGGAAAGAGATTCTTTCATATGGGGATTGAGCAAGGTTTTATTGCGTACTCACAAATTATTATTTCCTTTTCTGCTATCATTTCTTACCTCTATTACGAGCTTGTTGGTTGGTGTTCATTTTGGGAGTGTGGTTTGGAGTTGTGTATTTGGGGTTTCAACACGGAGCTGTAAAGCAGAGCTAGTGTGAGCATTCTTCATTTTGTGAATTCCAAGTAGGGGCAATTTCTTACCTTCTGACTCTCTCTTTATAATTACATATTGTCTTGTTTGTAAATGCATGGTTCTCAATTTAGATGTAGAAGAATCCGTCATTTAAGCGTGGGTATAGACATTGTTGAAGCTCTATGTTATTGTACAGCTCTGTGTGTACCCATACTTAAATGGGAGGCTTGGTGATATGTTTTGGATATGCTGATAGATTATATGGAGTTATTGTATTTATAAATTTGTTTTGTTTATCACTATCTTGACCGAGGGTTAAGTTTTAATTCAAAAGGGATGTCTGTGAAATTTGAGGCATAGTCATTTTGTCAAACAATTTGCATGAAGTAAAGTATAAGACACGACATAGAAATGTCAGATTTCACAAATTCAAAATATCTTAGGTTTCAAACATTTTATTGTCATAGTTCATACTTCTTATGGTTAACAATATAGTGTCAATTTTGGTTGCATTAACAAATAGATTGTTGACGGTCAGTAGTGAGGATTTGTCGTTGTCATTTTGTTAAACAGTTTGCATATACTGCAAGTTCTTGGGTTTTTGATAAACAGTCCAATCTCACTCGATATGTGATGTTTTAAATATAGATTTATAGTTTATCATTGGAATAGGGAAAATTTTGATTTGGTTGTGATAGTTTGCAAAGAACTATTGATTTTTAAAAAGTTTGAACTTGCTGTCAAAATAGCATACCTTCAGTGTTTCTCTATTCTTGAATCCTGAGCTAACAGCCGAACATTATCTATATCAAATAAGATATAAAATGGTTTATGATCATATATGACTGTCGTATGAAAATGGGAAAACTTTAAGTTGACTGTGATTATTCAAGAACAAATGATAATATGCCGATAATCGATTTACTTTGATATAATAGTAGATTTTGTTTAATTGAATACTAACAATTCTTTGGTTACTTTTATTTTATTCTTTTATACACAGTAGATTGGATAGTATTGTAAAATAATAATAATAATAATAAATAAATTAGTTATTAAGAAAACAACAAGTATTGTTGAATAATGGAGTTGTAATTGTCAAAAAAAGAGCATCCTTACATTTGGAAAATATGGTCTTAGTTGACAGTTATATAGAATATTGTAGTAAAAGTTTTTATAAACTTAGAAATTTGACTATGATTAGAAAAAGAAGTCATATTGATTTGCATGTATAGCCAAAAACATATGACAACATTGTTATTGGTCAACTGTTCAAACAATGATGGGATCTGAATTTGTAAGAAAACTGTCAATGGTGTTAGAATGTTGTATTACAATTTAGTCATAATGTTGAAACAAAAAGGAATTTATTTATATTAAATGTTGTGCTCTATTTTATTAAGAATCAGAGTTGTTTTCTGAATTCTATTGAAATGGAAAGTTGATTTCATTTTAAGTTTCGATTGTGAAATATGTTGATGAAATTCATTTTCAAAACAAAGGTATCTTTTGTACTTGATCTTACTATTTAGCTATTTCAAAGGATAAGTAAAGATTGCTATGACAGCAAGGATAAATAGTATAGTACTAAGATCAGTAAATATCATTAAGTTAAGATGTCAATTTAATTGTATTTATGGGTTCTATTATTATAATATTTATTTTTGTTGTTGTAGTAGTCTAAATTTACCTTGGAAATAGGCAATGTTAAGATATGTTTGAATAGATTAAAGGATGTAGTATCATGTTGAAAACTAAGTTATATATGTAGCATGAACATTCTTAGAAAATCTATTTGATGTTTGTTTTAAGATTAGCTGTGATGAACGTATATCGGGGTGGTTGAATTTGGTTTATCCTGTTCAATTAATTAATTCAGTGATAATTATAAAATGAATTGGGTGGGTTAATTACATATAAAAGATAATTTGACCTTACCTATGACTTAAACCTATATGGTTAAGTACGAAGAACAAGGCATATCTCTATTCTGTCGATGACAAGTATAGTAGAGAAACTCGTTATGTGTTGACTATGAGCATACCATACATAGATGCAGTATCTTAGTGCCATAACGATGACACCTCAGTATATATATGTTTCATTTACATGTTATTCTTAGTGCAAGTTTAATTTTGCAATAATGAGTAAAGGTTTACTTCTTGCATATTAATTTTGGAACTTCATTATGGTTTTGTATATGATTGGTCTAACATGCATGCAGGTGGATTATGCTTTTCAACTCAGTGCGTACTGAGCCCTCTTTTGTTTTGTGTTGCATTCTATGTGATTCTAGGTGCTTTGAGATTACAAGTAGCTAAAGATGTTTATTGAAGTTCTTCTTGAATCATTATTTATTTGCTTGTAGGGTCCATATTTTGGACATAGGCATTTAAGGATGAGATTGTACTTCATTATTGTTCTGAACACAATGTGTATTAGAATCTTTATGGAATCATATTTGGACGATAATTACTTTTATTTTGAGGTTTTTAGATTGAGAGTGATTCAATCTGTATTATTGTACTTATATTAAGTGGAAATAAAAAAATTGCATTCTTTGTTCTTGTTATTGGATTCAAATTTTGGTTCTGTTAGTGGAAGTGCTACATTTAGAGTCACTTCTCAGTGTCTTGGGCCAATCTAGGGTTGGATAACTAGTAACCCTGTGGAAAATTCTCTTTGAAATTTTGATAAGTCCTCCGTCTAACCATAGACATCCCTCATGAATTTTTCTCAGAACTATCTTAATCCACTCAGTTTTGAATACTGTTGGGAATTCTACTGCACAAGTTAAACCCTTTCTCTCTACAATCTTGAATTCCTCCTTCAATACACTGTTATCACACAATTTATCATATGCCTATCTTATCTCCATGTCCCCAATGCCTCCTACTTTGTAGTTATAACACTTTCTTACATTGTGTACCATTATAACCTTAGGCAGAATCATAGGTAACATGCCTGAAGGGTCTTGTTTGTAGGCAATGTCTGGTATAGCTTTGAAATTAGGTTGTTTAACCTCATTGCTAACTAGTTGGACTTTAAAAGTCTCTTTCTCCTTCACACTCTTTGAACTAGATTCTATTATGCAAGCTAGGATTTAACAAATATAAAACTACATAGCTCAACAAGTGAAGAATACCTTTAAAATTGATGATCTAGTGCTTGATCTTTGCTATGATCCATGCAAACACTTCAAAATGGCTTGTGAATCACTTATGCACTCTACTTGTTCTTGCTTTGAATTCATAATGAAAAAAAAGGGTGAAAATTGTCCTTATACCCTTGAAAACATTACATTTATTGCAAGGTGCTTTTACAGATGTAAACTTAGCTTCAATATGATTTCTATTCTACTTGGCATTCATAGTGATTTCCCTTACTCAGTAGCTATTGGCATTTTTACTCAGCAGCTACTCTTGACTCAGCTCCAATTGACTTTGACAGACAACTCATCACTCACTAGTATTTTACTCAGCATCTAAAGATGACTTTTCGAACTCAGCAGTAATGTGAAAAGTTGAAGATTTGACCTCGAGCTTTCCTCATTATCTTGCATCTTTATTCATGCTAATCTATCCTTTTCAATACTAACTTCTCTTGGAACTGATGTATGATAAATCATTTTAAATGTCAGTCCTACATACCTCTCTTTGCTTAGTTTGATGAGGTGTGACCACTTGACCTATTAGGTGAAGTGATCCCTCCATTTGATGTGTTGCTTCCATCTCTCTTTTTCCATGTCTTGTTCATCTCTCCTCTAGTGTATTCAACATCTACTTTTCCTTTTCCTTTGTTGAATTCACAATTAGCTTCCTTTGACCTTGTTGGATAATGCTTGCTAATATGACCTATCTCCAAACAACTAAAGCATGTAGTTTGGCTCAACCATCTGTTGTAGTTTCCACTGAAGTGTGTTCTAATGCAATTCTCAAGGATGTGTCCATACTCTTGATAGTAATGATAGATTTTCCTAGTATTTTAATCCCAATTATGGAAGTGTCCATGACTTTTTTCTTTTGTTGACTTGTCTAGTGACCACATGGATTTGGATCTACATTCAAAGGTTCTATGTCCATATTTTTGATAGTTGTAGCAGTAACCTTCAAATCTTAGTGCATGCATGGTTCTGATTTTGCATTCATGTTCCTAATGACCTTGTTTATCGCACTTGTGACAATGAACCATATTTTTAGGTTTGACATGCTGATTTGAATTCTTGCTCCTACACACATTAGCAGTATGTCCTTTCTTAGCACAATAATGACAAGTGGGTTTGGAGTTCTTACCTTTGTCATTCTTTTCTTCAACAGTCTTGGATGACTCTCCTTCTTTAGTTGTTGTATAGCCTAGTCCTGATGTATCATTATTGGATCTAGTAGATTTCAATATTTGCTCAAAGTAATTGATGGCTTCATTGGGATTGTTGAAGCTTTTAGCAATCTCTCTCTCTCTTCTCAAATCATTTTGTAGTTGTCCATTCTATAGCTTTAATGCATTTATCTCAATATCTTTGACATTCAACTCATGATGAGCATTCATCATATGGCTTAGGGTATCCAATTGCATGTTGGAGATTTTGGCAAGTTCTATTGAATTTTCTTCCAGTCTATTTCCTCGAGTTCTCTTGTCTTCTTCAATCATGACCTTGTCTTCTATGGCTCTTTTATTTTGTTTGGTCACTTAACACAACATCATGGCTTGTGATTCTCACTCAATCTTGAGATTTCTAATCTCCTGAGCTTGTGCTCTATTCTTTTCCATCAGATCTACAATTGCTGCATCAAACTCATTTGACTCTCTATTAGAAAACAACTTGGTAGTGTCAATCTCTTTGTACTGTGTTTCATTCTCTGCAATGGCTATCTCTTTTCTTCTTTTTAAGGATTTCCTTAACTCCTCTCTAGCTTCATCTAGCTAATGTAGAATGAGTTGGATCTCAATTCCTTGGTTTTCTATAATCTTCTCCTATTTGTAGTCCTCCATCTCAAGATCTTTTTTCTAAGTTTTAAGGCTTCTCCTGATGAGAACTTAGCTTTGATACCAATTTTTGGAATTACAAATGGGAAACACATACTTCTAAGGGGGCAGGGGTGAATCAAAAGTACAAACTTCGGTACTTAAAACCTTTTAACCATTCATTAGATGCATGTAATAAACTAAAATAAAATGTAAAGCAAATGCATCAAAACATATAAGCATACACACTCTTGACACTTGATATGATTACCCAGAAAGCCTCAATGAGAAGGTAAAACTAGGATGGGGATGACACCCACAATTCTTCACTACTATAGTAATAAAGTGTCACCTATTAAGGTTACAAACTATTGACCATGAAACATGGCCTACCCTGTTAAAGGCTTACAAGAGACTATTAAGTCCCACCCTATTAGAGGATTTTAACACCTTGTTAGAAGTGTGCCTTTTTAAAGTACTTTAGAACATTCACTTGGAATGTCACCCTGTTAAAGGATTTTGCATTGACGGTTAAGTCAACCTTAGTCCAAAGGATTTCACTCTGTTGATACAGTTTTTAGAAAGTAACAGTAGAATGTTTGATCTAATAACTTACAACTTTGTCTTGCTAATTTCAAATCTTAGTTTTGTTCTCCTTGATCCTTTATGATCTGATATGTCAATGTTGTATCTTTGATCCTCTATTCTACAAACTAATTTTGCAATTCTTTCACTCTTCTAAGTCACCTTGAATGATCTCTAATCAATTCACCCCTTTACTTCCTTCTACACTTCACTGGCATACATTACTAAATTATAGGGCATCGTCCTTCTTATAAATACTTTGGTGGCTTAGGGTTAGGTATGAATCTATGGATGAGATTCATACATTTTGTTCCTTAACTCCTCCTATATTATGATTGGTTGCATGTTGAATCCATAGGGAATACAAATAGATTTGTCCTTATCTTTAAAGCTTCAAGATCTATCCATAAGTCATCATAAAAATGGTTTACCTAATTTTTTGTGCCATCACAAACAATTAGGTCCAATTTGTGTTGCTTGACACTTGATAATACTGATGCTTAGCATATACTATAGTTTTGTTTCTGGCTCAGCACCTAAACTTTCTTGGCATCAACTACTTACTCGGCACTTGAATCACTCAGTATGGTCTTTCTGCTCGGCACTTGAGTGATTTGGCACTCATTGCAACTCGACATCTATATTATACTTAGCATGTGTTACTATCTCAACATGAACTTAGTAAATATCTTAAGTGTGTTGACACTCAATTGTCAAAACCAATCTAAGATCAACAAAGCTTAGAAATTGTTCTTGTCATGGTCATGGTGTGTGTTATCTTGGGCTCACTATGTTTGAGGTTTGCAGCCAAAGGGTAATCATCAAATTGGTGTTGCTGGGCCAATTTCAGTGTGGACTTGAATTTTCTTGTTAAGAAATGCAATAGGTCAAGCTTTAAGTTTGGAAATAGTACTATGCAGTTGTTCTACCATAGCATCAATTCTGGAGAAGCCCAAATCATGGAGGAATTTTCTAATAACTTGGGCTTATAACTGCTATTGAAATTGGAATTTATCCCTAGTTCTACTCTATATACTTTGGATGGGAGGAAGAAAGCTTTTTAGTGAGTTAGGAATAATCTATTAGACAATAGCTTCTTTGAGGTATTATATCAAACAATCTAATGTCGTATTAATGCTTCCACATTTTAAGCATTTTATAGGCTTGCTTGGTGTAACTCTTCTTGTCATAGAGCTGATATGTTTATGTTCATATTCTAAATTCATTGTTACATTTGTACTAAATACTATTGTACTAGGACCTAGTCATGTTTTCTTTCAATATCATTTTTTCTTAACTCTTTTTCTTAATAATAGATATGACTGTATTACATACAATAACAATATCAATCGGGGATAAAAATTACTACCATACAAGTACATCAAGTATGAATTCATGATTTTCTCTTATGTTACCTCTCTTATTATGTCTATTAATAATAATTATTATTAATATTCAAATTTCAATAAAGATTATATAAGTAAAACCTAGATTTCTTTTAGTGCAACCAATTCAAGTGTGTAAATGGGAATGACATTAGACAATGAAATTTATTTCTCCATTAGATGGGTTTAAAAGGAACCTTTGAAAAGCTTATTAAAGTTATATATATTCATTTTTTGTGTTGAAAGTATCATTCAAAAATTATTTTAGTTTAAAATTTAGAAATATTCTTATATATTAAGAACTATTTTATATATTTTTTAAAATAGAACATAGAACTAAGAATATGTTATTATCATTTAATCTTAAACAATTTAAATCCTTACATTTATAAGGGTTATTTTTTGTTTTAATTAATTTGATTTAAAATATAATAATTAAATATCATAAATTTTTCATATATATATAGAGAGAGAGAGGGGGGGGGGGATTTGATAAGAACAATTCCATAGATCTAGTAGAACACCTGCATACAAGACCCTATCACAAAGAAGAAAAATACAAGAGAAGGCAAGGGTATATTATCAGACTGAAAGAATGAGAGAAATATACAATGGATTAATCCTTATAGAAGGAGATCATAAAACCTAAAAGAGGAACCGTAAGAGGTAAATGACATTTAATATTTAATTATTAAATGGTAATGCATGTGCATGAAAGGAAATCTTAAGAAGGGAGTAAAGGTATTTTAATAAAATGAAATGAAATTAATTCTTTAATCTAACATATATAATATTACTTAAAATACCAATTATGGTTTTACTTGTAATTTACTAACTACAACAGTCAATGTTTATTTATATATCTAATTATTATTTAACAATAACTTAATATCCAACTCCTAATGAATGTAACGGTCTAAATAAATTTCAATTATTTATAGTTCTATGAAATACAATTTTATTATTATTATTATTAGTAGTAGTAGTAGTATAATTATTATAATGTCATAAGTGTTAATATTATAAAGGGGATGCCCTAACTACCATTGAATGAATAAAGATCAACGACTTGAGATGTATTTCAAAATAAATTTGAGAACACTCAACTTATTTTTCCAAGTGACCACAGAGAGAAAACATGTGACATACATGTATCATGTGTGACTAATCACTATGTATTTAGACGTGGTAAATATCATAGTGATACAAAGTGATACAAAATTGACATCATTTACATTGTACCAAAAAGGGGATACACTGACCACCATTTGATCAATGAATCAAGATGTATTTTGGGTTGGTTTTAGCAACACTCAACCTTTTTTTTCCCAAATGCCCTCAGAAAGAAGACATGTTGCATACACATATCAAGTGTGACTAATCACTATTCATAATGTCATTATATCATGGTGCAGTGATGACATCTATATCATTTATTATCTACAATATAGAGATGTCGGTCAATGCACCGGCAATAGTTGGATCATTAAAGATCAACATTCGAGATGTATTTTGGGCTGATTTCAACAATACTCATCTTTTTTTCAAAATTTCCCCAAAAAAGAAGTCTTCATAAAAAAGTCTCAAATAGTTCTAATATTAGCAATAATTAGTTAAGTTAATCTTGAATTATATTGGAATATTTCAAAATAAATTATAGTCGTACGTTTCAAAATAAATTATAATACCAATAGTACAATGTGCAATGTATGTAACAAAAATAAATATCAAACACAATCTTGACTCTCCCAATTCTGCAATTGGTAAAAAGAAAAATTGGGTAGACCTTAAAGTTTTTTTTAATTGTTCATTCTTGAATCTTTGCACAAACTACCAAGATTTAATAAAAGCATTAGAGCATCACTCATTAGAAATGGGGTATGATTTACAAGTTGCAATGTAATCATAGTCTTCTAAGACAGCTCATAGACAATTTGAGTTTGAAATTTTTAGGTAAAATCCTAAACACATTTCTCTTACCATATTTTTATATATTGCAAGTGTAGTTTCAACTGTAGAATTTATAGTTTTAATTTTAAATCAATTATGCATTGTAAGCCTAAATTTTTTACATTCTAGTAGCTAGCTAACTTGCGAAGTAAAATAATAGAATTATAATTTAGGATTTAATTTTTAATCATCCATGTAAATTGTACTATGTGGTTGTATAGAGTTCTTTAAATTTTTCAATGATGACGAACAAATATAAGATGAGTAGTAGTAGCAGTGGAAGTACAACCCAAAATAAAACACAATGGACTAGAAACCTAATTTTAGACTTGCACAAACTGGTTAAAATGCTAGGATTCACTGATGAATTTCACAATATTTGTGATCTTATTATCTATGGAAGGAGTATGAAGACAATCAGATATACAATTGAAAATAAGCAAACTTTTCCAAATGAGTCAAAATATTAAAATGAACAACATGATAGGGTCCTTTGTAAATAAATTTGCAATGTGGATTATGGGAATGACTTGCTTGGGGTAACCAGAATATTCCCTTGTCTAGAATTTGTAATGGTTTATGTTGAAAACTATAATGAGAATAGAAAGACAATAGTCAAAAAAATACACAAGAGGTAATTTTGTTGATAACATGAAGTAAATTTTTTAGTCTATTGGCCCTAGGGTGTGAAACCAAAACCCAACCCACACTGACTTGGAAAAATTGTTAGAAATATATGTGAACTTACAACTAGATAGAAAACATTTGTATATAAGAGGATTAGTAGATGGATTCAATTTGGCTTGTGATCATAAACCACCTTATGGTTTTATATTTTTTCACAATGGGTTCAGGATAGTATATCCCTTCTATCAATTTTTTTGGGTTTGTAAAGTAATGAGAAAGTTGGTGCCAACATTCTGGAAATGATTTTCAATATTCATTTTCTAAAACAAGTAGTAATATATAATTTTATCGAGCACGTTAATCTTCACATACAAGAACAATTGTTAATTATTAAAAGAGGTTCACTAAAGACATTTAGGTACACGACCTATTTGTGTTATCTTCTATTATCAGAGTATCACCAAATATTTCAAACACACATTTAGATACATGACCTACTTGTGTTATCTTTTGTTATCAAAGCATGACCAAATATTTGAAACAAACAAGCTTCAACTTTCTTTTGATAAAATAATAAATGAATGGACACTTGTGATAAGGATGAGTGATAACCAAAGGGACTACAATCAATTTGTAGACTTCTTTTTGGCACCCCTATATCACAAGACTAAAAGCACTTAAATGCCTATATTGCTTATGTTTTTTAAAGAATGCATTTGACTGGATAGTCAAATTCAATCGATTGACTGGTACTTTATGGAATAGTGCATTGTATTAAGGTTTTACGATTCAACGGTAGAACCCTACAAACTTCCAATACATGTGACAAAGATGGTATTTGTATTGGAATATATATGATAGATGGAAAGCACATATGTACTCTTTCACGATTAGCAAAAGAAAACTATATTTCCTTTCTTGTGTTTGTCATGCAGAGGGTTCACATTTGAGTGAAAAGAATTCAAAGTGGCACAATATTTTTTACAATTTTTAAATTTGATGTTGCCAGGCATTGGTAGTATGATCCACTAAACATATAATTTATACACAGCTTATACAAAACTCAACATGAGAGTATGCCATTGATTAAAAAAATTTAAAACACAGACTTTGAGAAGCCACTAACAAAGAGATGGAGAAATGTGCCAATGAAAATAATATTTTAATAGAGTCCATTGTCATCACAAATCAAAGAATACCACAAACTAAAAGAAAAATTATAGCCCGCGATTTCCTACAATTTCTACTAGAAAGCAAATCATTTTAGGAAAAAATATATTTGAGATGTCATAAATAAAGACTATGAAGTTGCACATTGGCCTAGAGGAAAAATTAATGTTTTTTGGGAAATGGGGAAGAATCTCAGTGACTCGAAGACCTTTGTAGATTTTGATGACTTGGCTAAGGATGAAATATTTAGAAAATTATGGGATAATAAGCATCCATATGCAACAATTGCACAATATGATTCACAAATGAAGACAATAGTATGTAGTTTCTATGGATCCTACATCCACTACCACTAAAACTAGTTCCACTAAATCCACTCCCCAAACTAGTACTACTGCAAGTGCATTTCGTTCATTTGGACCATATCTTGTACTCAATCAACAAAGAAGGGAAATGTATGGCAGAGGGACAATGATTATAGAAAAAATGGGTTATTTAGGTGATGGTGGGCTAGGCCTAATAGGTCAAGGACCTTGGTATCCACCTCTCTTACTAGAGCCCTTGAAACCTAATCATAAACTAGTCATTGGAGATGACCCATCAAGTTCATAAAAGAAAGGTGAATCCATTCCAACATCTGTTGTCCCAACTTCAATTCCAAATGTCATTAATGGGGATGGCATGGGTAGTTGTAGTGGCACAAAAATGATATTAGACATGATTACTATAGCTAAATATAACCAAAAGTGAAGTGCAAAGAAGAAAAAGCTTATGGATATTCATAATAATACAATATCACACACAATTCCCTCGGGACAAACCCCCTACATAATCCAAAAACTTCACTTGTTAGTGGTAGTGGGGTAGGATTAGGAAGGGGTGAGGTTGTTGCTAATCCTCATAATGCAATTATTACAACCTTAGGCATTGGTGGATACAAGTACAATGTTTCAAGTGCTCTTTCTCCTTTTAAATATCGTATTGTGTCAGTAAACCCAAAATTTGAATTCAATAATTTTGTAACAAACTTTGAACAAACTCAATAAATGAATAGAAAATAGATAAGGCATTCAAGAAGGGTGTACTTGACATGGCTATTTTTAAGGACATGCATTGAGTAGGATATCTCCAACATATAACCCAAATAAAGAAATGATGGAGTTCATGATTGTTTTGCCCTCACAGCTAGATAATCATCTACTAGAGAGTGAGCTAAATCCACCATATTTACATGTTAGCACCCTATCAGTGGATTTTCCCAAAGTAAAAAAATGTGGATAAATTCAATGTGGCAAAAAAGACCAACGCTATGGTCTACAATTCATTGTTCAAGATGGAGAGAGAAAAAAGGGTTGAAGAAGCCGATTAAAAAGTTACAAGTAGACCTAGAAAATACAAATACAAAGGTGAAAGCAACAAACAAAAAGTGCAAAGAAATAGAGAAAAAGGATAAAATATGCTTCCTCTCAAGAAGCAATTGCACAACTAGAAAATATGGAGGCAGAAATGAAAAGTATGAGGGAACAATTGGAAGAAAGCAAAAAAAAAGTGATCTAAATATGGAGAGAGAAGTAGAACTCAAGAAATTGAAGGAACAATTGAAAGAAAGCAATAAAAAAATTAGTAATACTCATGCCACTATGAATGCAAATGTAAAATTTAAAGAACTCGGGGGTAAATTTCAAGAAAGCAACCAAAAACTTGAGAATAAAAGAGCATCTTTAGTAGATATTTTCAATAAGTTAGAGTCTAGTGGACATATAATCACTAACTTAAATAAGGAATTGGAGAATGAGAGGGAAAAAATAAAATAATGGAAAGAGAAAGTAGAGGAAATGGGTAAAAGCACATATTTGTGTTACCTTTTAGGATACCAAAACCTATTTTGGTCAAATCTCATTTCTCTATGAAAACTCAATTTTTTTCAAAAACTAAAAATACCATTTTATAGATCTCAAATTCAATATCATCATTATATAAATTTTTGACTGTTTTGATTGGTTATAATATGTTATAATTTCAAAATATTATAAGTCAATATTTTAACATTTCAGAAGATGCTCCCTGAAAAAGGAACAAAAAATAGTAAATCATATCAAAAAAAATACAAAAAATATATTTATCTCTAGAGTAGAGAGTCCTCTTCAGGAATATGTATTTTTTTTCAAAAAGGTGTAGATTTGATAGGAATCTGTTGACAGGAGGAAAAAACTATTGGATTTTGATATGGTCAACTTTAAGTACTTATAACAAAGAAAATATACATTAAAAAAATAAATAAAAATTGTTCCCTATCTATACATGTCATCTATAAGATATTTCAAATCAAAACAAAAAAGATGATTTGCATATACTTGTTTGACAGGAACTACACCCTATATTGTTTACAATTAAAAAGGAACTTAAATTTTTTTTGTAAATGAATAAATTCTTATTCAAAAAATTTCTAAAAATTATAGGCATACAAGCATAATCCAATTCTATACATTTCATCAGTTTACACCATCTTCAAATTCTAAGCACAAATACCATTTTTTGTCATTAAAGTTGAACAATGGCATTCTAAGATCCTTTTTCTTTATTAAATGTGACACATGTTCGTGATTTTACTTAAATAAAGAAACAAAGTGAAAATCAGTTGTCATAGTTGGTACAAGAGGTACATAACAAAAATAAAATAATCACAACCTATGAAAACAACTTGAATGAATTAGATGACAAAATTAACAATTTAGTCAAGCAGATTAAAGAAAAATGTGGGAAGAAATTTTAGAAAAATGATGATAGGTTGTATGATTTGTTTGAATTGCATAAAATTTTTCAAGCTATTTATGGGAGAATCAAAGAGTAGGTTGAGAAGAAAAAAGACCCTTTTAAGCTCAAGAAGACTATAAGACATATTATACACATAATTGTGAGGAAACTTAGGTGCGAAAACTGCTTCCTACACTAATCTCTTAAGAGAAGTATGGTGCAAATCCTATTAAAATATTTTCACTTACAGATTCAATATCATATAAACAACAATATTGCAGCCAACCATGCATACAGAAAATAGATAGAGAAAGAAACACATAACACAAAGATTTGCCGGTGGGGAAAAACCTTTCGGTAAAACAACCCCACCCCTTCAAAACTTGCACAATGTATTATCTTCAACACAAGGTTACAATACAATTGCAATGCAAGTTTAACAGCAACAATAGAAGACTCCAGGAACACCTCAATACCTGCACACTCTCCTCTTCCTCTCTCTTACATTTACAACATGCAATACTCCTTTTATGAACATCTTAGGAGCCAACAAAATGCCCACAAAGGAGTTGGGCATTTTTCATGGCTCAACCACCAAGAACCATGCACAATGAAACATGTACATGCAATACCAAGAAAAGGGCGTCCATCCCTTGAATAGGCAATGATAGCTTGTCATAGAATCTGCCAAAAATAGCGATCACAAGATAAGTGTAAGGGAATCCGTCATACCAACCTATTTTTGGCATATTCTCTTACACACACCAACCACTCATTCTTGGGCACCCAAATAGGCCCCATGTCATAAGATGCTCTTACATGTTTCATAGCTCATTCCTTAAATAGCTCTTACGTGTCATAGGAATCCTTCATAACCATTTCAGCCATGATCTCCTTCACACACTTCAAGATGCCAACACATGTAAGTGATCAACATGCCAACTAGACATGTACACTCACATTTACATATTATTTGCAAAAATACATTTACCAAACAAATAATAATAAGAATAGGAATTATACAAGGTTGAGACACCTTATTCTTAACAATAATCAATACAAATAATGAGAAGTATTTAACAAGAAATAGAATTTGTGAGCACGTTCATGCATCAATAAAGACATCAACTATCATTGAAAAATGCTAGAGTATAAGGAAAGGAGAAGAATATTTAAACTCATTTGGGAGAAAGCTCGCCAAGAAGAATAATAGAGAAAAATTAATGATAAGGCTTGGTTTTCCTAACCTTTCCCTAGTGAGTCATCAATGAAATTCATTGGAAGGGATTCATACCAAAAAGAGTTGGAGACCAAAATGAGGTCAAAAGTAGTCAAGTTTCCTCAAGATACAATTCTTGAAGTTGTGAATTGTATAAACCCATTAGAAAATTTGAATGTACTATTGGATGTAGGACTGCTTTCAAGTAAATCTTCTCAATATGGACATCTGACGAAGTTGTAGGTAATCTACTATAACATAGAAACTGTTCAAATTCTAAAAGAAGCAAAATTGAACAGCCTAAAAAAATTCACTGAATCTTCAATCATCTCATTAGACATTAATCAAAGTACGTGAAATTTGGAAAGTAACTTTAATCATCTTTAAAGAGTACATTTCATACCTATTTCTAATGGTTTGGTATGAGTTTAAAACTTGAATTTTGTTTCTTGAACAGGATAAATGTAGCAAAATCCAGATGTTATTTTTTGAACAGGCCTATCAAATGCAAATGCAAAAAATATTTCTAATACTAAATTTGATGCCACTCTTCGTGTGAGGCAAATTGACTTGAAGTTGTTTCTCTCTTATTTCTACAGAAGGGAATTCAGGGTCATTTACTAAATGTAATGGTTGTAAACTCAATGCTTCTAACTCGTGATTATGAAATTGGGCATTGAAATTTAATTTTTGCAAAATGAATTCATTGAATTGTATCAATTATCATGTGAAAATAAAGTAGTGAGAATCAAAACTAATTTTATCATACGAATTGCTACATTTTCCTAAAACTAATGAAAATAATCAAGGATTGTACCATAAAAATGTATCATATTAGCATAATAATGCAAATAAAAATCAATAGTATTGGTAAAACTTGAATCCTTGATGGTATCATCTAACACACAATGTACATGTTTGTTTGACATTAGACATTTAGAAAATGATATAACTTATTATGCATGATAGATGATGATATACAAAGAATAGTGTCTAGAATGCAGAAAGTAGATTGTAGTAATTAATAATAACTAATAAATTCAAAGTTTCCACACCATACCATAACTATTAGAGTTTCCACTACATCTCTTCATGCCAATCTTTGGATTCCTTGCCATCAAGTTCAAAGAATCCTCCAATATGCTCCATGTTTTCTCTATTCTACATACCTCCACTTACATGATTCTCAACTTCAACGTGAATGCTATCAATACCATTACTTGAAATATTGATTTCATTGTTTGAAATGTTACCCAACCCTCTTCTTTAACCTTTCTTCCTCCATAATTTTAGTGCCCTTTTGTAAGGAAAATTATTGAATTCATATCTAGATGTATACAACCTTAGGAAAATTTAAAAATTTGTGTCTAGTTTGTTTCTTAACTTTGACTTTATGAACCCCAAAGCATTGAAAACTCTCTCATCCTCGATAAACACCAATACCATGGTCAAATATAATTTAGCAAGATTTAAATATTCTAACATTGAATCCCTCAACACTTAGTTTTAAGCCAGATTTCTCCAAAGTTTGGTTACTGATCCCTCTTCTTTAGGGTTCTGCATAAGATCATAATGTTCCTTCATTGTTTCTACAAAAAAACATGATTTCTCTCTCTAATGAGATTCATCTAAAATTTCATTTATAGTTACCCATTGATTTCTTTAGTTTTGCAAAATTTATCTATCAAAATGAATAACTTATCTCTAGAATCTTTTGGACATCTGAGAGTCCAATAATGGGGAAACACGATACACATTACTTCAAGTAATTCATGTCAATGAAATATTTCTCTAATTTATGAGGAAATATTATAAGAAATTTCCTTCACAAAATCAATTATAGACTCACAATATTGTCAAACATTTCCTTTGTAATAGTTAATTGTGTTTGCATGGGTTTCTTTCCTTCTCTTGTTGACACAAACCTTCCAAAATGGTGCATTGTATCTCAACACCCCGTATTATGGTACATAACTCCCCCTTTTGCATCAGTATTTAAAAATTTATTAGGATTATCCAAATCTGTGATTCTTATCCACCCTAAAAGTGTTTCATCCATAGAAAATGAATGTAGCTTTCTGTAGAGATTATCTAGGTGCGTGCATGTTATTTTACACGACATATTATATTTTTCAACATACATAAATATGTGTTAGATCTTCTTAATTATATTCCTCATTTCGTCTAGCATGGAGAGATCGGTTGCTAATATTAAGAGTGTATCTGCATTACTTTAACCTTTCAAATAACTCACACACCATATCTCAATTGGCCACCCTCGTTGTGTGTTGACTCCATTTTAACAAGAAACTATGGATATTCAAAGAAAACTTGATGCGATGGTCCATCCAAAGAGATCCATCTAGTATTTCTATCCTTAAGAAGCTTCCTCCCATTAGTTAGTCCCTCAAAAAACTATTGAAATTCCTTGAATTCTTTACGACTTTGACATAATTGTCTATAGATTTCTTTGATAAAAAATTTGACTTTGTAGACTTGCAACTAGTTGTTGACAATTCCAAAAGATAGATTCATTTTGTGGGCCATGCAATGAATGCCAACAATGTAAGGTGCAAGATAATCTTTTAATTTTGTGACAAGACAATTCTTGTGGCCTTGCATTACTGAAGCTCTATCTAATCCAACATACACCAGCTTTTGGGCAATCAACATGTCATCTATACCTCCATGTTCAATTAGAAAACTCTTTGGAAGTTCAAATATGTTTTTCGCTATTGAATTATCCTTGATTTTAACAATAGTTAGTGTATTGGGTTAGGAGACAAAATAGTGTACAGTATTGATATGCATGCATACCCAAGAAGTATAATCTATTATTGTCACCTCATCAAAAGATAATGCAATTAAATTTGTATCTTTAATTTTTTCCTTGATATTTTCCTTTTCAACTTGAGAAAGAAAACTTTCTCATTCCCATCTATTGTTTATTGACAAGTGACTCCTTAGATAATAACGAACTTTCAAAAAGTTTAATAAAGCACTCAATGTTGGGTACTCTATCATGTCACATTGGTGTAGAGGCACCCTAATAAAATGAAATTTTAGGACTCTTTTGAAGTCTTTTAAATCATTAGGTTTGATTAGGAATGTTGGCTATTCATGTTGACCCACTTATGAGACCTAGTTCCAAGATTGGCACTCTATAAGCCCTTGGTCAACCATGGTCAAAGGTGTCACATAAGAATAGAATCTTAGGATATATTAGTTTTTCATGTTTTTACATGTTTTGGTCCATGTTGGATTGGTTAAAACCAAATTTGGCTAACATAGGAAAAGTTGCAAAGTTGTTAAAAAATTGTCAAGCAACTTTCTACAAAAGTTGTAATTTGAAATCTCAAAGACCATATTTGGTTTGAATGGTTGTTATAACCAATGAGAAGGCCTACATAGACCTTTTAGGAAGTTCACAGGCATACAAGGTGTAAATTTTCTTTCAATCAATAAAAATACAAAGTTTTTCTGCTAAATCTAAAGCTATAACCCATTGTATGAACTCCCTCTGATACATAGGTACAGATTTCTAACATTTTTGGATAGCCTAGAAAATTATATCTCAAATGCAGTTGGAATGAGATCCTAACTCACCATACAACTCCAGATATCTCAATTTTGTTGATTGTTGCCATAGTTTTTGGTAACTACCTAGTGTTTCATTAATTTTCTCTCATATCTTGAGATTCCACCTTGGGAATTTGATGGCTCTAGATGGAATCCAGGTGTGGAAAATTTAAATTAAGGTGCTTTTGGTTTTATGTCAAAAGATGCAAACAACAAGAAGAAACTTGATGCCCTAGGCATGCAAGATCCATATGCATGCTGGGAATGCGTAGCAACATCTTCCACAACTTGTTTTAGAGAAGGTTTCAAGGCCTGGGATTTTTTTTATAAATATTTCATGTGAGCACTCTCATGTTCCAATTTTTGGATTAGAGTTTTTTTTAGGGATTATAGTACTTCCTTTGTAAAGGGAGGCCTAATTGCCAAATCCTAATACGTGAGATTTTAAGTTTTACTTGATGCATTCTCATTGTGGGATCCCAATACTTTAGTATGTTTTATAAACCCCAAAAGGGTATATGAATATATGATTCATTCCTTTGGTTTTGTGGAGTTTTCTAAATTTAAGTCAAGTTTCCATATTTCAATGGCTACAAGCCTTGTCTTGGGTTTGTGAAGTAGTTATTCAATCAATGTTGCATAGTTTGATTCTAATGGTTGATTCATGTTGTTTAGGACCTAAATAGACTATGACTAAGTCTTAGAGTCACTCTTGCTCTATAAGTGATCTTGGGGAGTATTGTGTCAAAGATGCCTTGTAATGCCTTATAATAGAAACTAGTAATTAGGTTTCTTTGTGATAGGTTTTCCTTGTGATTGGGAATTCCTGGTAGTTTTTTAGGTTGGGATAACCATAACCATCTTCTTAAGAACTTGTGATGATTTTTTTGGGGTAGATTGGCTTTGTAAGGACACTATTGTATTCATAACATTTAGTGAAGAGAATTCTAGAAACCTTGTTTTAACCCACTACTGGCTTCATTGTATCAAGTGGTATAAGAGCATAGCTCTTACTAAAGAAGATGAAGAGATCCCTACCAAGGTGAGAAATGTTGAATTAGAAAAGTTGATGAGAGAGAAAAGAGCAACCAATGTTGCTCTTGCAAAGAGGTTGAGAGAACTCGAAGGTAGAGTAGATAAATAAAAGAGGGCACAATTTGATGAAGAAGATTAGGATGTTGAGTATGAAGACCTTGAAGAATATGGTGAAGTACATGCTAAGAAAAGACCTCTCTTGAATGCTCTTAAATCCATGGAGAAAAGAACCATGGAGGGGAAGTTGGAATTTTCAAATTTTAATGGAAAAATGAATGTTGATATAGCATTGGATTGGATAGATGCCCTAACTAGTTTCTTTGAGTGTGAAGACATTCTAGAGAAGTAAAGGGTAAATATTACAAAATCCAAGTTAAAGGGAGCAACCCTAACTTGGTGGAACTTCGTCCAGACTGAGAGCGTGAAGAAAGGAAGAAACATGATTTCACCATGGCATAGAATGGTGGCATTAGTTAGAGAGACTTATGTACCTAATGACTATGGGGTTCAACTCCATGGAAGGAAGAAAGGTTTGAAGCAAAAGGAGTTAAATGTAACTTCTTATATAGAGAAATTTTTGAAACTGTGCATTAAGAAAAATGCAGTAGAAGATGAAGAGGAGAAGTTTGCTAGATATATGAATGGCTTGAAGTTATCCATTCAAGAAGAGTTGAGTTTTCATATTCCTTCATTAGTAGAAAAGTGCTACTTATTGGCAATAAAAGTGGAGAAAAAATGGAAGAGAAAACAAGATTAGAACAATGGCAAAGGAAGTTACAACAAATCCTTCAAAGGCAAGAATAATTCATGGAACAAGGGGTAGTATAGCAACAACAAGGCTACTAATCAAAATCCAAAGGACAAGGATTACATTGAATCAAATTCCAAAGGGAACTATAGAGGAGACAAGACCTTTAATAGAGGTAGAATTGGTAAAGGCAATGGCCCTATCAAATGCTATAACTACAACCAATTAGGACATCATGCAGGTAGGTGCCCTGAGAAAAGAAACAACAACTAAGGTAAAAGAAGAGCACAATTGGTCCAAGAAGACTATTCAATACTTGAGGTTGAAAAAGAAGCAATCTTGATGATGAGGTAGACTTTCTTACAAGTCCCACGCACTTAGGAGTCACCCCAAAGAAAGAACCTATTCATAACAAGGGTTAAGTGCCAAGGAAAGGTATGTAATTTGCTTATAGATTCTGGTTCCATAGAGAATTTAGTTTCTAAAGAGATGGTGCAGAAATTAGGATTAAAGAAAACACCACATCCTTTCCCTTATAATGTATCATGGCTTACTAAAGGGCAACAAAACTTAGTTACTAAAAAAACTATAGTAGAATTTTCTCTTGGGGATTTCAAGGACAAAGTCTTGTGTGACATTGTTGAAATGGATGCTTGCCATCTCCTTCTAGGAAGGCCATTGCAGTATGATGTGGATGCCACCTATAGTGTGTAATGCCTACCCTTAGATAACTTTTTTGATTTTATTGCCAAACTCTTTTAGGCTAGCTTTATAATTATGTTTGATGATCAGTGACATTTTTTTCTAGATTGTTGGATATTGTTTCATATTTGGTTTATATATATATATATATATATATAAACCAAATATGAAACAATATTTACATATGTAGATATGTACACATATGTATATATACATATACATACACACACACACACACACACACACACACACACACACACACACACACACATAACTTAGTTATTTCAGTTATCTCATGATTGTTTGATGATGATATACATGTTCATGTAGTGACTTTCAGTTATTTAATGATGTTAGTTAGATGAATGATTTATATATGTTTTCTATGAATACTTACCCCATACTTGCATGTGTATGGTGTGTGTGTCTGTTTTACTTTATGTATGATGTTTATGATGTGATTAAGGAAGGGAGTCATAGTCGCCTACTAGTCGAGATCTACATGATACACCACTTCCACCATTTCCTATTTAGTTTAGAATATATATGTTTGTAAATGCATGGATTTTATGCAGATTGTAGGTACCAAGTATCGACTTCCTTGAATTACCAAGATGAGCATACCCTATCATAGTATTTCAATGGTATAAGTGGGGAGATAACTCTTGAGTCTAAATCCTAACCTAAGACAATTTTCCTAGAAAGTAGGACAATTATTCGAGTTAGTTTACCCATCTGAATGCATCAAGTGATGTGAATTCATGATTTTGACCCTAATGTTTGGTTTAGTTTTATGTTTTGTATGATAGGTTTTCATATTCAGTCTTGTGGGCATGTGGTAATTTTTTGTTTTAATTAAATCAAATTAAAAGATAATTTAATGATTTAATTTAATGAAAATTTTACAAATAAATTTTCTATTTAATAATATTTAATTAATTGAAAAATTAATTAAATAAAAGAGTTAATTCAAATATTTTATTAAAGTTCCAATTCAGGCATATTTATATTTATTTAATTTAATAATTATTATTTAGGAGATTATTTTTAAATAATAGACTCTAAATAATATTATTAGTAGAATCAATAAATATATTATTAAAACATCTCATAAGTAACTAGAGAGAGAAAACATAAAGTTAATAATGTTTATTTTAATTAAATTGCATAAAGCCTATGCATGAAATTAAAATATAATAATTAATTAAAGAGAGGAATTATTTAAATAAAGATATTTTGTAGTTAAATATCTAAAAAGTGTGCATGAAAAGGTAAAAAGGTAAAAGGTAATAAAATAATTAAAAGAAATAGATAAATGAGTTCCCTCTCATGACTTCACAATCAGAGCCCTAAATTTAGAGGAGAACTCTTTATCAGAGATCAGGAGTTCATTTTTCAATAATCAAGGGTTTTCAAGAAGCGATTGGGAGAGAATGAAGCTTTTCTCGCGTGCTTTGGGCATGTGCATGTTAGCATTAGATCCATGTAGTATCTCATGGTTCATTGGTGCAGTAGTTGCTCGTTATTGATTTCTTTGTCTCCACTATGTTTGCAAATTTGTTTTCTTGTATGTGATTTTATCATTCTTCATTTGAGAACCCTTTGTATTTTAATTGAATTTGAAACCCTCATATTGAAATTATGGCTCTTCATTTCTTAAAAAGACGAGTGAATGAGTTTAGTTTTGAAAACCTTGTGCGAGGGATTTGAAGGGTTCTTTTGGATTGTTAAATCGGGAATGTTTTATATAGATACCTATTGTTTGTATTTTCTTTTCTATCAGAATTAAAGGAGAAATCTTTCAAAACATATATATATATATATATATATATATATATATATATATATATATATATATATATATATATATATATATATATATATATATATATATATATATATATATATATATATATATATATATATATATATATATATATATATATATATATTTCATTATATAATTAAGGAGGGAAAATTGTTATGCTTTGCTTGTTATTATAGTAAAAGATAAAGAGAGATGAAAATACAGACTGCGATTCTGGAGAGGGTTTGCTATTTGTTTTATATTAAAAATAATAATAATAATTTTTTTTAAAAGTGAAAATATTGGTTTGCAGGGGCACCACCCTCCTATCTCCCTCCCATGTCTCGACTGCCAAGGCGACAACTTTCGAGGCAACGGTTGTCATAGCAATGGCTACCTTAGGCAGCAGCACCACTAGTTGGTCATCCCTTTTAAGGAATATGTGATTTCAATCGCATTCAAATTCTTTTGTAATTTAGTTGCTTTTTTTATAAAATATGTAAGTTTTATTCTATATTAATAATATTATTAATATTATTTAATTAATAATTACATTATTAATAAGTTTTTTATATTATTAATATTTTATTAATATTATTATTTAAATTAATTTAATAATTATTATTATTAGGAAATAATATATATGGTATATATTATTTCATTATTAATTAAATAATTATTAGTATTAATAATTTAATAGTAGATAATAAAATTTTAGTAATAATATTTAATTATGGGGTTGTTATGAATATTATTAATTGAAATTTTAATTTATTTATTATTTCAATAAAATTTTGAAGTAATGGATAATTCTAAAATTTGGAAAAATATTGTTTTAGTAAACTTGGGTTTAAGAATTTTATATGAAAATAATTTCTATAGTTTTGGGAAAATTGACCAGTCATCATTTGATTATTCATGAACCTTAGTAGTCTAGGAACTTTGGAAAAATAAAACAAAAACGTGAACCCTATTTTGTATTGAAAACACTATAGACAATTATACTTGGAAAATGAAAATTGAAACCCTATTCTTGTTATTGAGTCTTGGAAATTGAAAATAAAAATAGACACTTAGAAATGATAAAATGAACCTAACTGTGAAACAATGTTTAAACAACTTTTGATGAATTAGTTGAATCACCTAGGATTCTAGTGAACTAAAAATGATTAGTAAATCTGGTAACTAGAGAAATGGAAATTGAAACCCTATTTGAGATTGCAAACATTATGAATTGTAATATTTGAAAAATGAAAATGAAAACTTGAAAACCTTTAATAAAAATTAAGCCATTGAGTTTTCTAAACCTAATATTTTGTGGAACTTAATTTTGTATGTACTCTTTTTATGGTGTGTGATTTTACTATTGGGTGTTAGGTTGACTTAGTTCTTTGACCAAATCAGAATGTTTATCAAAGGCTCTGGAGTTCTATCTTGTGATGTCATGATGATGTTTTGATATCAATCTTTTATAGTCAACCATGGTAATGTGTCTTGTATGCTCTATGAAGTGTTTTGATCTATTGATTGTTATTGCTTTCTAGTGTTCTTGTGTGAAACTGAGGTGAAGGGTGTGACCTATCTGATTTAACCTTTGAGTTATTTTTGGATTGCTTTCTAGTCACTTGTATAGGAATTAGGTATTTGTATGATTTGTTCTTGGTGATGTCATATTATGACGTGGATTGGTTTATGTGTACTTGATTTTTGATCAGTCCTGTAAGGATGATCATATTGATGGAATCTATAAATATGATCAGTGATTTTCAGTACTTGTCAATTGCTTGTTTAAGAAGTGATGTATAGTACATGGGCTTTTATGATCTTCTACTTTTGGTAAGCTTAGGGTAGTTTATCTGGATGTCATGTTGGGAAGTGGCTTGCAATGGGGTTCAGAGCCCTAAATAGGTTGCCTAGGTAACCCATTGTAGCTTATTTTAATAAGTGATAACATTTCATTAAATGGGTTTAAAATGAATTAATAATATATTGGTACTAAAAAAATTCACTAGGGGGGCGGAGGATTAAAAGACTAGTCAGATAACCTTAGAGCTAACTCATTAGTATGCCTTGTCAGCACAAAAGGATACTAGTGTTGCACAAAGTCATTAGGGGGCCAGAGGATTAAAAGACTAGCCAGGTAACCTTAGAGTTGGCTCATGTGATGACACTTGCCCACATGCATAATAGATTTCCTATGTGTCTGTATTGCCTTTGGGATTAGTTGATACTTGTGTCTTGGTATCCTTTGAGATAGTTTGCTTTTAGGTGATTCCTTGAACCTAGATGTTGGTTTTGGCTTTTGAGTTGTTGTCATGTTTGGGACTTGAGTTTATCTCCTCAGCATGATGGGAATGGACCTTTTTGAGTTCCATGAGGTTGGATGGTAGTGCTTTTTCTTATACCATTAAGATCTGAGTGTCGAATGTCACTGTTAGATGTGTTAGTGTAAATGTTCCTTTTTATCTGATCTTGTATTTCTATGATAGATGGTTATACCTTTTGTATTGTATTTGATTTCATGAATCTTATGAGATATTTTTGTAATCTATTTTTATGTTGCATTCTTTCAACCCTTCATACTCTGTGACCTGTACAATGGATGATTGTGCATTCTGTTTATTGCCCAATGACATATTGTAATTATATATCATTTAAATAGATTTGTACTTGAAGTTATTCTTTAATGTGGTTTTCTTATATATAGGATTTATTATTTATTAAACTTAAATGTGATTCAACTTCATGGACCCTTAAGAGTTGTAAACTATTTATGATGGTTGTTGTGTATGTGAGTTAATGCTTTCACTATATTCTATCTGATGTTGTTGTTTATTCTCTTTAATTTTATTTATTTTTTAATGTTTGAAAAACTTAGTGAAACTTTAAGTTAATTTCTTTTTGGTCTCCTAGTGGGGCATTACATTTAGTATTAGAGCCCAAGTTTCTACATTGGGAGCTCTAGGTATATTGGAATGCCACTAGTTGTTAACTAATTGAACTAAAACAAAATTCAAACTAAAACATACTTAAACCTAGAAATAGGCAAAATAGAATTGAAATCTTGTACCGTATTCAAAACATGTTCCTTATGTGTATGCTTTACAATAGTACATTCTTATGGTTATTCTAGCATCTCATTATTCTTGGATATTATTGTAGGGTGGTACTTGGGATGAGATTGATTATTAGAGGTTGTAGGTGAGGTAGGGATGTTAGTGTGCATGAATCTACTCATGAATGTTATATCTACAAGGAGAACATGAAAGTGCACCATAGTGAGCATCAAGTCGATTCAGAGGAAGTTTACTTGAGACAGATGATGAGGATCATCATGGATGACTTACCTCCTCCTCAAGGTTCTAATCATTACCTGAGTCACACCATGTGAGCAATGAGGAATGGCATAGGTCTAGGAGTCCTCAAAGGAACCCTCTCTTTGTTAGATAGATGTTAGTCACAACTAAGCAGATGAAGGACCTTCAGAGGTCTAAGATCAAAGCTTTCAATGGGCTAGGTTCAGGTTATGTAGCCGAGTAGTGACCAATCTCAAACTCTTTGGGGCCACTTGGTGGGACATCAAAGAGAAGAAGTGGGGTATAAACATGAACACCATTACATAGGAGTTATTCCTTAAGAACTTCCGCAAAGATTTCCTACCAAAGGAATTGCACCAATAGAGGACTGATGAATTTCATAACCTAAGACAGTTTAGTTTGACTGTAACATAGTATGAGTAGAAATTATATGAGCTCATGCCTTATTCTGGAGCCAGTGAGAATTCACCACTAATGGTTCATCACTTTATTCAAGGTCCCAAGAACTGTCTTATTGAGGGTGTAAAATTTTTCAAACATAAAACCCTCAAGGATGCAGTACATCAAGCTATCCTAGTTGAGAAGAACATTACCTATGTACATGTTGGTGTTGTAGGAGCACTTATAACCTCAGGTTCGAAGGTAATCAGGGAGCGGGTAGTGGTAGGAAGCCTCCTTCTAGAGGTAATCAGCAATAGCATCAAGGAGGATCATATTCTTCAATGTAGAGAGGTGGTGATGGTCATTATTTTAGGAATACTTGGTGCAATAAATGTAACTGATTTGACTAGTCATGACAGAGTACACAATCTTTTGCTAGTGGGAGTAGTCTTCAGCAGCGTGACACACCTAGAGACATGGGTAGGTTGTAGAGAGTGTTCTTAGTGGAGTTAGACCCCCCTAGGTGGGGGAAGGGTCCAATGTGACCTTCACAGTGAGTGCTTTTGTTTTATCTTTCATGTAAGCTTCTAGGAGTAAGCCTAAGTCTAGGGGGGGTGGATGTAATGCCTATCCCTAGATAACTTTTCCAATTTTATTCCCATACTCTTTTAAGCTAGCTTTATGTTTATGCTTAATGATTAGTGACGTTGTTGGATGTAATGCCTACCCTTAAATAACTTTTCCAATCTTATTGCCAAAATCTTTTAAGCTAGCTAGCTTTTTCAGATTGTTGGATATGGTTTCATATATATATATATATATATATATATATATATATATATATATATATATATATATATATATATATATATATATATATATATATATATATATATATATAGAGAGAGAGAGAGAGAGAGAGAGAGAGAGAGAGAGAGAGAGAGAGAGAGAGAGAGAGAGAGATTTATTTTAGTTATCTCATGATTGTTCGATGATGATATACATGTTCATGTACTGACTTTCAGTTATATAATGTTGTTAGTTAGATGAATGATTTATATGCATTTTTTATGAATACTTACCCCATACTTGCATGTGTATGGTGTAAGTGTTTGTTTTACTTTATGTATGACATTTATGATGTGGTTGAGGAAGGGAGTCGTAGTCACCTAGTAGTCGAGATCTACATGATACACCACTTCCACCATTTCCTATTTAGTTTAGAATATATGTGTTTGTAAGTGCATGGATTTTATACAGATTGTAGGTACCAGGTATCGACTTCCTTGAATTACCAGGATGAGCATACCCTATTGCAGTATTTCAATGGTATAAGTGGGGAGATAACTCTTGAGTCTAAATCCTAACCTAAGCCAATTTTCTTCGAAAGTAGGACAATTATCCGAGTTAGTTTACCCATTCGAATGCGTCCAGTGATGTGAATTCATGATTTTGACCCTGATGTTTGGTTTAGTTTTATGTTTTGTATGATGGGTTTTCATATTCAATCTTGTGGGCGTATGGTAATTTTTTGTTTTAATTAAATCAAATTAAAAGATAATTTAATAATTTAATTTAATGAAAATTTTATAAATAAATTTTCTATTTAATAATATTTAATTAATTGAGAAATTAATTAAATAAAAGAGTTAATTCAAAGATTTTATTAAAATTCTAATTCAAGTGTATTTATATTTATTTAATTTAATAATTATTATTTAGGAGATTATTTTTAAATAATAGACTCTAAATAATGTTATTAGTAAAATTAATAAATATATTATTAAAATGTCTCGTAAGTAACTAGAGAGAGAAAATATAAAGTTAATAATGTTTATTTTAATTAAATTGCATAAAGCCTATGCATGAAATTAAAATATAATAATTAATTAAAGAGAGGAAATATTTACATAAATATATTTTGTAGTTAAATATCTAAAATGTGTGCATGAAAAAGTAAAAAGGTAAAAGGTAATAAAATAACTAAAAGAAATAGATCAACGAGCGATTAGAGTCCCAAGTTTAGGGGAGAACTCTTTAGAGTTTATTTTTCAATAACTGGTGGTTTTTGAGAAGCAATTGGAAGAGAAGGAAGCTTTTCTCGCATGCTTTGGTGATGTAATAAGCCCTTTCTTAACCTCCACAATCCACGCAAAGAATGTGAAATGCTGAATCTTTCTTATGCCACCCTAAATTACTTATGGTTCCGGTTGCTCTTGATTGTCTTTCTATTTATTTCCTTATTCTCCACACTGATCTAATACACGATTCTTGCATATCGAGCAGTTTCCATGCCAACCGAGTTCTTCTTCAATACAAACTTTCCTTTTCAGACAAGGAAGCCACAACAACTACAATCTCCTTGCCCATTATCGTGCTCCTTCACTAATATCTTTGGTAGCATTTCACCGCATTTTCCACTATCCATCCAAGACCGATAGCCTTCGGCTCTCTTACGGACTGGTGTTCTCAAAACATATGCAAAGGACATGCTAACCGAATGCCATTCAAGCATATCTCAAAAAGAGAACACTCTCTTGACTTCTGTTACCATCATCGTCCCCACATGGAAGAACATCCCTTAAACTACCTATCAACTCTCCATCTGCACATGATAGTCTTCACAAAACATATCGACCCCCTGCTGTTTTCGGGTTCCATGGAAACCGAAGCCCATGGAACCGAGCTACTTTCCTTCTTTTATCGGGCTCGGCTCTCCTTCACACTTCTTGTATCGGGGTCTTTCCCCATTCAACTACACTCATGTTGTTTTCAACCGGCTTCCTCTATGTCTTATCGTGATTCCTCCTTGTGACTGTCGGGTTTCTAACTATCCAAAGAACCTGAGCACTATCATTATATGTCTCACTACCTTTACTAACTATCGTACCATCGCCAAGGCACGTTGCCTCTACCACCCAATCGCGTGTGGGCTCTTCCAAACTGATTCGTCACCTTCTCCCTTACTATTATCAGTTTCTCTACCCTAATCCCCATGATAAGTCGATGCCCTTCTACATTTTATGGCTAACAATCACGGACCCATGACTTTCTTGGTAGCCACGATTAGTTATTTTAGAACTAATCCAGCAGAGTTCTAATTCAAATGTCTATAGGACATATGCAAAATCAACATGGTAAACGTTAAACACCAAATACCAGTCACAATAGCTGTTTAAAAAACACACAGTCAAGAAGAGGTACTAACCCAGTAGTAAGCAACCCTGCGAAACATATGAACCAAGAAAGATAGAGAAAAACGAGCTCTACAAACTTCGTTTCATTATAACCCAAAACATGAAATACATAGCATAAATAATATGCATGGCTCTCTGGCTAAAGGCTAGAGGGCCGACTCTATTCTTATTCTTTTGTGCTCTCGCTCTTCGAGCTCCTTTTTGTAATCTTTCAATTCTCCTCTCAGTTTTTCTTTTCGGTCTCTCTGTCTCTTTTTTTTTTGGTATACACATCTCTTTTAAAAAAAGAGTTTCTAGGTAGTTATTGAAACTAAGACATTCGTAACCTTGATCAATTACAATGCTATTTGAAACATATTACAATGCCATTTTTGGCACTTTGCTCATTTCTTGACATGGCTTAATTATTACAATATTATGAACCTTCCATAATTGCTTAATGGTTAAGATGTTCGTGCATCATTTGGGAATTTGCGTGTTAGCATCAAATTCAGGTAGGATCTTGTGGTTTATTTTTGCAATAGTTGCTCGTTATTGATTTCTCTGTCTTCTCTGTGTCTACAAATCTATTTTCTTGTATGTGATTTTATCATTCTTCATTTGAAAAAACTCTATATATGAATTCAATTTGAAACCCTCATAATGAAATTATCATTCTTCATTTCTTGAAAAGATCAGTGAATGAATTTGGTTTTGAAAACCTTGTGCGAAGGATTTGAAGGGTTGTTTTGGATTGTTAAATCAAGATTGTTTTATATAGATATGTATTGTTTGTATTTTCTTTTCTATCGGAATTAAAGGAGAAATCTTTCAAAACATATATATATATATATATATATATATATATATATATATATATATATATATATATATATATATATATATATATATATATATATATTTCATTATATAATTAAGGACAGCAAATTGTTATGCTTTACTTGTTATTTAAAAAATAAATAAATAAAAAGAGAGATGAAAATATGAACTGTGTTGTTTGTTTTATATTAAAATAAAATAATTTTTTTTTAAATGAAAATGAAATTATTGGTTTAGGGGTGGGGGGGGGGGGGGGGGGGGGGGCAGCACCCCCCACCCTCCTATCTCCCTCCCACGCCTTGGCTACCAAGGCAGCGACTGCCATAGCAATGCAGCTACCAAGGTAGCGGCATTGCTAGTTGGCCATCCCTTTTAAGGGATATGTGATTTGATTCGCATTCAAATTCTTTTGCTATTTGGTTGATTTTTTTATAAAATATGTAAGTTTTATTGTATATTACTAATATTATTAATATTAACTAATTATTAATAATATTATTAATTATATTTATTATTATTAATATTATTGTATTAGTTAATTTAATAATTATTATTATTATTAAATAATATATATGGTATATCTTATTTCATTATTAATTAAATAATTATTAGTATTAATAATTTAATAGTAGACAATAAAATTTTAGTAATAATATTTAATTATGGGGTTGTTGTGAATATTATTAATTGAAATTTTATTTAATTTATTATTTCAATAAAATTTTGAAGTAATGGATGATTTTAAATTTTGGAAAAAATTTGTTTTAGTAAACTTGGGTTTACGAATTTTATACTAAAATAATTTCTATTGTTTTGGGAGAATTGACTAGTCATCGTTTGATTATTCATGAACCTTAGTAGTCTAGGAACTTTGGAAGAAAAAAAGGGAAACATGGACCCTGTTTTGAATTGAAAACTCTGTAGATAATTATACTTGGAAAATGAAAATTGAAACCCTATTCTTGTTATTGGTTCTTGGAAATAGAAAATGAAAGTAGAAACTTAGAAATGATAACATGAACCTTACTATTAAATTGAGCTGTGAAACAATGTTTAAACAACTTTAGATGAATCAGTTGAATCATTTGGGATTCTAGTGAATTGAAAACCTTTAGTAAATCTGATAACTAGAGAAATGGAAAGTAAAACCCTATTTGAGATTGCAAACATTATGAACTATAATATTTGAAAAATGAAAATGAAAACTTGAAAAGCTTTAATAAAAGTTAAGCCATTGAGTTTTCTAAATCTAATATTTTGTGAAAGTTACTTTTATATGTACTCTTTTTTTATGATGTGTGATTTTACTATTGGGTGTCGGGTTGACATAGTTCTTTGATCAAATCAAGATGTTTACGAAAGGCTCGAGAGTTCTATTTTGTGATGTCATGATGATGCTTTGATCTTGATCTTTTATACTCAACCATGGTAATGTGTCTTTTATGCTCTATGAAGTGTTATGATCTATTGATTGTTATTGATTTCTTGTGTTCTCGTGTGAAATCGAGGTGAAGGGTGTGACCTATCTAATTTAACCTTTGAGTTTTTCATCAATTATTTTTTTATTGCTTTCCAGTCACTTGTATAAGACTAAGGTGTTTGTATGATTTATTCTTGGTGATGTCATGTTATGACGTGGATTGGTTTATGTGTACTTGATTTTTTATCAGTCTTGTTAGTATGATCATATTGGTGAAATCTGTGATTATGATCAGTGATTTTTAGTACTTGTCAATTGCTTGTTTAAGAAGTGAAGTATGGTACGTGGGCTTTTATGATCTTTTTCTTTTGCTGAGCTTACGGTAGGTTGTTTGTATGTCATATTGGGAAGTGGCTTGCAATGGGGGCTAGAGCCCTAAAGAGGCCATGTGGGTAACCCATTGTAGGTTATTTTAATAAGTGATAACATTTAATTAAATGGGTTTAAAATGAAATTACAAGATACTGGTACTACAGAAAGTCACTAGGGGGTCGAACGATTAAATGACTAGTCTAGTAACCTTAGACGTGACTCATTAGTATGGCTTGTCAGTACATAAGGATAGTATTGCTGCATAGAGCCACTAGGGGGTTAGAGGATTAAAAGACTAGTTGGGTAACCTTAGACTTGGCTTGTGTGATGATACTTGCCCACATGCATAATAGATTTCCTACGTGTTTATGTTGCCTCCGGGATTAGTTGATACTAGTGTCTTGGTACCCTTTGAGATAATTTTCTTTTAGATGATTCCTTGAACCTAGATGTTGATTTTGACTTTTGAGTTGTCATCCTATTTGGGACTTGAGTTTATCTCCTTAGCATAGTGGGAGTGGACCTTTTTGGGTTCCATGAGGTTAGGTGGTAGTGCTTTTTATTATACCATTAAGATCTGATAGTCAGATGCCGCTGCCAGATGTTTTTGTGTAGATTTTTCTTTTTATCTGATCTTGTATTTCTATGATGGATGGTTATACCTTTTGTATTGTATTTGATTTCGTGAATCTTATGAGATGTTGTTGTAATCTATTTTTATGTTGTATGTTCTTTCAGCCCTTCATACCCTCTGACCTATATAGTGGATGATTGTGCATTCTGTTTATTCCCTAGTCACATCTTGTAATTGTATATCATTTAAATGGATTTGTACTTGCAGTTATTATTTAATGTGGTCTTTTCATATATGGGATCTATTATTAATTAAACTTAAATGTGATTCAACATCATGGGACCCTTAAGAGTTGTAACTTGTTTATGATGGTTGTTGTCTATGTGAGTTACTACTTCTACTATATTCTATCTGATGTTGTTGTTTATTATCCTTAACTCTCTTTTTTTTAAATGTTTGAAAAACTTAGTGAAACTTTAGGTTAATTTCTTTTGGGTCTCCTAGCGAGGCATTACATAGCGGCAAGAAATACACATACACTATCATTAGAAATGGAAAAACCTTCACAATGAAACCATTACCTGATCAGAAACTAGAAAAAGAAATGGAAACCACAGGGATTGTACTGGGGGGAAAGGAAATGATAAAAACAATTGAAGAATTAGAAAAGGGAGGTTTCATACTGATTATGAAACCTAAGGATGGTGAGAAATCTGATAAGAAACTACCTATATACCATCATAAGTTAGAGAACTGCTAGAGAAATACAATGATGGCATGGCGAGTGACATGCCCTCTTCCCTCCCTCCACTCAGAGATATTACACATTAGATTGATCTAATACTTGGGTCCTCATTGCCAAACAAGGCACCCTACAAGATGACTGCAAATTAGAATGCAAAGATTGCAAAACAAATCAAGGAAATGCTTGCCAAAGCTCTAATTCAGAAAAGTCTAAGCCTTAATGCAATACCCTCTATCCTAGAACCTAAAAAGGATGAAACTTGGAGGTTATGGACTAATAGTAGAGCCATAAACAAAATAACTATCAGGTATAGGTTTCTTATGCCAAGGATTAAAGACCTACTTGATCAAATTGGAAATGCTTGCTACTTTTCTAAAATAGATTTGAAATTAGAATATCATTGAATAAGGATTAGGCCTGGAGATGAATGGAAGACAACATTGGAAACAAAAAAAGGACTATGAATGTAGGTTGTGATATTATAGGTACCTCTACAAGTTTAGGTCATGCCGATACATCATATTTTGTCACAAATCTTCCTCCTAGAAAACTAGTGCAATTGGAGAAAATACTAGAATCTAAAGTCCTTAGAAGACTAGGACTAAAACATATTTGTAGTATCTAGTCAAATGGAAGGGATTACCTAATATAGATGCTACCTAGATGAGTGAAGAATAGATCCTTTAACATGGCACTACTATTGATCAACTTGACTCAAGTGGGAACTTGAACTCTAAAGTTCATGAGGAGTATGTTGCAGGGACACCCTAATAAAATGAAATGTTAGGACTCTTTTGAAGTCTTTTAAATCATTAGGTTTGATAAGGCTATTCATGTTGACCCACCTGTGAGACCAAATTCCAAGATTGGCATTCTATAAGCCCTTTGTCAACTATGGTCAAAGGTGTCACATAAGCCTAGAATCTAAGGATAGATTATTATTTTCATGTTTCTACATGTTTTGGTACATTTTGGATCAGTTAAAACCAACTTTGATTAGCATAGGAAAAGTTGCAAAGTTGCTAAAAAGTTGTCAAGCAACTTTTAACGACATCTTCTGAAATTTGTAATTTGAATTCTCAATGACTATATTTGGTTTGAATGGTTGTTATAACTATTGGGAAGGCATACATAGCCCTTTCTGTGGGTGGTAGGCATACAAGGTGTAAATTTTCTTTCAATCAATAAAAATACAATGTTTTTCTACTAAAGTTGATGCTACAACCCATTGTACGGACTCCCTCTAACACATAGGTATAGATTTCTGACATTGTTGGATATCCTAGTGAATAAAATATCAAATGCACTTAGAATTAGATCCTAACTCACCATACAACTCCAGATATCTCAATTTTTTTGATTGTTGCCACAGTTTTTGGTAACTAGCTAGGGTTTCATCAATTTTCTCTCATATCTTGAGATTCCACCCCAGGAATTTAATGGCCCTGGGTGGAATCCAAGTAAAATGTAAATTAAGGTTCTTTTTCTTTCATGTCAAAAGATGCAAATAGTAAGGAGAAAATTGATCCCCTATGCATGCAAGATCCATCTGCATGTTAGGAATGCATAGCAACACCTTCCAAAAGTCACTTTGGAGAAGGTTTCAAGGCCTAGAATATCATTTACAAACATTTAATGTGATCCGCCTCATGTTTCAATTGTTGGATTGGAATTTTTTTTAGGGATTAGAGTACTTCCTTTGTAAATGGAGGCCTAATTGCCAAATGCTACCAGGTGAGATTTTAAGTTTTACTTGTTGTATTTTCATCTTGGGATCCAAGTGCTTTAGTATGTTGTATAAACCCAAAAAGGGTATCTAAATTAGTGATTCATTCCTTGGGTTGTTTGGAGTTTTCTAAATCTAAGTCAAGTTTTCATATTTCAATGGCTACAAGCCTTGTCTTGGATTTGTGAAGCAACTATTCAATAAATGTTGCATAGTTTGATTCTAATGGTTGATTCATGGTTTTCAGGACCTAAATAGACCATGACTATCTCTTAGAGTCACCCCTAGTCTTTAAGTGATTTTGGGGAGTATTGTGTCAAAAATGCCTTGTAATGGCCTATAAGAGCAACTAGTGATTAGTTGTCTTTGTGATAGGCTTTCCTTGTGCTTGGGAATTCATAGGAGTGGTTTAGGTTGGGATAACCATAATCATCTTTTTAACAACTTTTGATAAGTTTTTTGGAGTAGATTGGCTTTGTAAGGACACTATTGTATCCATAAACTTCAGTGAAGAGGATTCTAGGAACCTTGTTTTAACCCACTACTAGTTCCATTGCATCACACACCTATTACTCAAAATATAAAAGACAACACCTAACTTGAGCTTTACCCATTTCTTCTACCTCCATCGCTTTTCCAAGAAGAGTTTCAATTGAGTGTTTTACTTTAGTAGGCCTTGTTTGTATTTCCTCCTAAAATTCTAATATTTTTTCATTCTTAACATGTTGACATTCATCCTTGGTTTTCCATCTTCACTAATTTTTCCACTATATATATGATTTTCTTTCATAAATTTCACCCATATATTTTTCTATGGAGTTAATTTTTAGTTGCAACCTCTTTTCCTCTTTATTTATCCTTGTGCATATCATACATCTACATTCTACTGGAGGCTCACCTTCATTTGGAGTGTGCATATGTTCAATGAAAGGATACTTTGAGGCCCATTCTATTCAAAAATTCCCAATCGATAGATACCAATTCTATTCTTTTTTGGATTTCACATCTTTTTTTTCTTTGTATTTCCTTTTTCCCTTTCCTAGTTGTTCATGATCACCATCATTGGAATTCTCATCCAAGTTGATTATATTATTCTAGCTACTCTGGGTATTGACCTAAAGATCTTTTCCACTCTAGGTATTTACCTAAAGATCTTCTTCAAGCTCATCGTGATTAGAGATATTAGGTTTTCCAACTTCTTCAATATGTGGTAGTGATATTGGCAGTGATTGGGAATATTGTAATTACACTTGTGATGTTGTAGCATCCTAATTTTGGCTACTAAAATATGATGAAAATGTTTCGCAAGTGCGTTCGGCTAGCCTCTCTTATCTTCCATCATATGTAAGACTCTTACCCTTGTTCATGTTTTCAAAAACTCCAAAGAAATACAAGATGCCAAAAAAATCAACTTGTTGAAAAAGTAACAGTCCACTACTGCATATATTTATCTAAATAGGATTTATTGGTTGTATGACACACACTATAAAATATAGATGTCCTAGGTCTCGCTAGTTACTGGGTGACTCTATGGTCACTGGTCGCAGGTGATAACTAACCACTAATAGTCTAACATGTATCTACTAAATAAGAATTAATTGAAATTGTAGAGTCTAGAAAGATAGGGGTTTGAGTTACTCACCTTTGCCTTAATTGCACTGACCACTTGCTTATGCTCTCAGCAGTTTGAGAAATTGAGACTCTGCTATCAATCAAATTTGAGAGAATCTACTAATCTATGAATGTATTTATACCAATAGTTTTTGGAAAATTCAGCAGGAATATTATAGCATATACAAAATATCTAGCGAAGCGCACAAAATAAAAAACATGTCTTATGTAGTTTTCAAGGTGATTATGGTCCATCCAAAACATGACCATGTATAATATAGCTGGTGAGATTGCATTATTTTGGGATACATGTCTGCATAGTTGTGGGGTGAATGTTGTCCTTCTCCTAGAAAAAACTTTTAAAACCATGGGAGAATTTAGGTCGTTCAAAAGTCCCCTTTGGAAATCATATATAATGCGTTTAATATGTCATGTGCAAAAACCATTTTTGATTGGTTGTATTGCATGATAAGGAGAGTTGATAGTATAAATCCTGCAATGATGGAACTAGGGGTGCAACCCATTTTTGGTAAAATTGGGGTTGTTGGGAGGTTAGTGCCTCTGTCCCCTCTAGGTGAAGGTATCATTCATCATAGATTGATGAATTTGTGACATGTGCTTAAAATGCCTCTTATGGATCCTTGTCTCTAGTTGTTGTGATGTTCATTGACAACTCAAGCTTTTAGTGTAATGATAATGGTGATTCCAACAAGTGGTATCAAACCACTAGGTTACAGGTTCACATCCCCTAGGTCATGTTGGGGGGGGGAGGAAGGGAATTGTTGGGAGGTTGGTGCCTTTGTCCCCTTTAGGTGAAGGTATCATTCAACATAGACGGATGGATGTGTGACATGTCCTTAATCACATCTCGTGGAACCTTGTCTCTGGATGTTGTGACATTCATTGACAACTCAAGATTTTGGTGTGACGGCAATGATGATTCCAACAGGGGTAACATGCCCTACCACATATGTGGAATTTTTTTCCCAAATTGGCATAGGATGATGAGAAAATTTTGCCAATAAATTTAACCTTGCACCACATGCATTATTAACTTTTTAGAGGAAAATAGATTGTGCTAAATTTAAATGAAGACATATTGCCCTAATTGGTAGACTTCCAACCATACACTATGTCTACTTTAGATTCAAATATATGTCAAGATTACTAACCATTATTTTATGAAGAGAAAATATTAGTAGCTAGATTGGATCTATAATCACAAAGGATAAATTTGTAAGTGAGCTAGATATATATAGACAAAAAGTTCCCGTATTTAAAAATATTCATCCAAATAGATCACTATATCCTCTACATATTAAGATGATAAAGGAAGGGTAAATAATTAAAGGTAATTTTTTAATTTTTCTTCGGCAATCTTCATCATTCCAAAAGGACTTGTATCAACATCACATTTCATGAGAAAATTCCTCTCTTTTTTAGCATCTTTCTATTTTGAAACTTTTTTTTAATGTTCATGTTAATTTTTAATTTTTAATCATCGTCATAAATTAACAAGTGTACATGGTTCGAAGCTTATTCTTCTCCCTCCTTGTAAAAAAAATTCATATCCTGTATAGGTTTCCTTTTCAATGTTTCTAAGAGAAACCTATTAGGTTCCTTGCTTTGTATTTCTATTCTTTTGGAGTTTGTAGAAAGTGTTTTAATAGGAGTTTTTAGTAGAAGGGAAATTATATATAAATGTAATCTAAATCTTTGAGGACTTGTGAATGAAATAGAGTTTCCTAGTGAAATTTTCTCCTACTTCGATGCATTTAATCTTCTTAAGGTTATGAAGTAAGTATTTATTATCTTAGATCTATGAATAATTTTATAGTATCATTATCCTTTTTTATCATACCATAAGAGGTTACACATTTTCATTTGGGATCTAAAGAAGAGTTTAATCATGAACATTATGGGAGTTTTGATTCAATGCATCAAATTTGTTAAGCCTTAGGGATTTGTTCTTTGCATAGTGTAACTTTAATTTATTTGGAGGATCAAAATTTACTTCTCTAATAAGGCACTAATCTATGGGGTCCAAGGATTAGGGTTGCAAAATCTTCTTAAACTATAACATCAAAAACAAATTATTTTTTCTCATGTTTTGTTATGCTTTGGTAGATTAGGATTTTGGTATTCCTTGACCTTGAAAATAATCTAGATTCTATAATATCTATCTTGAATATATATTATAATGAATATGGGTTGTATGAAGAGGGATTTGCATTTTCTTATGCAATATCAAAGGATTTTGAAGATCATAGTATTGGGATATTGTCATATGTTCACCCTTCTTCATCCAAAAGAGCAAAAAGTGAAAAAATATTAGGCCTTAGGGTCTAGCCCTATTTATTGACCATTAGCTTTGAAGCTAATAGAATAAGGATAACTGTTCTTTAGAAGGTTTCAAGGAACTTGCTAGAAATCATCAACATATTAGAAATTCTAGTGGGGAATATTAAGTTGCATTTTAAAAAGGTTGAACCTAGTAGCTCCTTACTTGTGGAGTTATATAATTGTAATTGAAGGAAAACTTATATTCCTAGTTCCCATTATTGGATGGTGGCTCTAAGTTTCAAATCATTAGAAACTTAAATATTTGACCATTGGTGTTAGATGACATTTGTATCAAAAAAATCCACCAAGAACACTCTCAAGTTGTATAAATAATAAAAGATGAAAGACAAAAGATGTGGGAGAATCCACATCATAAATTGATAATAGTATTTATATAATCAATGTCTGAGTACATATGTGACAATGGCTACACCTCTTTTAGGTAAAGGAAAGGGTCCATTCGAAAGTACATGGGATCTAGTTAGTTATGGACCTTATAGTGAACCTCATGTTTTCCCTAAAACTTCAATTGAATTGGACTTAGATGGTGATGAGACCTTTTATGTCAAATAACCACCAACATCATCTCACCCAAAATAGTCCCCAACTCATTTACATATGTGAGGGTGGAAGCTAGAACACATGCAAATCCCAAATTTATTGATGCTAGCAAATGTACAGTATCATTTGAGACAACAACATCAAATTTAGGGTCTTAGATTGATAAAGATTTGGAAATTGAGGTTGAGAAAACATAAGCTCATATCAAAAATAAATTTTAAAGAGAAAGGAATAAATTTTAAGAAAACACTAAGATATGCATGACTCTCATACAAATAGCAATACAAAGCCCATTCAAGCTAATACCCAAGGACCTTCATTTGTTAGCACCTCACAAAATGCATATATTTGTTGCTCCCGCCTGTGATCCAATTGAGAGAATAATTCCAACACTAATTCTACAAGAGTGGATGCATTAGGATTTGATGTTGCTACAATATCTTTTATAGGATATTACTATGTATCCCAATCAAAAGTTACAAATGATGTAGGAAGGGAATTACAACAAGGTGGAAAAAATTTGGTTTGTGAACAATTTTCAAGACAAGGTGTTTTTAAGCTCAAGTTTTAAATGAGAACTTGAGAGGATTCTGTGTACAAGGTTAACAAGTTCAATAAGCCAAACAAGGTTAGGGTTATGCTCAAATTGTCCCTTATTAGCCATCAAGAGAATAAGGTGCCAAACAAGTAGAATGATATTTAATAGAGCACTGAATTTTAATGGAATTCGAGGATACCCTAATCTAGTAGACAATAATTTGAGAAACTTCACTAAGGGAGAAGACCTAATAGCCACTCAGGCTAAATTTGTGCACCTCCAGTTCCTAATCTGCATGTCTAAATTTGTTAATTTTTTGGTGAACCTATGTAGGTGAGTGAAGAGTTTAAAGCCAATCTTTCAACTTTCCCATATTTATGAAGCTCTCTATAGAACTTGTAGTGTGTGAGGCAGTCTAAAAGTGTCATTTCAAAATGTTCGCCCAAAACTCTCCATTAAGACTCCCCCAATAGCCGTTCACCCAAAAAATAGTACTTTTTGTACAAATGACCAATCAACAACCAAGAAAACTAAAAAATGAACAAAAGCAATTAGCATTAGTGTTCACAACGATTTGTTTTGGCATATTTGTATGAAAATACTTGAATATTTTTTTAGATGAATGGAAAGTGACTTGTTTCCTTGGTGTTCATTAAAGAGCCTTTGCCAATTTGATTGATGATTATGATTTTAACCATGAAGATGTCAAAGTGAAGTTATTCATGCAATCACTCATTCAAGAAAGAAAAGGTTGCTTGATTCAAGCATCACAAACATGGAAATTTCCCATCAGTTGGAAGTTTCTTTGAGGCCTACGAAGTTTTCCCTCAGTTGGGATTGGCACTAGCTATGGTGCAACATATTTGCATGTAGGGTGATCCCACAATAATGGGTTCCACTTTTTGACCAATTTTGACACTGAAATCAATATTTTTGCAACAAATGTCACGTTCAAGTGACTATATCTCCAAAACTATAAATAATTTCAAGATGACATAAACTAATGATTTTGAGTACTTTGTTCCTACTTTGTAACCATATTTTTTAATCTAAAAACAAAATTATTTATGTCAATTTTTTTTATCTCCTCCGAAAAGTGGTACATAATAAAATTCAATATTTTAAAAAGTGACAGTTTGTTTGACACACATAACTTTTTTTCTAGAAATGATAATGAAGTAATTCTTTCGACGTTAGATTTGTAACATCAATATCCAAAGGATGCATTTGTTTTCATTTATTTTGGTTGAATATTGTATAGTTTATGAAGTTTTGAAGTGACATAGATAATTTGAAGTCTATTTATCATAAACCATTTTTCATTTTTGAATAGAAAGGTATCTCAATAAGCCAGTTCCTCCATATTTTTCAAAAAAAAATTGACCTAATTTACTAATTTTCTCGAGGTATCAAAGTTGGTTGATGTTCAATCGGTAATGAACCTATAATGAGTTAAACTCATATTTGAAAGTCTTAATGATTAAATTATGTATTAAAATTATAGTCATTGGAAAGCTTGCTTCGAGCAGCACATTTTGACAATTTTTTATTTTACAATAGGAGATCATTCTCCTACAATTATGGTAGTCAAAAGAGCAAGAAAAGAAAAGAAAAAAGGTTAAAATTTTTGTGATTTTGCATGTTCGTACGAACAAGTTTACCATGTTCGCGTGAACATATGTTCGCATGAACGTATGTTCGAGCGAACATGCAAATCATGTTTGTGCGAACATATTTATCACATATGTTCGCGCGAACATATGAAATATGTTTGTGCAAACATGATTAAAAAAAAGTTCGCATGAACACAATAAGTGTGTTTGCGTGAACATATGGTAAACTCAATTTCTCATTTTGCAATTTTTTTCATTTTTGTTCGTCCCACTAAAGTGGAACCCATTATTGTGCGTTCACCCACCAACCGGTGATGTCATTTCCTCATCCATCTAATGCCATACCCATCATCTCTGACATGTCCAATTTGTTAGACTCTTAACAAACATAGAGTCATTCTATATTTATTGAGATTATGTTTAATAACTTTTTATTCATATTAGTTTTTTTATTTTTATTAAGGTTTCTATGTAAATGTGCTTATTTAGATAATTGAAATGTTTATAAGTAAATTTTTATAATCTTTATATTATTAAAAATATAAAATATGGAAGATAACAATAAAATAAATACTATTTATTTGAGATAGTTAAAACATCTTTAAGAAAATTCTAATATATTACATTAGGAAGATGAGTTTAAACTCAATGATTTTAATTTTTGATATATCTAAAAAATTAATACTTTTTGAATATTTATATATGTATTTATAATTACTACTAATAATAATATGTACATTTAAAATAAGTACTTTTCCATTACTTTTAATGAATTTGTATTATCTATATAAAGATATAAAAATGTACTTATAGATATATCTATCAACAAGTGCTATATAATAGCCTAGTACTTGCCTTTAATTTTAATATGAATCTATTTTTAATTTAATAAATTTATTATAGTATATAAAATACTTTAATTAATAAAAATGTTTTTTTTTAAAGGAAAAAGTGGCAAGCCACTATATTATATTAATAAATCTAGTTCAAAAAGGTCAACTAGGAAAGAACCAGTAAGAAAACATAGCATCATTCCTCATATTTACATCGATCATAGTTATCGAATTTTCAATTTGGGCTCCAAATAGGAGCAAACATTTTTACAAATGAGAAAATATGCTTCCTCCATTGAGGCATTGACTCATAAACAAGTATTAAGCATATTTTGTTTACAACATCATTTCAATATAACTATATAACTATAGTTTTCTATAATGATATGAATTTAAATCTAAATTTAAATTTTATTTCTAAATATAATTATTGTTATATGTTTTAATGCATATATATCATATGATAGTATATTATAAATAAATTACAATATAAAAATAATAGTAGTTTTATAATAATAATATATAATAATATTTGTTAAACAATAATATAATATAAGTAATATCATTTTTAAAATATTTTTTAATTGAGTGACAAAAATTATATTATAACAAATATATAAAATTAAAATATAAAAATTTAAACTAAGACACTTACATTCCAAAAATATATATTAATACATTTACCTTGAAAAAAAAAACTCATAAAAATCATCAAATACAGCCAATATAAGAGTTAAAACTTAGAATACTATTTTTAAAAAATTATAGAGTTAAAAATTTTGCATCTATGAAATGCACAAGGTATATAAGAAAATTTTAAAATATTTAATTCTAATTCGTAGAAACCAGAAAATTTAATCACTAGTCAAAGCATAAAAATAAAAAAGTATTACAATAAAATATAAAAATCAAAATTTATCATAATAGTACTTAGCCTACTGGTAAGTACTAATAAAAGAACTCTCTCTCTCTCTCTCTCTCTCTCTCTCTCTCTCTCTCTCTCACACACACACACACACACACACACACACACACAAACAAAATTAATTCTAATTCATAGAAACTAGAAAATTTAATCACTAGTTAAAGCATAAAAATAAAAAGTATTGCAATAAAACATAAAAATAAAAAAGTATCATAATAGTACTTAGCCTACCACCCACACACACACAATCTCTATTAAGAATTAGTTGTCATTATATTAATAAATTAATTTTTTAGCTTAGTCATTAAAAACACATTATATATAGTCTTTAAAATTATAAAACAAAATATAATATCTAATTAAAATATAAAGTTCCAATAGTATATTGAAATATAACATGAAAAAGTAGAAAATACATATATATATAAATCATCAAAATGAAATAAAACAAGTACCATAAATTATTTTTTATTTATTTTTTGATCGGTAAGAGGCTGAAGCCAAGCTTAATTATTATGTATTATTATTAATTATTATTTTATTAAGCACGGGTAGATTCGAACCCAAGACCTCTTCAATAAGGGGCTCACAATTTATCATTATGTCGTAGGCTCTTGTCTATTAATTAATTTTATTTTAATATATAAAATAAGAACATGATTAAATTTTATCATATTATATATTGTTATATAAAATAATATTTTTAAAAATTAACCTTTAAATTATTATATTTATGAATTTTTATCAAATTTAAATTATAAAATTATAAAATCCTTTTTTTATAAATTTAAAATTCAAAATTGTCTAAAATTTAAATTTAATGTGAAGGAAATTTTAAAAACTATTCATTTGAAAAAATATAAGAAAAATTATAAATTTCTGTAAATAAAAATATATATTGAAATTTTAATAATAATATCAAAAATAGTCTATGTTAGTATATTATCTATTAATAATATTTAACAATTCCTAAGAACTCACTAATTATTCATTAAAATTTTACTTACATAAATTTACCTAGAAGTTCAAAACAATCATGGACAAAAATTTACTTATAAACATTTTACTTATTACGCCGAGAGGCGTTCTATACAATGGCAGCACAAATGCCCAGCACGGAAATATGCCAAGATTCCTTGTCAATAAAAAAGAATTGGGAGCGGTTACAAACTTCCAAATTAAATATTAAAAAAGAATTCCCGAAATAATAGCTGGCCGAAATAATAGGAAGCCAAATGGAGGCTGAAATAATAGGCTCGAAAAAGGAGGGCCCGAAAAAGTAGGACCCGTAAAAATAAGGCCCGAAAAAATAGGGGCGAAATAATTTCATCTATTTTTTTATTTTTTTTTGTTAAATATAATTTTGCATGCACATTCATGCTTATTTTTTGCGAGGAGTGGGCGAATTTGAAACAAATTCGTGGAATGTGAAGAGACGTCTGTTGGGGTATATGAGGAGCCTCTCAGAAGTTATAAAACCAAGGCTCCTCATTTCATTTTCATTTTATGTTTTTGCAAGAAGGAAGAGGTGGAGGTTATTGGAGAATTAGATTGGAGTTTTTGAATAGGAGTAAATTGAAGTTTTGGAGTAACATATTTGTAGGTGAGATTTCTATTTTTTATTTAAATTTTCATTTAGATTTAGATGTAGATGTAAATTGAAATTCAAAATTAGTTATAATATTCTACTTTGATTCAGATTTCAATTTTAATTAATTTCATTTAGATTTAGAATTTTGTTCATAACTATTTAGGCTTGCATTTAATAGTTTAGTCTTGCATGTTTGATTTAGATTTAGATTTGTATTCAAAATCTATTTGATATATATATATAGAGGTATATATAAGCTAGTGGCAATCGCGGCACAATAGGAAAAGTATTTTTAATTTTTTTTCTATTTTTTTAAGGTAAGTGCTGAATTATTTATTTCTTTTTAAATACAATTGTATAAACTTACTATAAAAATGTAATAGTGTAAACTTACTATAAAATTATTCTTGAAATTTTTATTTTTTAATTCTATATATAGTATTTATTTGCATCACTTTAATTCAATTTTATCTTAAGCATATTGTTACGTAAAATGTTATATTGAAGAGTAGAGTTATAGTTAGGGTTAGGGTTAGTGTTAGGGTTGGGGCTATTATTAGCGTTTCAGTTATGGATAGGGTTAGAGTTACGGTTAGGAATAGAGTTACAATTAGAGTCAGGATTAGCATTAGGGTTAGGGCTAGGGTTATTTTTAGGATTATGAATCTTGTTAGGGTTATAGTTAAGGTTAGGTTTAGAATTAGAGTTAGAGTTAATGTTAGGATTAGGGTTAGAATTTGGGTTACAAATATAGTTAGGGTTAGAATTAGAGTTAGGGTTAGGGTTAAGGAAAGGGCGAGGGTAAGAATAAGGGTTTAGGTTAAACATATAGTTAGGGTTAGGATTAGAATTAGAGTTAGGGTTTGAGTTAGAGGTAGACTTAGAATTGGAGCTCGAATAAGGGCTAGAGTTAGAGTTTAAATTAGGGTTATAATTAGGGTTAGGGTTAGGGTTAAAATTAGATTTATGGTTAGAGTTAGAGAAAGGGGTAGAGAAAGGGTTAGTTTTAGGGTGATGGTTAAGGTTGGATTTATATTTAGAGTTAGGGTTGTATATAGAGTTACATCAGGGTTAAGGTTAGGGTAAGGGTTTGAGTTGGGGTTAAGGTTAGGGTTAGGGCTATGGTTTTCATCTAGATTAAAGTAAGGTTTAAGGTTAGAGTTAGAGTTTTGAGTTAGGGTTCAGGTTAGAGTTAGGGTTAGGTTACGGTTTTAGTGAAGGTTAAACTAAGGATTAGGGTTAGGATTAGAGTCTTATTATGGTAGAGTTAGATTTACAGTTAGGGTTATATTTAGGGTTAGAGTTAGGGGTAGGATTATGGTTTTAAAAAAGTATTTTTCTTTTTGGCATATTGTAATGTAAAATGTTATAGTCAAACATAGATATATGGTTAGGGACAAAGTTACCATTACAATTAATGTTAACCTTAGGGATAGAATAAGTGTTAGGGTTAGCATTAGGGTTAGGGCTGGAGTTAAGAATAGGGTTTGAGTTATGGTTAAGGTTAGGGTTAGAGTTACGGTTATGGTTATTGTTAGAGTTATGGTTAAGGTTTGGGTTAGAGTTATGTTTATGGTTAAGGTTAGGGTTAGAGTTATGGTTATAGTTAATTTTTGGATTAGAGTTATGTTTATGGTTAAGGTTAGGGTTAGAGTTATGGTCATAGTTAAGGTTAGGGTTAGAGTTATGGTTATGGTTAGGGTTAGTGTTATAGTAAGGCTAGGGTTAGGGTTTGAGTCAAGGTTAAGGTTAGAGTGAAGGTTAGGGTTTGAGTCAAGATTAAAGTAAGGGTTAGTGTTAGGGTTAGAGTCCAATTATGGTAGTGTTAGATTTAGGGTTAGAGTTATGCTCATGGTTAAGGTTAGGGTTAGGATTATTATAGGGCTCGAGTTAGGGTTATTGTAGGGATAGGGTTAGGGTTTGATTTAGGGTTAAGGTTAGGTTTAGGATAAGGGTTAGGATTTTAGTTAGGATTAAAGTTAGGGTTAGGGTTAGGGTTAGAGTCTAGTTATGGTAGAGTTAGATTTAGGGTTAGAGTTAGGGATAGAGTTATGTTTATGGTTAAGTTTAGGGTTAGAGTTATGCTCATGGTTAAGGTTAGGGTTAGACTTATGGTTATGGTTAGGGTTAGGGTTATAGTAGGGCCAGGCTTAGGGTTAGGGTTAAGGTTAGGGCTTGAGTAAGGGTTAAGGTTCTAGAGTTATGGTTAGGGAAAACTTTTGAGCAAAGATTAAAGTTAGGGTTAGGGTTATGGTTAGAGTCCAATTATGGTAGAGTTAGATTTAGGGTTAGAGTTAGGGACAAATTAATGTTTATGGTTAAGGTTAGTGTTAAAGTTAGGGTTAGGGTTAGTGTTAGAGTTAAGGATAGGGTTAAGGTTAGAATTAAGGTTAGCGTTAGGGTTAGAGTTAAAGTTAGGGTTAGCATTAGGATGAAAATTAGGGTAAGGGATAGGGTTTGAATTAGAATCAGGGTTCTTGTTAGGGTTAGGGTTAGGGTTAGGTTTAAAATTAGAGTTAGAGTTGGGATTAGGGTTAGAGTTAGAATTAGGGTTAGAAATATAGTTAGGATTAGAGATAGAAATAGGGTTAGGGTAAGGGTAAGAATTAGGGTGAAGGTTAGAATTAGGGTTACAAATATAGTTAGGGTTAGAATAAGAGTTAGGGTTAGGGTTAGAGATAGAGTTAGAATTAGACTTCGAATAAGGGTTGGAGTTAGAGTTAGGGTTATATTTAGGGTTAGAATTAAGGTTAGGATTAGAATTAGTGTTAGAGTTAGGGTTACGATTAGTGTTAGGCTTATGGTTAGGGCTAGCATTAGGGTTAGCGTTAGGGTTAGTGTTAGGGTTATGGTTAGGATTAGCATTAGGGTTAGGGTTACAATTAGAGTTAGAGTTAAAATTAGAGGTAGTGTTAGTGTTAGTGTTCATATAAGATTTAGAGTTAGAATTAGAGTTAGAGTTAGGGTTCAAGTTAGAGTTAGAGTTAAAGTTAGAGATAGAGTTGTGATCAAGGTTAGATTAGGGTTAAGGTTAAAGTTACCTGATTAGATTTAGGGTTAGGGTAAGAGTTAGGGCTAAGATTAGGATTAGAATTAGGGTTAGGGTTAGAATTAGCATTAGATTTAAGATTATAAAGGGTTAAGGTTAGGGTTAGGGGGAGAATTAAAGTTAGAGATAGAGTTAGAGTTAGAGTTAGAGTTAGGGTTAGGGTTAGGGTTAGGGTTAAAATTAGAATTGTCTAGTTAGAGTTAGAGTTAGAGTTAGGGTTTGTGTTATTATTGCTGTTAAGATAATTTTTGGGTTACTAATCATATTATAGCTAATAAAATTATAATTAATAAATATTATTACTATAAATTATTATTATAATTTAGAGTTAGGGTTAGGGTTAGGGTTAATTGTAATCACACTCTCTCTCACATGTCCCCCCCCCCCCCCAATAATGTATACCCTCCCCACTCCCCCTACATTGTTCTCTTTGTCCATCTCTTTCTCTACATATATAAATCTCTCCCTCCATAATTATTATCATTGTCTATCACTATCTGTCATACTCTTCCTCTCCCCATCATTGTCTACATCTCTTTTGGGCCTTATATATTATTTTTTCTTATTTAGCTCATCTCTCTCTACTCCCCTTCTATATATCTACATCACCTGCCCCGTCTAATCATCTCTCTCTCTCTCTCCCCACCCCCCCCCCCCCCTCGCCCTGCTCTTTCTCTCTCCTTATTTTTCACTACATCTATCTATGTCTACCTCATGTCTCTCACTCTCTCCCCCTTGTCTCACCACACCACCTCATGTGATCTCTCTCTCTCTCTCAGACACACACACACACCATCTTCATGTTTATATATCTCTAAAATGCTCTATGTATGTCTACCTCATGTCTCTCACCCTCTTCGCCTTCTCTCCCTCTCTCTCTCCCTCTCACCCTCTCTCTCTCTCTCACACACACACACTCACTCACTTACTCATGGCCTCTCTCTCTCCACCATCTCCATCTCCATCTATTTTGGACCCTTCTTATGCTTTTTCTCTCTATGGCTCATCTCTCCCCCTCTCCCCTTTTCCTTCTACCCCATCTAAGATTATCCTCTCTCTCTCTCTCTCTCTCTCTCTCTCTCTCTCTCTCTCTCTCTCTCTCTCACACACACACACACACACACACACATACACATTGCATCATGTTATTTATCTCACTCTTTCTATGTATCACGTCGCCTCATGTTAACTCTCTCTCTCTCTCTCTCTCTCTCTCTCTCTCTCTCTCTCTCTCTCTCTCTCTCACACACACACACACACACACACGTCACCTCATGTTATTTGTCTCTCTTTAAATTTGACTTCATTTCTAAAGTTTGTCCCAATTTATAATTTTTGTTTGTATTTCTATAATATAAAATCAACTACATTTAATAGAACTTAATTATCGTTAATAGTTTTTTATATAATTAATAAATTTATGTAAAATTTTATAATTTTTATATTTGATTTAATTAACAATTTTATTATCTTTTCTTTCTTTAATATAAATATTATGTGAAAATTCATTTGTAAAATCTAAAATAATTTCTATATTTCAATATTTTACAACCTCCAAAATCTTATTATTTTAATAATAAAATAAAATTATAGATATAAAAATCTTTATTTTTAAGATTAGAAAAAATAATAAACTTTCATATAAAATGAAAATTGCAAGCGAAATAGTAGCCAAAAAAGATTTACATAAAGTTTTTCCTTTCTACTTTACAATTCATTACCAAAATAATACCAAATTTTCAAAAGAAAGAGAATATTTGTGAAAATAAAAACTTTTTGCAGTTATCTCAAACTGTTATTACTAAGTTTTTCTAGATTTAGTACTATTCTCTGGATGAACTCAAAGATATTAATAATCAATATTTGTAATAATAAAATTAAAAACAACATCAAGACTAACAATAATAATAAGAAAAGAGTAATTTCTTTTAGTGTTTTGTCTCTTCCATGCACCGTTTAATCTAATAGTCATGCACCAATTCATCGAATAAGGAAGAGTGTGTAACATGCAGTTTGAACTTTGAGTTTTTTGAATCATGAATTTACGCATGAAATACGGAGAATCAAGCAGTTATAAATTATTAATCACAAGTTCTAAAGCTGTCTATGTTTGTTATAACAGTGGTTACATAGGAATCTTGGGCCAGTCTCATTCGATAAAATTAGATTAAGTACAAAGTTAGTCTTGATTATAGTGTAGTTAAATAAGCATGTGAAAGTCCATATGAGGCATTTCTCAATTTAAAATATGGCAATTGCAATCTATTATAAGCAAACGAATTAATACAAAAACTAAAGTTTTTTTCTCCATTCTCGTTTTGCTATAGCAATTGTGTTTTTGATATTTTTGATAAGTGTTGTAGCATGTTATATTTAACATTAAATTAATCTTTATTATTATATTTAACAGTAGTTTCAAACATTATTAAAAAGACTCTAAATACAACAAAATCACATAATCTAAGAACTAAAACATAAGTACCCATCACAGGAACAGTTAGAATGCCCAAAATTGTTAAAATAATTGCACCTGCAACTGCCATTACAGAAGCAATTTGTTCTTGCAATCTGTTATCTTTCTTAGACTAAAGGAGCACCAGAAAAAGTGAGATTGATATTATGAGTTACAAAAAAAAATTTGAGTGTATTTATAAGCATTTATGCTCAGAGATTTCCTATAACATTGTTTTAATACCAAATTTCCCTTTTTATTCAATTGTATTGCTAAGAAAATCACCATGGCCGCACTCTATATCCAGAGCAATTATCACATTGGACAAGTCATTCAGCATTGACATAATTATCTGCACCATTTTCCAATGAAGAATCCCATCAGAATTCCACACGTTAGACATCGTGACAAAATTACAAATCGATGGGAATGAGTTAGAACCTCTCAATCCGCACTTAACCAGATTAAACCACCAAAAGAATAGGTAGCAGGAAGGAACCTATAAATTGGAGCAGCAGCAGAGCCAATTCCAAATGCATATCCAGATCCAGAGTTAGTTGTTTACCTTTAATCCATTTCAATTCAGTCCCAGCAATGCGCTAATAGCGTCAGGAAGCTCCATGCATGAATCAGAATAAAATGGATAGATCTGGTTAGGAAAGTACATATTGGACAAAAATATTTCAGAAATGAAAAAGAAGAAATGAAAAAGAAGACACCCCTAAAATACTCCCATCAAGCACCATTAACAATGAAAAGTATTATAAAATATATAAATCAAATAGATTTTGAATACAAATCTAAATCTAAATCAAACATGTAAGACTAAACTATTAAATGCAAGCCTAAATAGTTATGAACAGAATTCTAAATCTAAATGAAATTAATTAAAATTGAAATCTAAATGAAAGTAGAATATTATAACTAATTTTGAATTTCAATTTACATCTACATCTAAATCTAAATGAAAATGAAAATAAAAAATAGAAATCTCACCTGCAAAAATGTTACTCCAAAACTTCAATCTACTCCTATTCAAAAACTCCAATCTAATCCTCCAATAACCTCCACCTCTTCCCTCCTACAAAAACATAAAATGAAAATGAAATGAGGATCCTTCGTTTTATAACTTCTGAGAGGCTCCTCATATTCCCCCAACAGACGTCTCTTCACATTCCATGAATTTGTTTCAAATTCCCCCACTCCCCGCAAAAAATAAGCATGAATGTGCATGCAAAATTATATTTAACAAAAAAAAAATCATATTGAAATTATTTCGCCCCTATTTTTTCGAGCCCTACATTTTCGGGCCCTATTATTTCAGGCCTATTATTTCGGCCTCCATTTGGCTTCCTATTATTTCGGCCAGCTATTATTTCAGAAATTCTTTTTTTACGCCGAGAGGCATTCTATACAATGGCAGCACAAATGCCCAGCACGGGAATATGCCAAGATTCCTTGTCAATAAAAAAGAATTGGGAGCAGTTACAAACTTCCAAATTAAATATTAAAAAAGAATTCCCGAAATAATAGCTGGCCGAAATAATAGGAAGCCAAATGGAGGCCGAAATAATAGGCTCGAAAAAGTAGGGCCCGAAAAAGTAGGACCCGAAAAAATAGGGCCCGAAAAAATAGGGGCGAAATAATTTCAATATGATTTTTTTTTTTTGTTAAATATAATTTTGCATGCACATTCATGCTTTTTTTTTGCGGGGAGTGGGGGAATTTGAAACAAATTGGTGGAATGTGAAGAGACGTCTGTTGGGGGATATGAGGAGCCTCTCAGAAGTTATAAAACCAAGGCTCCTCATTTCATTTTCATTTTATGTTTTTGCAGGAAGGAAGAGGTGGAGGTTATTGGAGGATTAGATTGGAGTTTTTGAATAGGGTAAATTGAAGTTTTGGAGTAACATTTTTAAAGGTGAGATTTCTATTTTTTATTTACATTTTCATTTAGATTTAGATGTAGAAGTAAATTGAAATTCAAAATTAGTTATAATATTCTACTTTGATTTATATTTCAATTTTAATTAATTTCATTTAGATTTAGAATTCTGTTCATATGACCGAAATTGAGGCCACTAGAGGACCTGTGCAGAGTTTTTTGTGGAGATAAGCATGTGGGTACTGAATCAAGGCACATTAGGCCTCTTGGAGATGTAATTGCGGTGACTTCCATGGCTTTTTGAATCGAATAGGGCAATCTAAACAATCTCATATCTGAAATTCTTTTTTTCCTTTTCAGCCGAAGACAGAACAAAGATTGCTTGCAAGAAATTTTGCAGAGTTTAAGATTTGATTGCTTATGGCTGACTATTATTCGTAACTGATATTTCTATTGTATATTCCCATGCCTAGCACAGGAAGTTTTAATCTATACAATTTATTTTGTGCATTTAGTGCACAAACTAAAGAATGCATATGCAATCAATTTTTTTATCAATCTTTATGATAGCTTTTTTTTTTAAATAGAAAATAGAAAATATTCTTTTATGTATGTAGAAAAAAATTAGAAAGATTTTATGTATGTAAAAAATTAAAAGAATTCTATATACATCTAGATTTATTGAAAAGAATTCTATTTACATCTAAATATTTTGATTGAAATAACCATAATGTAAAAACAAAATATAAAATAGAAATGTTAATATATGTATGTAGAAAAAATTAGAAAGATTGCATGCATCTAAAAAAATTCTATTTACATCTAGATTTTTTTAGAATGGAAAAAAATGGATAATAGAAATATCAGTTGCATGTTTGTAGAAATAAATTAGAAAAACATGTATATAGAAATTAAAAAGATTCTATATGTGTCTAATTTTTAGATTTTACTTTATTCTAAACTATTTATTGATGGATATATATTTTAAAAATATTTACGTAGTTTAAAGTTTAGATTTTAATTAATTTGTATGCAAATAGAAAAAAGAATAAATATTTTATATATATGTAGATTAATTTCTATTTTTAAAATTTACAAGTAAATGAGTACTTTATTCATTTAAAGTAAACAAGTTTTTAAGTAATATATTTTTATTTTAGAAATATATTAATCATAATGTTCATTTATTATTACTTATTTAATATACTTACTCTCAAATCTAAGACAATAGAAATGATATTTTATTAACTTCGAAATAGGGAAGTGTTAAGCAAGTTCGTTTACAAAAATACCAAAAATATATTTGGTCTTTGATCAAATTGGAGTTAATATTAGAAATATAAATATGATCATTAACAATTAAGCTAAATTCAGTTCAAAACAATAATGTTATTTAAATTTAAATAAATTTTTTTGAAAAGAATTCTATTTAAATCTACATATTTTGATTGAAATAACCATAATGTAAAAACAAAATATAAAATAGAAATGTTAATATATGTATGTAGAAAAAATTAGAAAGATTACATGCATCTAAAAAAATTCTATTTACATCTAGATTTTTTTAGAATGGAAAAAAATGGATAATAGAAATATCAGTTGCATGTTTGTAGAAATAAATTAGAAAAACATGTATATAGAAATTAAAAAGATTCTATATGTGTCTAATTTTTAGATTTTACTTTATTCTAAACTATTTATTGATGGATATATATTTTAAAAATATTTACGTAGTTTAAAGTTTAGATTTTAATTAATTTGTATGCAAATAGGAAAAAGAATAAATATTTTATATATATGTAGATTAATTTCTATTTTTAAAATTTACAAGTAAATGAGTACTTTATTCATTTAAAGTAAACAAGTTTTTAAGTAATATATTTTTATTTTAGAAATATATTAATCATAATATTCATTTATTATTACTTATTTAATATACTTACTCTCAAATCTAAGATAATAGAAATGATATTTTATTAACTTTGAAATAGGGAAGTGTTAAGCAAGTTCGTTTACAAAAATACCAAAAATATATTTGGTCTTTGATCAAATTGGAGTTAATATTAGAAATATAAATATGATCATTAACAATTAAGCTAAATTCAGTTCAAAACAATAATGTTATTTAAATTTAAATAAATTTTTTTGAAAAGAATTCTATTTACATCTACATATTTTGATTGAAATAACCATAATGTAAAAACAAAATATAAAATAGAAATGTTAATATATGTATGTAGAAAAAATTAGAAAGATTGCATGCATCTAAAAAAATTCTATTTACATCTAGATTTTTTTAGAATGGAAAAAAATGGATAATAGAAATATCAGTTGCATGTTTGTAGAAATAAATTAGAAAAACATGTATATAGAAATTAAAAAGATTCTATATGTGTCTAATTTTTAGATTTTACTTTATTCTAAACTATTTATTGATGGATATATATTTTAAAAATATTTACGTAGTTTAAAGTTTAGATTTTAATTAATTTGTATGCAAATAGGAAAAAGAATAAATATTTTATATATATGTAGATTAATTTCTATTTTTAAAATTTACAAGTAAATGAGTACTTTATTCATTTAAAGTAAACAAGTTTTTAAGTAATATATTTTTATTTTAGAAATATATTAATCATAATGTTCATTTATTATTACTTATTTAATATACTTACTCTCAAATCTAAGACAATAGAAATGATATTTTATTAACTTTGAAATAGGGAAGTGTTAAGCAAGTTCATTTACAAAAATACCAAAAATATATTTGGTCTTTGATCAAATTGGAGTTAATATTAGAAATATAAATATGATCATTAACAATTAAGCTAAATTCAGTTCAAAACAATAATGTTATTTAAATTTAAATAAATTTTTTTTAAAAGAATTCTATTTACATCTACATATTTTGATTGAAATAACCATAATGTAAAAACAAAATATAAAATAGAAATGTTAATATATGTATGTAGAAAAAATTAGAAAGATTGCATGCATCTAAAAAAATTCTATTTACATCTAGATTTTTTTAGAATGGAAAAAAATGGATAATAGAAATATCAGTTGCATGTTTGTAGAAATAAATTAGAAAAACATGTATATAGAAATTAAAAAGATTCTATATGTGTCTAATTTTTAGATTTTACTTTATTCTAAACTATTTATTGATGGATATATATTTTAAAAATATTTACGTAGTTTAAAGTTTAGATTTTAATTAATTTGTATGCAAATAGGAAAAAGAATAAATATTTTATATATATGTAGATTAATTTCTATTTTTAAAATTTACAAGTAAATGAGTACTTTATTCATTTAAAGTAAACAAGTTTTTAAGTAATATATTTTTATTTTAGAAATATATTAATCATAATGTTCATTTATTATTACTTAATTAATATACTTACTCTCAAATCTAAGACAATAGAAATGATCTTTTATTAACTTTGAAATAGGGAAGTGTTAAGCAAGTTCGTTTACAAAAATACCAAAAATATATTTGGTCTTTGATCAAATTGGAGTTAATATTAGAAATATAAATATGATCATTAACAATTAAGCTAAATTCAGTTCAAAACAATAATGTTATTTAAATTTAAATAAATTTTTTTGAAAAGAATTCTATTTACATCTACATATTTTGATTGAAATAACCATAATGTAAAAACAAAATATAAAATAGAAATGTTAATATATGTATGTAGAAAAAATTAGAAAGATTGCATGCATCTAAAAAAATTCTATTTACATCTAGATTTTTTTAGAATGGAAAAAAATGGATAATAGAAATATCAGTTGCATGTTTGTAGAAATAAATTAGAAAAACATGTATATAGAAATTAAAAAGATTCTATATGTGTCTAATTTTTAGATTTTACTTTATTCTAAACTATTTATTGATGGATATATATTTTAAAAATATTTACGTAGTTTAAAGTTTAGATTTTAATTAATTTGTATGCAAATAGGAAAAAGAATAAATATTTTATATATATGTAGATTAATTTCTATTTTTAAAATTTACAAGTAAATGAGTACTTTATTCATTTAAAGTAAACAAGTTTTTAAGTAATATATTTTTATTTTAGAAATATATTAATCATAATGTCCATTTATTATTACTTATTTAATATACTTACTCTCAAATCTAAGACAATAGAAATGATATTTTATTAACTTTGAAATAGGGAAGTGTTAAGCAAGTTCCTTTACAAAAATACCAAAAATATATTTGTTCTTTGATCAAATTGGAGTTAATATTAGAAATATAAATATGATCATTAACAATTAAGCTAAATTCAGTTCAAAACAATAATGTTATTTAAATTTAAATAAATTTTTTTGAAAAGAATTCTATTTACATCTACATATTTTGATTGAAATAACCATAATGTAAAAACAAAATATAAAATAGAAATGTTAATATATGTATGTAGAAAAAATTAGAAAGATTGCATGCATCTAAAAAAATTCTATTTACATCTAGATTTTTTTAGAATGGAAAAAAATGGATAATAGAAATATCAGTTGCATGTTTGTAGAAATAAATTAGAAAAACGTGTATATAGAAATTAAAAAGATTCTATATGTGTCTAATTTTTAGATTTTACTTTATTCTAAACTATTTATTGATGGATATATATTTTAAAAATATTTACGTAGTTTAAAGTTTAGATTTTAATTAATTTGTATGCAAATAGGAAAAAGAATAAATATTTTATATATATGTAGATTAATTTCTATTTTATAAAATTTACAAGTAAATGAGTACTTTATTCATTTAAAGTAAACAAGTTTTTAAGTAATATATTTTTATTTTAGAAATATATTAATCATAATGTTCATTTATTATTACTTAATTAATATACTTGCTCTCAAATCTAAGACAATAGAAATGATATTTTATTAACTTTGAAATAGGGAAGTGTTAAGCAAGTTCCTTTACAAAAATACCAAAAATATATTTGGTCTTTGATCAAATTGGAGTTAATATTAGAAATATAAATATGATCATTAACAATTAAGCTAAATTCAGTTCAAAACAATAATGTTATTTAAATTTAAATAAATTTTTTTGAAAAGAATTCTATTTACATCGACATATTTTGATTGAAATAACCATAACGTAAAAACAAAATATAAAATAGAAATGTTAATATATGTATGTAGAAAAAATTAGAAAGATTGCGTGCATCTAAAAAAATTCTATTTACATCTAGATTTTTTTAGAATGGAAAAAAATGGATAATAGAAATATCAGTTGCATGTTTGTAGAAATAAATTAGAAAAACATGTATATAGAAATTAAAAAGATTCTATATGTGTCTAATTTTTAGATTTTACTTTATTCTAAACTATTTATTGATGGATATATATTTTAAAAATATTTACGTAGTTTAAAGTTTAGATTTTAATTAATTTGTATGCAAATAGGAAAAAGAATAAATATTTTATATATATGTAGATTAATTTCTATTTTTAAAATTTACAAGTAAATGAGTACTTTATTCATTTAAAGTAAACAAGTTTTTAAGTAATATATTTTTATTTTAGAAATATATTAATCATAATGTTCATTTATTATTACTTATTTAATATACTTACTCTCAAATCTAAGACAATAGAAATGATATTTTATTAACTTTGAAATAGGGAAGTGTTAAGCAAGTTCGTTTACAAAAATACCAAAAATATATTTGGTCTTTGATCAAATTGGAGTTAATATTAGAAATATAAATATGATCATTAACAATTAAGCTAAATTCAGTTCAAAACAATAATGTTATTTAAATTTAAATAAATTTTTTTGAAAAGAATTCTATTTAAATCTACATATTTTGATTGAAATAACCATAATGTAAAAACAAAATATAAAATAGAAATGTTAATATATGTATGTAGAAAAAATTAGAAAGATTACATGCATCTAAAAAAATTCTATTTACATCTAGATTTTTTTAGAATGGAAAAAAATGGATAATAGAAATATCAGTTGCATGTTTGTAGAAATAAATTAGAAAAACATGTATATAGAAATTAAAAAGATTCTATATGTGTCTAATTTTTAGATTTTACTTTATTCTAAACTATTTATTGATGGATATATATTTTAAAAATATTTACGTAGTTTAAAGTTTAGATTTTAATTAATTTGTATGCAAATAGGAAAAAGAATAAATATTTTATATATATGTAGATTAATTTCTATTTTTAAAATTTACAAGTAAATGAGTACTTTATTCATTTAAAGTAAACAAGTTTTTAAGTAATATATTTTTATTTTAGAAATATATGAATCATAATGTTCATTTATTATTACTTATTTAATATACTTACTCTCAAATCTAAGACAATAGAAATGATATTTTATTAACTTTGAAATAGGGAAGTGTTAAGCAAGTTCGTTTACAAAAATACCAAAAATATATTTGGTCTTTGATCAAATTGGAGTTAATATTAGAAATATAAATATGATCATTAACAATTAAGCTAAATTCAGTTCAAAACAATAATGTTATTTAAATTTAAATAAATTTTTTTGAAAAGAATTCTATTTACATCTACATATTTTGATTGAAATAACCATAATGTAAAAACAAAATATAAAATAGAAATGTTAATATATGTATGTAGAAAAAATTAGAAAGATTGCATGCATCTAAAAAAATTCTATTTACATCTAGATTTTTTTAGAATGGAAAAAAATGGATAATAGAAATATCAGTTGCATGTTTGTAGAAATAAATTAGAAAAACATGTATATAGAAATTAAAAAGATTCTATATGTGTCTAATTTTTAGATTTTACTTTATTCTAAACTATTTCTTGATGGATATATATTTTAAAAATATTTACGTAGTTTAAAGTTTAGATTTTAATTAATTTGTATGCAAATAGGAAAAAGAATAAATATTTTATATATATGTAGATTAATTTCTATTTTTAAAATTTACAAGTAAATGAGTACTTTATTCATTTAAAGTAAACAAGTTTTTAAGTAATATATTTTTATTTTAGAAATATATTAATCATAATGTTCATTTATTATTACTTATTTAATATACTTACTCTCAAATCTAAGACAATAGAAATGATATTTTATTAACTTTGAAATAGGGAAGTGTTAAGCAAGTTCGTTTACAAAAATACCAAAAATATATTTGGTCTTTGATCAAATTGGAGTTAATATTAGAAATATAAATATGATCATTAACAATTAAGCTAAATTCAATTCAAAACAATAATATTATTTAAATTTAAATAAAATAAGCCATGTTTACTTTGAAACATCAAACATCTAATTAACTAATACAATAATTAAAATAAATGAATCTATTATGACATAGAAAAATATTTTCGAAGTATAATTTCTTTGTTTTTGAATCAATATGAGTTTTTTTTTCTACTTGAAAAGATAAACCATCCTAATTGTCATCCTTAGTTAACCCTAACAACAACCCCTACCTTAGCCCTACCCCCAACAATGATGTACAATATAACTATAATCCAACATTAAACTATAATTATAGCACTAAAACATATCCCTATTGATATAACGAAAATCTCAGTCCAAACCATAATCTAAACCAAAAACCTACACACTAATATTGGTTATAGTCCTAACCCTAAAATCTAACCCTTAACCATAATGTCAAAAAAAACTCCAAAATATTGATCAAAATCCTAAACCTACCTATATGGATAACCATGATATTAAACTCTAAATCCAGTCCCAAGGTCCTAACCATGGTGTAAACCTATAACCGAACTCTTAAAAATTTTACTAATCCCTGATCCTAATCACATTCCCAACTTTAAACTTGAACCATAAACCATAGTTGTAACCATAATCATAAACTTAAACGAAACCCTAACCCTAAAGGTACAATCATAAAATTAATCATAGCTTAGACCCTAATCCTAGCACAAACAACAATCATGACCAAATATAAATCTTCACCTTACCCCTAATCATAATTTCAATGTTAACCCTAACATTAGTTTCAATCCTACCATGATATGAACCCTAATATAGACTTCACCTTGATCCTCACCCTAATCTTAAGTCTAATTAAACCCTGACTAAAACCTAATCTAAATGATATATCTAACTATAATCCTAACTGTAATTATCATACAACCCAATGCTAACCCTCATGTATATTTAATCCCTAATCTTAACTCTAAATATTCTATAAACTCTAGAATTGACCTTGATTCTAACCATAACCCTAAAATCTAAATTGTAACCATAGCATGAAAGGTGGTGACCCCCGCTACATGGCACAATTCTGGGTCTTGGAGCCTTGCGAAAGCACTACAGAGTGAGGAAATGTCATAAAGGTGACATGTAGTAGCATGATGCAATTTTGGGCTTTAGAGCATTGCAGAAACAATGCAGCTTAAGGAGGCGCTAGAATGGAGACTCATGGAAAGAAGAGGAAAGACATTCATGTCGCTGGCAAAAAACTATGAAAAGAGATAACATGATGTCTTAACCTCCCACAAAAAATGCAAGGTTGATCCCAAGGGGGAATATGGTTTCCCCAAAAATGAATGATGGTCATCGATGAAGGTCTTCCTCTCGAAATAGACGGCATAGATGCATCGTGAATCCTCACCAATGAAGGATTAAGTCGCAATCGTCGATGTAGATTCTCCCCTCAAAAAGGATGACTGAGATGCAATGAGGAAACTCCTCCCAATGAAGGATTAAGTCACATTCGTCGATCAAGATTGGCTTTATTTCCAATGGATGACTAAGATGTAGTGAAGAGATTCCTCCCAACAAACGAAGCAGATAGCACAAAAGGTGTGAACCCCCTCCATGTGGCACAATTTTGGTTCTTAAAGACTCATGAAAGCATTGTGGAGTGAGGAAATGTTGGAAAGGCAATGCGTGGTAGCATGATGCAATTTTGGGCTTCAGAGAATTGAAGAAACAATGTAGCATGACGATGCATCAGAATGGAGATGCATGGCAACATCTTGTGCAATTCTAGGCTTTAGAGTGTTTCGAAGACACTAGCATATAAAGAAACGTTAGAATGGGAATGCATGGCAACATCTTGCACTTTTGGGAAGATGGGAAGATAGCTCGCGAAGAAATAAGAGTTATCGAAGCTCGCGGCATGAATCAACCCGACCAAGAAAAAATGATCCAGCGTGGTCAATGAAGAAATCGAGCCAACACAAAATGTTAGCCGCCAACTTTAGCGATGTTAACCCTCTGCAAAGAACCTATCCCATTTAAGGTCTCTCAGATCAGACATCAGTGATGGGTTAAATAGGGGGGAAAATAGCACACTAAATGAAATTCTAAATGTAACACTAATAACCACAGTCCTACTTCTTTCCCTAACCTTATCCATGAGCGTGGGAATATACATATTATTATATAGGGCACCTTATATAATAATAAATATAATCTAAAATCCCAACCCTTACTCCCCTCCTAACTATAACTATGACCATAAGAAAACTTCTAAATATAACCCTTCCTCTAACTCTAACCCTAACCCTAACCCTAACTATAATTGTAACCCTATCCCTACCACTGACTGTAACCCTGAATCTAACTCTACCATAATTGGACTTTAACCCTAACTATAACTATAACCCTAAACCTAACTCTAACCTTAACCGTAACCATAACCGTAACCCAAAACCTAACCCTAATTGTAGCTAGGATTCTAATACTCTGTCTACCCCTAACTCAAACTATAGGCCTAACTATACCTCAAACTCTAACCATAACTCATATTCTAACCCTAAACCTAACCCTAACCTTGACCCTAACCCTAAGCCTAAGCCTAAGCCTAACCCTTTGTCTACCCCTATCTCTAACCCTAACCCTAACCCTAACCCTACCCCTAACTCTAACCCTAAATCTAACTCTTTCTGTAAATGTAACTCTACCATAATTAGACTCTAACCCTAACCCTTACTTTAATCCTGACTGAAACCCTAACCCTAACCCTAACTCTAACCTTAACCCTGACTCAATCCCCTTACCCTAACCTTAACATTGATATAACTCTCTCTATATATAACCCTAACTCTAAATATAAACCTAACCCTAACCCTAACCCTAACCCTAAATCTAACTCTAACCCTAACTGTAAGCGTAACCCTACCCCTACCCATAACTCTAACTGTAAGTCTAACTCTACCATAATTGGATTTTAATTTTAACCCTAACCCTAACCTTGACTCAAAACTCTAACCCTAACCCTAACTCTAACATTAACCCAACTGTAAAATTAACTCTATTGGTAACTCAAACCCTAAAACTAACCCTAATTCTAACCCTAACTCTAACTCTAGCTCTAGCTCTAACCTTAACTCTAACCATAACTCAAACTCAAACCCTAAACCTAACCCTAATCCTAACCCAAATTATAATGCTCTATCTACCCCTAACTCAAACTATAACCCTAACCCTAACTCAAACTCTAACCCTAACTCATACTCTAACCCTAAACCTGACCCTAGCCCTAACCCTAACCTAAAACCTTACCCTAACCCTAACCTTAACCCTATCTATAACCCTAATCCTAACCCTAACTCTAATCCTAATCTTAACCCTATTTCTAATCCTAACACTAACCTTAACCCTACCCCTAACTCTAACCATAAATCTAACTCTACCATAATTAGAATCTAACCCTAACCTTAACCCTAGCTCAAACCCTTACCCTAACTTTGTCCCTAACCATATATCTACGTATGACTATAACATTTTACATTACAATATCCCAAAAATAAAATATATATTTTTATCTAAATTAAACTCCTTATATTAAATTTAAAATAATATTTGACTCAAACCTTAACCGTAACCCTAACCTTAACCATGAGCATTACTCTAACCCTAACCTTAACCATAAACATAACTCTACACCTAACTCTAACCCTAATTCTAACTCTACCATAATTGGACTCTAATCCTATCCCTAACCCTAACTATAAGCATAACTCTAACCCTAGCCTTAACCATGAGCATAACTCTAACGTTAGCCTTACTATAACCCTAACACTAACCCTAATCATAACCATAACCATAACTCTAACCATAACCTTAACCATGACCATAACATTAACCCTAACCTTAACCATAAACATAACTCTAATCTAAACCATAACCATAACTCTAACAATGACCATAACCATAACTCTATCCCTAACCTTAACCATAGCTCAAACCCTAACCCTAACTCCAACCCTAACTCTAATGCTAACCCTAACCCTAATTCTATCCCTAAGGTTAACATTAACTATAATGGTAACTTTGTCCCTAACCATATATCTATGTATAACTATAACATTTTACATTACAATATCCCAAAAATAAAATATATATTTTTAATCTATATTAAACTCCTTATATTAAATTTTTAAAAATATTTTGAAGCATAATTTTATACTAACTTCATACAACTCTAATTAAAAATTAATTAACAATTTTATAGTAACCTTATCAAAATAAAAAATAAAAAGTAAATATTTTTCCTATTGCGCCGCGACTACCACTAGCTATATATACCTCTATATATATTACGCCGAGAGTAATCGTTCTCGAGGCACCTATTTTTATTTTTATTATTCCCAACTTCGATTAAAATAACTTTGGAATTAATAAAAATAAAAATAGGCGCCTCGAGAACGATTACTCTCGGCGTAATATATATAGAGGTATATATAGCTAGTAATATTTAATTTGGAAGTTTGTAACCGCTCCCAATTCTTTTTTATTGACAAGGAATCTTGGCATATTCCCGTGCTGGGCATTTGTGCTGCCATTGTATAGAACACCTCTCGGCATAACTAGCTTATATATACCTCTATATATATTACGCCGAGAGTAATCATTCTCAAGGCGCCTATTTTCATTTTCATAAATCCCAACTGTGATTAAAATAACCTTGGGATTAAATGAAAATAGGCACCTCGAGAACGATTACTCTCGGCGTAATATATATAGAGGTATATATAAGCTAGTGGGAATCGCGGCGCAATAGGAAAAGTATTTTTAAATTTTTTTCTATTTTTTTAAGGTAAGTGTTGAATTATTTATTTATTTTTAAATACAATTGTATAAACTTAGTATAAAAATGTAAGTGTAAACTTATTATAAAATTATTCTTAAATATTTTATTTTTTAATTCTATATATGGTGTTTATTTGCATCACTTTAATTCAGTTTTATTTTAAGCATATTGTTACGTAAAATGTTATATTGAAGAGTAGAGTAATAGTTAGGGTTAGGGTTAGTGTTAGGGTTGGGGCTAATGTTAGGGTTTAAGTTATGGATAGGGTTAGAGTTACGGTTAGGAATAGAGTTACAATTAGAGTCAAGATTAGCATTAGGGTTAGGGCTAGGGTTATTCTTAGGATTATGAATCTTTTTAGGGTTATAGCTAAGGTTAGGTTTAGAATTAGAGTTAGAGTTAATCTTAGGATTAGGGTTTGAATTTGGGTTACAAATATAGTTAGGGTTAGAATTAGAGTTAGGGTTAGGGTTAAGGAAAGGACGAGGGTAAGAATAAGGGTTTAGGTTAAACATATAGTTAGGGTTAGGATTAGAATTAGAGTTAGGGTTTGAGTTAGAGGTAGAGTTAGAATTGGAGCTCGAATAAGGGCTAGAGTTAGAGTTTCAATTAGGGTTATAATTAGGGTTAAAATTAGGCTTAGGCTTAGGGTTAAAATTAGATTTATGGTTAGAGTTAGAGAAAGGGGTAGAGAAGGGGTTATTTTTAGGTGATGGTTAAGGTTAGGTTTATATTTAGAGTTAGGGTTGTATATAGAGTTACATCAGGGTTAAGGTTAGGGTAAGGGTTTGAGTTGGGGTTAAGGTTAGGGTTAGGGCTATGGTTTCATCTAGATTAAAGTAAGGGTTAAGGTTAGAGTTAGAGTTTTGAGTTAGGGTTAAGGTTAGAGTTAGGGTTAGGTTACGGTTTTAGTGAAGGTTAAACTAAGGATTAGGGTTAGGATTAGAGTCTAATTATGGTAGAGTTAGATTTACAGTTAGGGTTATATTTAAGGTTAGAGTTAGGCGTAGGATTATGGTTTAAAAAAAGTAATTTTCTTTTTGGCATATTGTAATGTAAAATGTTATAGTCAAACATAGATATATGGGTAGGGACAAAGTTACCATTACAATTAATGTTAACGTTAGGGATAGAATAAGGGTTAGGGTTAGCATTAGGGTTAGGGCTGGAGTTAAGGTTAGGGTTTGAGTTATGGTTAAGGTTAGGGTTAGAGTTACGGTTATGGTTATTGTTAGAGTTATGGTTAAGGTTTGGGTTAGAGTTATGTTTATGGTTAAGGTTAGGGTTAGAGTTATGGTTATGGTTAAGGTTTGGATTAGAGTTATGTTTATGGTTAAGGTTAGGATTAGATTTATGGTCATAGTTAAGGTTAGGGTTAGAGTTATGGTTATGGTTAGGGTTAGTGTTATAGTAAGGCTAGGGTTAGGGTTTGAGTCAAGGTTAAGGTTAGAGTGAAGGTTAGGGTTTGAGTCAAGATTAAAGTAAGGGTTAGTGTTAGGGTTAGAGTCCAATTATGGTAGTGTTAGATTTAGGGTTAGACTTATGCTCATGGTTAAGGTTAGGGTTAGGGTTATTATAGGGCTCAAGTTAGGGTTATTGTGGGGATAGGGTTAGGGTTTGAGTCAGGGTTAAGGTTAGGTTTAAGAATATACCTCTATATATATATTACGCCGAGAGTAATCGTTCTCAAGGTGCCTATTTTCATTTTCATAAATCTCAACTATGATTAAAATAACCTTGGGATTAAATGAAAATAGGCGCCTCGAGAACAATTACTCTCGACGTAATATATATAGAGGTATATATAAGCTAGTGGCAATTGCCCCGCAATAGGAAAAGTATTTTTAAATTTTTTTCTGGTAAGTGTTTGAATTATTTATTTCTTTTTAAATACAATTGTATAAACTTACTATAAAAATGTAATAGTGTAAACTTACTATAAAATTATTCTTGAATATTTTATTTTTTAATTCTATATATGGTGTTTATTTGCATCACTTTAATTCAGTTTTATTTTAAGCATATTGTTACGTAAAATGTTATATTGAAGAGTAGAGTTATAGTTAGGGTTAGGGTTAGTGTTAGGGTTGGGGCTATTGTTAGGGTTTGAGTTATGGATAGGGTTAGAGTTATGGTTAGGAATAGAGTTACAATTAGAGTCAGGATTAGCATTAGGGTTAGGGCTAGGGTTATTTTTAGGATTATGAATCTTGTTAGGGTTATAGTTAAGGTTATTTTTAGAATTAGAGTTAGAGTTAATGTTAGGATTAGGGTTAGAATTTGGGATACAAATATAGTTAGGGTTAGAATTAGAGTTAGGGTTAGGGTTAAGGAAAGGGTGAGAGTAAGAATAAGGATTTAGGTTAAACATATAGTTAGGGTTAGGATTAGAACTAGAGTTAGGGTTTGAGTTAGAGGTAGAGTTAGAATTGGAGCTCGAATAAGGGCTAGAGTTAGAGTTTAAATTAGGGATATAATTAGGGTTAAAATTAGGCTTAGGGTTAGGGTTAAAATTAGATTTACGGTTAGAGTTAGAGAAAGGGGTAGAGAAAGGGTTAGTTTTAGGGTGATGGTTAAGGTTAGGTTTATATTTAGAGTTAGGGTTGTATATAGAGTTACATCAGGGCTAAGGTTAGGGTAAGGGTTTGAGTTGGGGTTAAGGTTAGGGTTAGGGCTATGGTTTTCATCTAGATTAAAGTAAGGGTTAAGGTTAGAGTTAGAGTTTTGAGTTAGGGTTAAGGTTAGAGTTAGGGCTAGGTTACGATTTTAGTGAAGGTTAAATTAAGGATTAGGGTTAGGATTAGAGTCTAATTATGGTAGAGTTAGATTTACAATTAGGGTTATATTTAGGGTTAGAGTTAGGGGTAGGATTATGGTTTTAAAAAAGTAATTTTCTTTTTGGCATATTGTAATGTAAAATGTTATAGTCAAACATAGATATATGGGTAGGGACAAAGTTACCATTACAATTAATGTTAACCTTAGGGATAGAATAAGGGTTACGGTTAGCATTAGGGTTAGGGCTGGAGTTAAGGTTAGGGTTTGAGTTATGGTTAAGGTTAGGGTTAGAGTTACGCTTATGGCAAGTTAGAGTTATGGTTATGGTTAAGGTTTGGATTAGAGTTATGTTGATGGTTAAGGTTAGGATGAGAGTTATGGTCATAGTTAAGGTTAGGGTTAGAGTTATGGTTATGGTTAGGGTTAGTGTTATAGTAAGGCTATGGTTAGGGTTTGAGTCAAGGTTAATGTTAGAGTGAAGGTTAGGGTTTGAGTCAAGATTAAAGTAAGGGTTAGTGTTAGGGTTAGAGTCCAATTATGGTAGTGTTAGATTTAGGGTTAGAGTTATGCTCATGGTTAAGGTTAGGGTTAGGGTTATTATAGGGCTCGAGTTAGGGTTATTGTAGGGATAGGGTTAGGGTTTGATTCAGGGTTAAGGTTAGGTTTAGGATTAGGGTTAGGGTTTTAGTTAGGATTAAAGTTAGGGTTAGTGTTAGGGTTAGAGTCTAGTTATGGTAGAGTTAGATTTAGGGTTAGAGTTAGGGATAGAGTTATGTTTATGGTTAAGTTTAGGGTTAGAGTTATGCTCATGGTTAAGGTTAGGGTTAGACTTATGGTTATGGTTAGGGTTAGGGTTATAGTAGGGCCAGGGTTAGGGTTAGGGTTAGGGTTAGGGCTTGAGTAAGGGTTATGGTTCTAGAGTTATGGTAAGGGAAAATTTTTGAGCCAAGATTAAAGTTAGGGTTAGGGTTATGGTTAGAGTCCAATTATGGTAGAGTTAGATTTAGGGTTAGAGTTAGGGACAAATTAATGTTTATGGTTAAGGTTAGTGTTAAAGTTAGGGTTAGGGTTAGTGTTAGAGTTAAGGATAGGGTTAAGGTTAGAATTAAGGTTAGGGTTAGTGTTAAGGTTAGGGTTAGGGTTAGAGTTAAAGTTAGGGTTAGCATTAGGATGAAAATTAGGGTAAGGGATAGGATTTGAATTAGAATTAGGGTTCTTGTTAGGGTTAGAGTTATATTTAGGGTTAGAGTTAGAGTTAGGGTTAGGGTTAGGTTTAAAATTAGAGTTAGAGTTGGAATTAGGGTTAGAGTTAGAATTAGGGTTAGAAATATAGTTAGGATTAGAGATAGAGTTAGGGGTAGGGTAAGGGTAAGAATTAGGGTGAGGGTTAGAATTAGGGTTACAAATATAGTTAGGGTTAGAATAAGAGTTGGGTTTAGGGTTAGAGATAGAGTTAGAATTAGAGTTCGAAAGAGGGTTGGAGTTAGAGTAAGAGTTAGAGTTAGGGTTATATTTAGGGTTAGGATTAGAATAAGTGTTAGAGTTAAGGTTACGGTTAGTGTTAGGGTTATGGTTGGGGTTAGCATTAGGGTTAGGGTTAGGGTTAGTGGAAAGGTTATGGTTAGGATTAGCATTAGTTTTAGGGTTACAATTAGAGTTAGAGTTAAAATTAGAGGCAGTGTTAGTGTTAGTGTTCATATAAGAGTTAGAGTTAGAATTAGACTTAGAGTTAGGGTTCAAGTTAGACTTAGAGTTAAAGTTAGAGATAGAGTTGTGATCAAGATTAGATTATGGTTAAGGTTAAAGTTACCTGATTAGATTTAGGGTTAGGGTAAGAGTTAGGGCTAGGATTAGGATTAGAATTAGGGTTAGGGTTAGAATTAGCATTAGATTTAGGATTATAAAGGGTTAAGGTTAGGGTTAGGGGGAGAATTAAAGTTAGAGATAGAGTTAGAGTTAGAGTTAGAGTTAGGATTAGGGTTAGGGTTAGGGTTAAAATTAGAATTATCTAGTTAGAGTTAGAGTTAGAGTTAGGGTTTTTGTTATTATTGCTGTTAAGATAATTTTTGTGTTACTAATCATATTATAGCTAATAAAATTATAATTAATAAATATTATTACTCTAAATTAGAATTATAATTTAGAGTTAGGGTTAGGGTTAGGGTTAATTGTAATCACACTCTCTCTCACATGTCCCATTCTATAATTACACCCCCCAATAATGTATACCCTCCCCACTCCCCCTACATTGTTCTCTTTGTCCATCTCTTTCTCTACATATATACATCTCTCCCTCCATAATTATTGTCATTGTCTATCACTATCTGTCATACTCTTCCTCTCCCCATCATTGTCTACATCTCTTTTGCGCCTTATATATTATTTTTCTTATTTAGCTCATCTCTCCCTACTCCCCTTCTATATATCTACATCACCTGCCCCCTCTAATCATCTCTCTCTCTCTCTCTCTCTCTCTCTCTCTCTCTCTCTCTCTCTCTCTCTCTCTCTCTCTCTCTCTCTCTCTCTCTCTCTCTCTCCCCCCTCCGCCCCGCTCTTTCTCCCTCCTTATTTTTCACTACATCTATCTATGTCTACCTCATGTCTCTCTCTCTCTCTCTCCCCCGCCCCACTCTTTCTCCCTCCTTATTTTTCACTACATCTATCTATGTCTACCTCTCTCTCTCTCTCTCTCTCTCTCTCTCTCTCTCTCTCTCTCTCTCTCTCACACACACACACACACACACACACACACACACACACACACACATGTCACCTCATGTTATTTGTCTCTCTTTAAATTTGACTTCATTTCTAAAGTTTGTCCCAATTTATAATTTTTGTTTGTATTTCTATAATATAAAATCAACTACATTTAATAGAACTTAATTATTGTTAATAGTTTTTTATACAATTAATAAATTTAGGTAAAATTTTATAATTTTTATATTTGATTTAAGTAACAATTTTATTATCTTTTCTTTCTTTAATATAAATATTATGTGAAAATTCATTTGTAAAATCTAAAATAATTTCTAAACTTCAATATTTTACAACCTCCAAAATCTTATTATTTTAATAATAAAATAAAATTACATATATAAAAATCTTTATTTTTAAGATTTGAAAAAATAATAAACTTTCATATAAAATGAAAACTGCAAGCGAAATAGTAGCCAAAAAAGATTTACAGAAAGTTTTTCCTTTCTACTTTACAATTCATTACCAAAATAATAGCAGATTTTCAAAAGAAAGAGAATATTTGTGAAAATAAAAACTTTCTGCAGTTATCTCAAACTATTATTACTAAGTTTTTCTAGATTTAGTACTATTCTCTGGATGAAATCAAAGATATTAATAATCAATATTTGTAATAATAAAATTAAAAACAACATCAAGACTAACAATAATAATAAGAAAAGAGTAATTTCTTTCAGTGTTTTGTCTCTTCCATGCACCGTTTAATCTAATAGTCATGCACCAATTCACCGAATAAGGAAGAGAATGTAACATGCAGTTTGAACTTTGAGTTTTTAGAATCATGAATTTACGCATGAAATACGGAGAATCAAACAGTTGTAGATTATTAATCACAAGTTCTACAGCTATCTATGTTTGTTATAAGAATAGTTACATAGGAATCTTGGGCCAGTCTCATTCGATAAAATTAGATTAAGTACAAAGTTAGTCTTGATTGTAGTGTAGTTAAATAAGCATGTGAAAGTCCATATGAGGCATTTCTCAATTTAAAATATGGCAATTGTAATCTATTATAAGCAAACGAATTAATACAAAAACTAAAGTTTTTTTCTCCATTCTCGTTTTGCAATAGCAATTGTGTTTTTGATATTTTTGATAAGTGTTGTAGCATGTTATATTTAACATTAAATTAATCTTTATTATTATATTTAACAATAGTTTCAAACATTATTAAAAGTACTCTAAATACAACCAAATCACATGATCTAAGAACTAAAACATAAGTACCCATCACAAGAACAATTAGAATGCTCAAAATTGCTAAAATAATTGCACCTACAACTGCCATTATAGAAGCAATTTGTTCTTCCAATCTGTTATCTTTCTTAGACTAAAGGAGCACAAGAAAAAGTGAGATTGATATTATGAGTTACAAAAGAAATTTGAATGTATTTATAAGCATTTATGCTCAGAGATTTCCTATAACATTGTCTTAATACCAGATTTTCCTTTTTTTTCAATTGTATTGCTAAGAAAATCACCATGGCCGCACTCTATATCCAGAGCAATTATCACATTGGACAAGTCATTCAGCATTGACATAATTATCCGCACCATTTTCTAATGAAGAATCCCATCAGAATGCCACATGCTAGACATCGTGACAAAATTACAAATCAGTGGGAATGAGCCAAAACCTCTCAATCCACACTTCACCAGATTAAACCACTGAAAGAATAGGTAGCAGGAAGGAACCTATAAATTGGAGCCGCGGCAGAGCCAATTCCAAATGCATATCCAGATCCAGAGTCAGTCGTTTACCTTTAATCCATTCCCATTCAGTCCCAGCAATGCGCTAATAGCGTCAGCAAGCTCCATGCATGAATCAGAAGAAAATGAATAGATCTAGTTAGAAAGGTACATATTGGAGCAAAATATTTCAGAAATAGAAAAGAAGACACCCCTAAAACACTCCCATCAAGCACCATTAACAATGAAAAGTATTATAAAATATATAAATCAAATAGATTTTGAATACAAATCTAAATCTAAATCAAACATGCAAGACTAAACCATTAAATGCAAGCCTAAATAGTTGTGAACAGAATTCTAAATCTAAATGAAATTAATTAAAATTGAAATCTAAATCAAAGTAGAATATTATAACTAATTTTGAATTTCAATTTACATCTACATCTAAATCTAAATAAAAATGTAAATAAAAAATAGAAATCTCACCTGCAAAAATGTTACTCCAAAACTTCAATCTACTCCTATTCAAAAACTCCAATCTAATCCTCCAATAACCTCCACCTCTTCCTTCCTGCAAAAACATAAAATGAAAATGAAATGAGGAGCCTTGGTTTTATAACTTCTGAGAGGCTCCTCATATCCCCCAACAGACGTCTCTTCACATTCCATGAATTTGTTTCAAATTCCCCCACTCTCCGCAAAAAATAAGCATGAATGTGCATGCAAAATTATATTTAACAAAAAAAAAATCATATTGAAATTATTTCGCCCTTATTTTTTCGGGTCCTACTTTTTCAAGCCCTACATTTTTGGGCCCTATTATTTCGGGCCTATTATTTCGGCCTCCATTTGGCTTCCTATTATTTCGGCCAGCTATTATTTCGGGAATTCTTTTTTAATATTTAATTTGAAAGTTTGTAACCGCTCCCAATTCTTTTTTATTGACAGAGAATCTTGGCATATTCTCGTGCTGGGCATTTGTGTTGTGATTGTATAGAACGCCTCTCGGCGTAATTAAAATATAAAGTTCCAATAGTATATTGAAATATAAAATGAAAAAGTAGAAAATACATATATATAAAAATCATCAAAATGAAATAAAACAAGTACCATAAATTATTTTTTAATTTATTTTTTGATCGGTAAGAGGCTGAAGCCAAGATTAATTATTATGTATTATTATTAATTATTATTTTATTAAGCACAGGTAGATTCGAACCCAAGACCTCTTCAATAAGAGGCTCACAATTTATCATTATGTTGTAGGCTCTTGCCTATTAATTAATTTTATTTTAATATATAAAATAAGAACATGATTAAATTTTATCATATTATATATTGTTATATAAAAATATATTTTTAAAAATTAACTTTTAAATTATTATATTTATGACTTTTTATCAAATTTAAATTTAAAAATTATAAAATCTTTTTTTTATAAATTTAAAATTTAAAATTGTCTAAAATATAAATTTAATGTGAAGGAAATTTTAAAAACTCTTCATTTGAAAAAATATAAGACAAATTATAAATTCATGTAAATAAAAATATATATTGAAATTTTAATAATAATATCAAAAATCGTCTATGATAGTATATTATCTATTAATAATATTTAACAATTCCTAAGAACTCACTAATTATTCATTAAAATTCAACTTACATAAATTTACCTAGAATTTCAAAACAATCATGGACAAAAATTTACTTATAAACATTTTACTTATCTAAATAAGCACATTTACATAGCAACCTTTTTTTATATTAGAAATAAGAGTTTCAGAACTAAGAAAAAACACCAGAGTATCAATACGAATATACACAAGGAGGCCAAGCCTCACCCAGAAGAGAAAGTATCAGCTGAACATACAAAGCAACAAAAGGAGGAAAAGCAAAACTATCTAGCTGAGAAGATCATAGTGGTTGTCAACCCAAGCAGTCCAGCCTAAAGGACCTTCCATCCAAACTATACTTTTATTCCCTTGAATCTGCACCAACATAAATAACTCTTCTTTTCTGGCATTCCCTTTTTCTCTAATATCTTTGTTCAATCTATTGCAAGCTTTCTCAAAAACATGCAAATCATCCAAAGTACTACGCCACTGGTACCCATGCTTAAGCTCAAGGTAGTAAAGAGCAGCATGCCCATCACGAAGGAACCTCCTCATTTTGTCACGTTCAATCATCATAGTAGTCTACACCTGCAAGAAGATTTTAAAGTAACTGAGTTTTCGAAAAAACTCAGTAAGATCCCTATGCTTACCTTGATACCTTTCCTCATTCCTGCACTTCTAGATCTGCCAAAGAATGTTAGACGACAATATATTCCAAAATAAATTGGTATCTTTAGGAAGACCATTAATATGACCAGAAATAATATCAAAAATATTAACATTAAAGAAGGATATGTCTACCAATTTCAGGAACTCTACACAAGTTACAAATATCAGAATTAACAAAATCTCTCTTTATAGGTAGCTTGTCCAACAAAACTAACCATTTGAAACATCTAATCTTGGGTTCCATAGGATTCTTCCACAAGATATCAAAACACTTTTTCAAAGCATCAACATCATAAGAAGAGTACCAAACATCATTAATATGATTGATAATATCAATATTACAATCAATGATTTTATAAATATTCTTAGCTTTGAGCAGAGTAGTAATGATACCACCAGGCCATTTGCACTTCAAGAACTTGAGAGAATCAATGTGACAAACAGTGGGAAGACCAACAGAAGCTTGCACAATCATGTTATAAGTTCTTCTATGGGAATCCAGGATAGCATATTTATCCTTAAGAACATCCCAAGGCATAATTTGATCATACTCAAAGAGATCCATAAATTGTTTAATACCTTTATTAGCCCACTGCCTGGCAGAACACCCTTGGGTAAGGGCCAAAGGTTTACCATTTCGGTGGAGATTCCACCAAATGGATCTTTCACCATGGAGTTGAATATTGGAATGAAACTCCTTGTTAGTGATGAATTTCCTAACATGATCCCAAGCCTTCCAAATAGACCTGAAAACCACAGAGCCTTGAACCATGAGAGTAAAATTACCAAGAATGAGGTCACAAAAGGGGAGGCTAGTCCAAGACTTAGCTTTTCTAGGAACACCCCTCTCAATATTGCTCCTAACTAGCACTTTCCAAGGAGAATCACCCTCCATAGACTGAAAAATCCATTTGGCAGACAAGGCTATACCCTAAGTTCTTAAATCCTTCAGCCCAAGTCCCCCAAGGGTCTTGTCAGTGTGGCACCAAGCCCACTTAACAGAATGGATCTTTCTATTCCCTTTGCCATCAGACCAAAGGAATTGTCTGATGGACTTCTAGATTTTAGAATTCTGATAGTTATTAAAACACCAAGCAGAAGAATAATATATGGTGTATGAGGACAATATCTTTTGGCAAACATGAATTCTTCCTGCCAATGATAACGCCCTGTTATGCTATTTGTTCAGCTTTTTATCAATCTTCTCTTTCACCAAGACCACATGTCTTTGGGGTCAGGCTCCACCGAGAAAGGGATGCCAAGATATCTAATGATCCTATTAGGACCACCCATTTATAATTGTATTGGAGAAACCAGTCCGGGGGCCGCTCATCCCAACCTAAACAAATTGATTTAGCTTGAGATATCTTAGCCCCAGAAATAGAACAAAAAAGATTGAGTTTAACTTGCATGTTCCTAAAATTATTTTTTGAAAGTTCAAGGAATAAAGCGGTATCATCCACAAATTGACAATTGATGAGCTCTTCATTATTAGGCAAATAAATACCTCTGACCTCCAGAGATAAGGAATTATCTCTGAGGATATAATAAAGAGCTTTCGAAGCTATGACAAAGAGAGCGGGTGCCAAAGGGCACCCTTGCCTAATGGATCTCCCAAGAGAAAAAGGAGCAGAAAGAATACCATTGACCTCAACCTGAGCAGAAGCATCATTAAGAAGCATAGCCACAGTGTTACAAAAGAAAGGAGGAAAACCAAAAGCATCCAGCATCATAAGGATAAATCTCTATTCAATCCTGTCATAGGCCTTCTCAAAATCCAAAAGGAGCATGGCAGAGTTTTGATGAGAGCATCTAGACCAATCCATGGCTTCCCAGCTAGTTATGAGATTCTCAAGAATATATCTACCCTTGATAAAACTATTTTGGGTAGAATTAACAAATTTAGGAAGAATATTAACTAGCCTAAGAGCCATAATTTTTTCCAAAATCTTGTAGGAAACATTAAGAAGGGTAATAGGCCTCCAATTCTTAATAAAGGTTTTATCCCCTTCTTTTGGGAGAAGTTTAATAATCCCTCTATTGATATCCTGACCCAGGGTACCTTTATTCAAGGCTTCAGAATAAAGATCAAAGAGATCCTTACATATCCATCTGATGTTGGACTTATAGAATTCAACTGGGAGACCATCAGGGCTCGACGCTCTATCATTATTAAGGGCCTTAATAGCACCTTCAATCTCCTCAACAAAAGTATTATTAGCAAGAATAACAATATCATGAGGATCAAGCTTTTTAGGAATAAGCTTCCCACAATGAACTCTAATCGACTCAGCCTCAGGAGAGTCTTCTGAAGCAAAAAGAGTCTCATAATAATTAGCAAAGGCCTAAATAATAGACTCAGGGTTAGATATGTCCTGGTTATCAATCGAAAGTCTATCAATAGACTCTTTAATAGGTTTATGCTTAAGAAGGTTGAAAAAGAATTTCGATCCCCTATCCCCAAATTGGAGCCAGTGGGATCTAGACCTGATCCTGGCTCCCCAAATTCTAACATGCTAATGCTTCCTAAGAGCATCTTTGGTAGCCATAACCTTGGAAAGAAGATCCATATTGGAAGAGTCATTTTGAATGTTCTCCTCGGCAACTTGCAAATTAGAAGATAATTGTTTTTCAACAAACCTATAGTCCTTAGCTTTTTTCTGCCCAATGGTTTGCAAAAAGATCCTCCAAGAGGAGAGGTTAGTATTCCATCTATCAATATGGGATAGGTTCTGAAGATTAATTTTATTTAATCCTCTAATAATCCGCATAGCAACAAGGACATCCTCATCCATGAGGAGGTTGGTGTTTAAGATGAATTTACTACTCCTAGACTTGTGTTGAAGGGGACTATTGTTAAAATTAACCTTAGTCAAAATAGGGTGATGGTCAGACAGAGTGGTGGCAATAACTCGAACAATAAATCCAGAGATGTCACGAGGAAAAGAGAAAAAATACTTATTGGCATAAAATTTGTCAAGCCTAGAATAAATCCTAGCATTGCCCTGTTGAAAGTTGCACCAGGTGTGCCATAGTCCAGGGTTGGTTTCCTTGTTACCAGCAATAGGATCAAAGAGATAGTTAGAGTTTAAAAATCTATTCCAATAAATTTTTTCATTATCCTTCCAATGAAAGGGAATGCCCCCTGACTTATCATCCTAGGATTCAATCATGTTGAAATCTCCATCGAAGAGCCAAGGAAAATCTAGGAGATCTATAAGCCATTTCCATAGCTCAATTCTTTCCTTAGGGTCATTTGAAGCATAAATAGCACAGACCCCGAAGGTCTTGTCATCAAACTGTAAAGTAACCCATACTGCTCTCTGATAGGGAGAACACCCATTATTAGTAATATGCTTTTCCCATTTATTACTAATAAGAAGGGTGATTCCTCCTTTACCTCTTTCATGGTTAGTGCAAAACTTAATAGCATCTTTCCAAATAAAATTGAGATTGGAGTCCAAAGTGAATCCCACAGACTTAACTTCTTGCATCATAAAGAAATCTATAGAATGTGAAGAATTTAACAATCACTTGATAACAAATTTTCTATCTGGGGACTCTAGACCCCTCACATTCCAAGATAGGCAATTCATTGAGACAAAATGTTAGAGGTGGAGCACGCAATACCCTCTTGATCAGCAAAGGCCAAAAAATTATTTGAAGACTCCCTTGGTTGAGGCACAGATGGCTTATTTTTTGAACCAGGTGGTCTTCCTCTTCGCCTGACAGTAGAAGAGTAGGTGTTAACATCATCTTCGATATCCGCTAGAGAATCCACATCCATGCACTGCCCATTGTTACACTTCAGGGGAAAGGGGGCAGCCAGAATAATTTCAAATTCATAATCCTCCCCAATCTCTTGGAAGATCTTTTGAGGGAATTTTCAAGAGGGCTCACTAGTTTGGGGCTTACAATTGAAATCAGCATGTTGACTGATAGTATTCGCGTTAGTCAAAGCAAGACCAGTTAACAATTTAACATGATGATTATTAGAGTTATTAGGGCGAGAATTTTTAGGCATGAAGACACTATTTCCCCTTCTTCTTCTTTTCCTATCTAAAACAATAGTAAAACCATCATCTGTGTTAAGATCAATAGCTAAATCAAGACTGGGGAGCATTTGAAGACCTCCAGAAGTAGGAGTGGTATCACACAAAATGTTCTCAGGCTGAATAGTAATAATAGAGAGAGGGTTAGGCACAATTTTAGTTGGAACATTCTCAGGCCGAACAATGCTAGGAACAACATTAGTCAAAACATTAGAGGGGTTAGGGTTTACGATGGGAGGCGATGGGCATGAAGAAGAAGTAGGGGTTGAATGACAAAGAGCATCTTCAAGGGGAGGATTACTGGTGACGGGAGGATTAACCATATTATTAGCTGAATCATTGGAGGGATTAGGCTTTTTCCTAATGACTAGACAATCCTTACAGAGGTGGCCTTCTTTGCGACAGAGAAAACAAGCATTCAACCCCCCCAAAACCTCTATAGGACAGATATATACATCATTAATGATGTTAATTGAAATATTGGTAGGAAGGTCCTTACTAGGCAAGAGAGAGATAAGAATTCTAGCATCCATATGCAGGACAAGTCTCACAGTTTCATCCATTCGAATAATTTTACCAATGGGTTCAAGCAAATGTGGCAAAAAATGCCACAAAAAAGGGGGAATGTTTTTAACCAGAATCCATCTTGGAGCTGAAAGTGCGAGAACCTCCTCATGGACAGCCTCTGGTGACCAAGCAATAGCCCTAAAAGATGTTGAATCCACATTTCAATATTTTTTTTTAAGAACCTCTATTTGAGCATCTAATTCACAAAGAAAATCACATATAGACCCTTTTGTATTTGCCTATAGAAAGAAATATGCAACCCAAGTTTGTTATTCCAGTAATGATGGAACCAGTCATCCATAAATTTCCTTGGCGGACATTTATCAATTTCAACAGCTGAGAAAAAAATTGCAGTATCTCTTAATCTACTTTTTTCCTTAACAATTTCATCTAACATTTCAGGATTAGGAACAATGGCAAAAGGAGACAGAGAAGCCGAAGGGGTCTTACCAGAGTCAGAGACATCATTGTTACCCACGCTTGCAAACTCAAACCTTTCCCTATCGTTAATGACCGATGATCAACCCACAACCTCAGAAAAAGACTTAGGTCGATCGCTGCTATGGGAGACTGGGTTACTAATGCCATTACCTGGAGCAGATTTAGTCACCGTCGAAAATGTAATACCTAATGCTTGCTCGGCAGTCTTGCCAATACCATTCACCTTAGCCATATCAAAGACTTTCATGATGGATGTAGAAAGGGATACACCATCAGTATTGGCATTGCTAGAGGTCGCCACCTTGATAAAGCCCTAGGCGTAGACCCAATCAGAAATCAAAAATGGATCAAAAGGAGCAGATCCGATCAGAAAGCTTTGCACAAAATAAAAACCCTAGTTTTCAATCGTGTTGTCTGATTAATTTATAGCTCAAATCCGCTCATCACCTCCAAATTCACAATGTATGATCAAAATTGCAACGTTAGATCTTTGAATTCGCAGCAGCAACAAAGAGATTAGGTCGCTGCCTAACGGGAAGCACAGAGAGCAGAGATATTCGTCGAAAAAAAAGACTAGGTCGTCGAAATAGAGAGCAAAAAATTTTGGAAACGCCCCAGTATTTGTCAGATTCTAAGAAAATTCAAAGCAAAATCATTTGAGAGAAACGATCCAGATGCGTGCATGCCTGTGCAGTCAGGTTTCATCCGAATAGTTCAAGGTTTTTTTGGCGGATCGAATTCAATCCCTAGTTTTCCTCTTCATAACTTGTCGTCTTTTGGCTTTCGCTATCATGTAAAGTGAATATAATAACTTATCAACAAAAAGTTTTATTTCGATGTTGAGATCTCACATAGCAACCTTAATAAAAATAAAAACTAATATGAACAAGGGGCACAGGCACCAAAGTTCTTGCTTTATTAGTGCAGTGGATTGTGGGGTAGGAGTTGAGTGAAGTTTGTGAAGTTGTACATTTAATGGTAAAATTTATGGTTTGTAAATTTTGACATTAAACTAAATAAATTAAAACTTTGATAATTTATTATTGATGGAAAATAAAAATTTTAGTCATTTTAAGAAATATTTAAATAATAAATATGCCTTTTGACTTAAATCATATAAATCTAAGATCAACAAATCAAAGAAAAATAATAATGATTGTAATAACATAATAATAATTTTGGCTTATAAAAATAATGTAATACTATTGGTACGATTGATTTACTCATGACTAAATTATAGATCATTATTCAATTTTGAGTTGTCTCATATGTAAAAAACTAAGTCTTGTAATGTCATTTCAATAATAATTATACTTAGTAAAAGCTTCAAAGCTTGATATATGTTTTTCAAAGTTGAATAGCAATGATATCTAAATTTCATATAATATATGTTTTAAAATTATAAAATAATATTAAAATCAAAATATATAAGTATTTAAAACAAATATGACCTTATTATTCAAATTCCTCATAATTTATATACTTTTAAATTTATAAATAATAAATTAAATATTATAGTGCAACAATTTAAATTTTTTTTTAAAATAATTTAATTATATAAGCATTTGCTAAAACAAATTATAATTAACTATTAATATATTTTTTATTATTTTATTAATATCAATGTTAAAATATGTAAAATAATAAATTAATTATTTTGAAAGCTAAATTTAGTCTTTATAGTTCCAACCAAAAAATGGCCTTTGATATTCATATTTTAATTAAAATATATTTAAGAACTATAATAGTACAGAGTTATCCAAAATTGGTATGGAGCATTAAATATTTTTTAATTGTCACATCAGTGAGTGAGTGTAATAATGACTCCAAGAGAGAGTGAGTCAGTGGGTCGTCGGGGAAGCAATGTTGATACACTTGGCATTTTTTAAGCTTCTTAGTTTGAAAAATCAGTTATAATTTAGGTAGCTCTACAAAAAAGCATTGACAAGTTATGATGTTTTCCTTTAAAAAGCCTAATCTGAAATGAATTATAAGACTATGTGACATTTATTTGAATATATTTTAAGTAATGGAGACTGGATGTTTAGATAAACATCCCAATGTAAGCGTTACATATGAGGAAGAATTTTATTTCTCATCGATTTCCTAACAATATATTTCCTTTCCTTTGTTATTCATGGGCACCCCTTCATCCCATTACTTATTATTATTTAAAATTAGAGTGCTTTTGAAGTGAAACATGACATAACAAGAGATGTAATGCGTCAAAGTTCCTGCTAATAAGGAAAATGGAGACTTATAGGTAGAAAGGAAGGATATGAAGAGAGAGCTAAAAAAGAGAGAATGATATATTATTATAAGGATAAGTAAAGGTAGAATGATAGAGAGAGTTGAAGAGAATTTAAAAAGTATTAATAAATATATTATTTTAAGAAATGTATAAATACCAATAGAAATTATTATATGAATGAACTAGTCATTTCTACCAATTCAATTATAAGTTGAAATATTTAATTTAAAAAAATAAATTGTTGATGACTTAATTCAAACTACCAAAATATCTAATTAGTTTCAAAGGTAGTATTAGTTTTAAAATTTGTAAAATGGTATTAAAAAAATTAGAATAAGATTGGAAAATAGTAGCTAGTAAAATATAACATAAACTTAAAGAAATAACATTTTACAAATTACAAAAATAAACATCAATGTAAAACTAATAATAAATATATTTAAAATAAGAAATATAAAACATTTAACTCTATATTTGAACTTGGTAAGGAAAATAGATAGAAATAATTAATATTGATTAAACATTCATTTGTGAGGTGGAAGATAAAAATGATTGTTTTTTAAAAAAGTTAATCCACTTGTCACAAATGTGGAAAAGATAAAGTTGTAATTAATGCATTCATTAATACATGATAGAGTTGTTAGAAAATATTTGTATTCTTGTTGGAGAAAATTGAATTTTTTCATTTGCCAAAAATAGAATGGTCCAATAGAATGGGAAATGTGATTTATAAAATAATGAAAATTAGAAAAAGATATAAACATTTGAAGTTTCTTTTGATCTTTTAAATCCTATGAATTGATTGGTTAGTAAAATTAAAAAATTGAATTGAATGAAAACAATAGTATCTTCAAGTTATTAAACATAATCTCAATAAATACAGAATGACTCCACATTTGTTAAAAGTCTAACAAACTAGACATGTGGGTATGGCATCAAAGGGGATGAGGAAATGACATCACCGGCCAGTGCAAATGACATCCACCCAATTTATGCATCTGGTCACATCACCTTTGTCTATTCCTCTCTCTTTTTGGCCCACTCCCCTTCATTTTGGCCTTTACATACATTGCACTTCACCTTCCCCTTCACCACAAGAGGTCTCTTTTACTTTATCTATAACTATAGTTTATTGCACTCCCCTTCTCATCCAAAAACCCTCTTCCATTGCTCACATTGTTTATTATTTGTGTTTAGTTCGATTCATTTCCATGGCATCCACTTCAAGAACTAACACACACTTATCTACATCTACTTTTGATGAATCATTTCTCAAATATTAGACTCCCTCTACTAAGCTTTCCTTTCAAAGTGATAAGAGGTACCACGTGTTTCTAAGTTTTAGGGGACTAGATGTGAGGAAGACTCTTGTTGACCATCTATTTGAAGCCCTCTCTATTGCAGGACTCAATGCCTTCTTGGACTCCCACAAATTGGAAAAGGGGAAAATCATTGACTTGAGTTTGGAGAGAGCAATAGAGAGCAGTGCCATCCAAATTCCTATATTTTCCAGAGGCTATGCAGACTCAACTTGGTGTCTAAGATGTTAGGTTTATTACATTAATTAGGTTAGTTTTTGTGTTTAGATTAGATAAATAAAATTAGTTCAGTATATAGTTGTGGAAGTTATTCCCATAAGTAATTGTTTTAAGGGAAGTAGTTGTTGTAAGGGAAAATAAAACTATATAACAATGCTCAGACATCAATATAATTATTCATATCATTCCAATAATTCAATATGATTTCAATATCATTGTTAGTTTCAATTCTATGTGTATCTGAATGATCTGAATCAATAGTTTCAGAATTTTATTTTTGCTCTTTCATTTTATTTTTTCAGTTTCACATTCTTTGGGACTGTTACAGTGGTATTAGAGCAGGTAGAAAATGAGGAGAAGAGTTCTTTTAATGGATTTTGGATGACCAGATCTTATTTTTTGTGAATAAAATAGGAGGCTGGAGGAAATGGAGGTTGGAGGATTTTTATCATCTCAAGCTAGCTTCTCGCTTAGAGATGATTACTACATTAGAAGCCACTATTTGTGTCCCTATAAAGTTAGGGCTTTGCCAAATCCTCCCTGAAGATAAGAGGGGAATTGATAGATTTGTGTCTCTGAAGAAAAGAGGGGGCTTGGCTACATGATTGTCCTTCTATTGAGTGAGGGGGGCCAGGATTTCAAGAATGGTGTTTGAGAAACTCATAGGAGATGTCAACTTTCAGAGGAAAGACATCCAGGCATATTAGTGGTGATTGTTTCTACAGCACTTGAGGAGGCGTTAGACACACTTGGAGGAGATGTGGATTTTCGGAGGAAAGGTGTCTCATGTGCAACACCAAAGGAGGCACCAGGCACACTCCATGAAGATGTGAAATTGTGGAGGAACTATGTCTTGTTGTGTAAAAGAGGTAGAAACAATGTTTTTATGAGGCCAACTTCAAGATTTGCAATTTGAAGTTGGGATATGAGGGCAACTTCAGGATTAAGATTTGCAATCTGAAGTTGTAGACTATTTTCAAAGATTTGTGAAGGAGCTCAACTTCAGGATTAGGATTTGCAATCTGAAGTTGCAGACTACTTTCAAAGTTTGGTGAAGGAGCTTTATCAAAATTTATAATATTGGTGAAGGTTTTTCAATTTTATTGGATTAATGTAATAAGGGGGGGAATGTTGGACTTATTACATTAATTAGGTTAGGAATGTTGGACTTATTACATTAATTAGGTTAGCGAGAATGATTGTTGAATTAATGTAATAAGGGGGGAATGTTAGGTTTATTACATTAATTAAGTTAGTTTTTGTGTTTAGATTAGATAAATAAAATTAGTTCAGTATATAGTTGTGGAAGTTATTCTCGTAAGTAGTTGCTATAAGGGAAAATAAAACTATATAACAATGCTCAGACATCAATGTAATTATTCATATCATTCCAATAATTCAGTATGATTTCAATATCATTGTTAGTTTCAATTCTATGTGTATCTGAATGATTTGAATCAATAGTTTCAGCATTTTATTTTTGCTCTTTCATTTTATTTTTTTAGTTTCACATTCTTTGGGCCTGTTACATAAGAGAGGCTGATGAAATGTTGAGGACACCTAGTCTGATCATTCCTTTGTTTTATTATGTGGATCCAACTCATGTCAGGTACCCTGAAAAGGAGAAGAGTCTCTATTGCAAATCATTTCAAAAATATAGCACACATTCAGATTAGTACGAAAAAGAAGAGATTAAGCGGTGGAAGAAAAGCCCTTTTCGAGATCTGTAAATGCTCAGGCTGGTCCATGGATATAACATATGGGTAAGTTCTGAATCTCACTTTTTGCTTGTTCTTATGATTTTTTTGGTTAAACTATTTTTCATTTATGGAAGGAGTGGAGACTTGATCTCTGATGGATTTCAAGAATCTTTTAACTTTATTAGTAAATCAAAAGTTCACTAAGTAAATTTTAATTTCTATAGAAATAATTTTTTATTTTTTATTTTTACCTTTAAAATTTTTAATTATTTTTTTACTTGATTTTCTAATTATTAGTCTTGTTTATAAATAGGCAGGGAAGAACTAATGTTTTCACTAGAGGTCATCTATTTTTATTTTTAATCCCTGCCTTCTAGAACTATTGTTTTTTTACCCTTCATCTATTAATTTTCAGGGAACAATTATTCTATTCCTAAAGTTATATGCTTGTATATTTTTAAATCTATTTATGAAAACAAAAATCCCTTTTTTCAATTGGCTAATGACCACTTTCTTAGAGTGAAGATTCAATTTTCTCCAACAAAAATACAAATATTTTCTAACAACTTTATCATGCATTAATGAATTCATTAATTACAACTTTATCTTTTCCATTGTGACAAGTTCATTATTAGTCCCTACCTATAAATAGGTAGGGAACTAATGTTTTCACTTGTCCCATTCTAATTATTAGTCCCTATCAAATATTAGCCAAATTCTAAAGTCTTCAAATGTTTTATTTTGAAAATATTTTTTCTTGATTAATTTCTTTTTTATAATTGGCCATTCTCATTTTTGCTCGGGACTATTTTTTTTTTTTTAAATTCCACAAAATAATATAAATTCTTTGTATTTATCTGGAAGCTTCTGGCACTTCCTTTGTTGCTGTAATGTTCTAGAAACTACCCAATCCATGAATCCATGCCCCTCTTTGCCTCGGTGTGCAAGACATTCTATTGTTTTTCAACACAGATTCTCCAAGCTGGAAGACGGAGTTCATGGACATCGATAGTTGCCTTAGCTATGATCTTTAGCAAACAGGGACAAATTTAGAAATGGGGTTGTAAACCATTTAATCCAGAAAATTTATTGGAACTCCTATCAATTGAGGACGTCAGTTTTTCAAAATTTATAATACTCTTATCTATTCTATCTGTTCTTTCTAGTTAATTGTGTGTGTTCATGGAAATTTTGGATCGAATTCTATGATGACTGTGTAATCTTTGATGAGAATGTTATTTAGTACCCAGAAAAAACTTGTGTTCCTAAATGTTAATGAAGAAATGAGGCTAATCCAGCAACCACAACTTCCTCCTACACTTTTCGATACAACTCCGTCTACACCCTATAATTCACATCCCCTGATCAGTGCTCTTTAAACATTATCAACAGAAATTCACTCGCCCTTCAAAATGGCTAGTTGACAAGTTGTGGCCTCTCTACTATAGTCATCGATCAGGCACACAAATTTTCTTCGACTGTGAAGAGTAAGGGGCCTTGTTAGTGGGGTAATGAATTCTGTCGTCAGGGAAGTTCGGGGCAGGGCTTTATTTTGGAGAGTTGTTTTCAGGACCACACAGATTAAGAAAAATAGTAGATCTAGTAAAAAAGCTCCACCAAGTAATATAATAAGACAATAAATGTAAGGAACTGAGAAAGCTCTTGAGAGATGAAAGGATTGGAATAATATTTTCAAGAGGTTGGGAAACAAAAAATAGAAAAGATGGGATAAAAATAATGTCAAATCAAAAATAGTTTTGAAGTCATTTTATTATTTTATTTTACTTTTAAAAAAAATATATATATTTTCATAAATTTTTAAATATTTTAAGAATTGATATTACAAAATTTTAAAATTATAAATTAATTTATAATTTATAATTTATATTTAAGAGTATCTTAAATTCAAAAAAAATGAAATTTGAGATGCAAATTTATCTATTTAAGGTTTAATCTTTGTATTATAATTTGTTTGAGGATTGAATTTTTTATTACTATATAGTGTGAAGATAATAAAGTTAGTTTAACATAACTTTTATTTTGTCAAAATGTCATATATCTACTCTTCTGTGTTTCTTCTAATTTGTGAATACAACCTTTATCTTCTCTTTCTTTCCAAGCACATTTAAAAATATCTTATAAGAATTGTTGTTATGTTTTAATTTTAAACAAATTCTCTTAATTTAACATTTCTAAAATATAAGCTAAAATTATTTTTTATTAATATGATATACTTTCTCAAAAAAAAATTAACAAGAATGTTCTAATATGCAAGCTTCTCAATTGATACAAGAAAATTACTCACTAGATACACAAGCAACTATATAACTACTCCATCACATGATTTTTGAAAAACCGAAAGGTAACACAAAAGTTATGTACATGATCATATTTTTAAACTTTTGTCATTGGAGTTTGAATATTGTAATGTTAGAAGTTGTGATAGATGCACTATTCATAATTTCATTAAATATGTGAAGTCACTTATCATTATTCATATTGGCCAAATTATTCCACAATGTCACAACTACTAAAGATTTCATTTACACAACAATTGGGCAACTCGATCTTTATTATATATGAATTACCAATAGCACAAGGCAAGGACTCAAGCTCTCCCAGAGCTCTTGTTAATTACGACTTCATCTTCTCCACATTTGTCACAATTCATTAGATTTTCAAAAAGTAATGTTTTTATCTTCCACAATTAAAATAATGTCTAATCTTGATATTAATTATCACAATTTTTAGTTTTGAAAATAGTTTTTAAAAATGTTAATATATTTAAATTATTTTTAAAATTAGTTCTATATAAATCAATAATCACTGTAAATTATTAAATTTGATTTTTTATTAAAATATACTATTTTGCATTGCTTTATATATATATATATATATATATATATATATATATATATATATATATATATATATATATATATATATATATATATATATATATATATATATATATATATACTATTAATAATAATAAAATTAAAAACAATTAATTTCTAAATTTAACTTATGTAATAAAATTCTAAAAATCATAATTTTTTTGGTTAAAAATCTATTAATTCAAATCTCTCTATTTTACAATGCATTACATTAAGTTCTATATTTTTAGACAATGGCTAGTCGCCACATTATTCTATAAAACTAAAATTTAGAATATTAATTAAAAATCTAAATTAAATTTGTTAAAATTTATAACTTCTCTTTTCGAAAACATTGTATGTCTTTGACTATTACATCTATATGGTCTAAAGATCAAATGATTTTTTATTCTATTATCAAAATATGAATCATTAACTGCAAAGTTAGGGACTCAAGCTCTTCCAGAGCTCTTGTTTTACAATAGTAATCATCTAATACTAAATTTAAAATGATTTATTTTTAAAATATATTTATTTGTACTTATTTCTAATTTCTTATTGGTTGCTACCAAATTTCCTGGGGTTAAAGCTAGTTTTTAGGCTCAAAAAATACAAAAATAAAAATAAAATAAAAAATCTTCGCTTCATTCTGGAAGCTTATGGTCAGAGTTCTAGACTCTGTATTTTGTAACCATCAGAGGTCATCCATGGTTCGGATAGCATGATAGAGCATATATAGTGGCGCAGGGGATTTGACATCAGCAATAAAATTAAGGGAAGTCTGGAAGTTGTAAATATAATAACAAGCAAAGAAATTGAATCAAAGAAGACGAAACACACAACAACACAAATTTATCGTGGTTCGGAAAAACTTGCCTACGTGCACACTCCAACAGGGAATTACTTGTATTAATTAACCGATATATTACATGGGTTGCACACAGCCATTATATAGAACTCTATGAATACGAAGAGTCAAGAGGGAGAAGGAACAGTCATGACTGTTGGACTTCATATCCCAACAATCTCCCTCGTGAAGTTCAACTGGCACAACCATGCATCATGGCATTCCCTGCTACTTTTCAGAATCTCAGAGGACAATGAGGCCATGAGATGATCTCGAGATTGCCAAGCTTTGTTCTAGCACACACCTGATGAGTCTTCTCCACATCAGATCAGAGTTATAAATATCTCCTCTATATTGCAGTATGCAGCTCACATAATTTGTGTCATTCTTATGGTTGTTCTCTTTTAAGACAATATCCCCATTATTATCATGACCAGTTACTTCTAAGGTCTGGCTCGAGCCACCTAAATCACCACAAAACTATAGCTTATTTTGAAATTGACAGGGAACAACCTGTGGTGAATTTATTTTAATAGAAATTTCCATTCCTTTTTCTCTCAGCGACCTTAGTGCTGCACCACACTCTATATTTAGTTCGTCAATTGCCTTTGTTATGTGAGTATCCCTGTCAACTACAAGAATTATGCTCCATGGTCCAGACCGCATACTATCTATAGTACCAGGCTCCAAATCCACTAGCAAAGCTCAAGAAACAAAGCACTCACAATTGGTCGCATGATAAGGCACATCGATTCTTGCCAAGTGGAGATTAGTATCTCTCATTCCCCCTATATCGCCTAGTCTTATCAATCCTATTCTCAGCACATCCTTCATCCTTGACATCTAAGCTCTGGTCTCAAGGTTTTTACCAGCACTCTGCTCCTTTTTCTCAACCTCCACGATGAGCCTCTTATCGTCACTCTCAAGAATGGAGGAACTCTAGCAGGATTGTTCTTGTCATGGATCAAATTTAATGATCTCAATAGGATTATGCTGTCATACTCCATCGCTACAGTATGTTTCTTTGAGATTGATTCCTACAAACTTTCCTCTACCCTTAGTCATCTGTGTTAGCACCTCTTGTGTTATCACCTCTTGTCCACACAAAAGAATCTTTCTTTTAACATCAATGAAACTCAGGTTCCCATTGAGACATGAGTGCCCATTCTCCGTGAAGATGCACACTAGCATAAGAAACTCTTCATAGAAAATACTCTCGCTGCCCAGATGAACATGTGAGGGAAGACTTATGTCCAAGAAGCTGGCACCAACGACCATAATCCAAGGCACATCTCCCAAACATTCCAAACAATAATGACCAGGTGTTTGGATCAAAACGATCACCATTAATGGAACGTCAACCTTCAGCCAACCATGCCTGTTAGAAATGTCACAAGGGAGAACTTCCAAGACAGAATGAGGTGGACTCCTCACAGGAGCCCTATCTGGGGTCTTTCCCTGCCTCATCATCCACACCATCTTGGTACCCGCAGGGTCCATACATCTGCAAGTTCTCTACAGGGTCCTTATTTCCCAATCCATCATCTACTGTCTATGCATAATGAAAATGGGAAACAATATTGTCCCCCTCACCATCCAATCTCCTCCTTTCACCTCCATGTTCGCCAAATAAACTATCACTTTCACCAAACATATCACCCCATGGAATTTCCTATGGGATATCATGGATAAATTCATTCTGCTGCCAAATATCTTGTGTGGCATCTCTGTCAATGTCTGTTAATGACTATGTGGTCAGAGGATGTTTATGCAGGATTGGTGTGGAATTAATCATATTCCAATTTTGCTTCTGAGGTGTGGGAGAAGAGCCCGCAATCAATGCATTCCATTCGTCTTCTATTTCTACAAACCGCAACAATAAATCATCAGAGTCTTTACTCTTTGACATCCCAAAGGCTTCTGGATCATGCGCAGCCTTGATCTCCTGGCTCTCTCCAGCCTCCTTGAGCTCTATAATCCCAATGCTTCTTATATCTTTAGTTGCTAGGCACCTAGAATCCTCTTCAGTTTCTATTTGTGCAGTTCTAGTTATTTTGTTGAGAGATTCCATATTTGGCAGGGATATCAGTGGCCCATCATTTGCCACATAATGTGGAGCATCCTACATACCATTTGTATGCACATTCAAGGATTTCTCTTCCCTTTTCTTTGTACTCTCACCTTCTTCTACTGGAAACTTCCCATGCTCTTCAAAATATTCTAGTTGCAGCATCTTATAAACTTTTGATGCAAAATTATTTGTGTCTTTGAGTTCTGAACCAAGAATAAGAGAATTCATTTTATAATATGCCAACACTAGGCATTTTACAGACTTGCCAATCTTATCTTCTCTTGTCCACTTCCGCAATTCTTCCATTACTACTTTCTTATTCGCACCTGTGCGCTCAAGAATTGCAATAAGCTCAAATTTAAGAGCTTTTAAATCTTCTGGTTTAGCTTTAGGCTGATTTTCCCAGCCATCCCACCAGTGCACATGCTAGATTCTTCTGCTCTTAGCAGGCGCAACCTCATTTTCTACCAAGCACAAATTTTCAAAAAATTTGTTGATGATAAAATCAACTTCACCGTCTTCCATCTCTGCTCTAGCCTCACCTCAGCTCTGATACCAATTGTAAATATAATAACAAGCAAAGAAATTGAATCAAAGAAGACGAAACACACAACAACACAGATTTATCGTGGTTCGGCAAAACTTGCCTACATCCACACTCCAGCAGGGAATTACTTGTATTAATTAACCGATATATTACATGAGCTGCACACAGCCATTATATAGAACTCTACAAATATGAAGAGTCAAGAAGGAGAAGGAACAGTCGTGACTGTTGGACTTCATATCCCAACAGAAGTAGCCTGTCCTGAAACAGTTTCTTGTGCAGAAATTTTTGCGCTTTGTGCAAGACATGTCATGGTCATGGGGCAGCCCGGTCGTGGTATGTACTATAATTCAATTTTTTTTTTGGTTCTTCTTAAAGCCTGTGACATTCGCATCGAATTGCAACTTGGACTATGTTATATGAAACCATCCACTGTTCGTATCTAATTGTTGACCATGGCTATCCAAATGAATCCAAACATTGAATGAAATCACATTTAGGATAAGCATTTTGTCGAATGTTTTATGTGATTACTCTATGCTACCATATTACCAAACCCATTTTCAGAAAAGATGTCAAATTTATACTTGCTTCTAATTATTTATTCCTGAATTTCTTTGCCACCGTTCAACGCTTCTCAGCCAACATATGTAGAAATAAATTTAATCCATGTGATCAAATTGGGATTTACGGCTGTAAGCTACATTGATCTAAAAGAATCAAAGGATTCATTGCATAGCCCGTTCTGAATATATCCTGAAAATGATGCAGTCAATGCAACCCCATTTACTTCTGAATTCTGTTGAGATGAAGCACTAAACCGAAGCATATATCGATATCATTGAAGTCCATAACATTTTGTTCAGCTAAGACACTTTGTCAAACACTTTCTATGCATTCTTTTCAGATGATTGTCTTATTTGACATAAATAATAACAATTTTGCATCTAAGTAGACATGGCGTATAAATTCTGTGAGATTGAAGTGGGTGTAAGCATCGTACACATCACAAATATGAGCTCGTCCTACCAACTTATACAAATTGTACACTTTAGTAGAGGCGATGTTTGAAACCCCAGGCATTTGCAAAATGGATACTTGCAACATATACAAGAAATCACCATAGTATTATAGAGGCCTAAATCTAATTTCGAGTTTACGTATTCAGGCACATATATACCGAGTAGGTTACCATTCAACATCTGATGATTCAACCAAATATTGTAGAATAGATGAAATTAAGCATTGAAAAATGAAACATGATCTTTTTTCAAGGTTAGAAAGTGGTTGAATCAAAATAATTGGTGGAATGAGAAGGAAGAATCAGAACTTAAGAATGGAATACGAAACAAGGTAAATCTGAGGAGTTTACATGCTGTATTTACAAAACGTTACAGTTTTCAATGTTCTATAACTGCTTTTGGACTTGGTTTTGTTGTTTTGCCCATTTTTAAAATTTAATCTCAATTCTATCACCTAACTTTGTGAAAATCACATTTTCTTTGTCCGATCAGATTTTACAGGTCATTTAGATCGTTAAGTGCAAGGAAAAGCTACACATAGAAAATCTCTTCTCTCATGATGTATATGACAAAACTCTATTAAATTTTCGGAAACGAAAAAAGAGTTCTATGGAGAAACTAAGTAACTAAGTAATGTACAATTGTAGAAAAAGAATATCAATAAGTTTTGAAAGAGTTTGGAAAAAGAGGGGTAAAATTTTATTAAAACAGAGAGGATTACAACAAGGAGAACTCAACAAGGAGCTCTATCTTGAGAAACAAGTTCATCAAATTCTTGTAATAGCTCAGGGGGAAGCTACCCCCTATTCATAATATTCCAGCCTGGAGCATGACGAGAAGCCCATTTGGCCAAACAATCAGCATCTTTGTTCCATTCACGAGGAATGTAAGTAAACCTAATGAACTCAAGAGAGGTACAAAAGAGGAGTTTGATTAACGACAGTGGCCAACTGCTAACTAACATCCTCAAGCTCCTGCAAAGAAAGCATGTCCACCACCACTTGGAAGTCAGACTCACACATAATCTTGCGCCATCCCTACAAACAATACTATTCCATAGCATATAAAATGGCCTGAGCCTCCATGAGATTGTTAGTATGGTCATCCTTATGCACTGAGAAAAAAAAAATTTAAACATCACCAGAATTGCAATGAGCCACTCCCCCAATACCAACAGCGTTTGGATTCCCACAGGAAGAACCATGAGGAGGAGGAGTCCAAAGCCCCTCTTGATTCACCTGTTCTTTCTCTTGTTGTCGAGGTTGTTTGGGCACTCTTTGATACCATTAAGCTGCAACCCCATCCTGAAGATGAAAATTGAGGCAATTGCATATAGCAAGATTAGTTAGATCCATACCCCCATCTAACACACACTGGACTTGAATAGTTTTCTGAAGAGAATGTGAGACCTTCCACCAAAGATGTATAACACCAATCTGAACATCTCAGAAGATTCAACGATTCCTCTCCAACTAGATATGCCAAAGAATGAACAATGGGCTAGCAATCCAAGTAGCATGTAGAGGATAAGACTTGGAGGGAACACTACCCAAGCGGGCCCAGAACTCAAGCAAAGAGGAAACATGCCTACAAGAGAAACCCTAAGCACTCCACCAAAGGTTCCATAACTAAGTAGAAAAGGAGCAATGGAAGAACAAATGGGAGATAGACTCCTCCCCATTACCACACAAAACACAATAAGAGGAGCCCTGAAATCCATGTTTATAAAGATTATCCCATGTAAGACAGCAGTTGTGAGCCACTAGCTACATGAAAAAATTGCACTTGGACCAAGAAAATTTACTCCAAACTTGCTTCCACCAGGGGACCTCGGCATCTCCAAATAATTATCTAGTTATCTCTTGATATCCAATAGAGACATGATATTTGCTAGACAAGGTACCTCCCCAAGCCAAAACATCTAGTCCTAGCAAAGAGGAACACTCCCTAGAGGCTAAAATCTAAGAAAGCTCTTAAAGATCCACCTCTGTGCCTCCAGGAGGCCAATTAGAAGAGTGCTTCCATTTGTGACCAACAACAGGTCCCAATTGATAAGAAGTCTTGTAATGAGCCACTTTACCCCATCCAACAGCATGAAAAGAATCACAGAGTCTAAAGATGAGGGTACAAGGATAATATGGATGGAAATCCATCCCAAGCATCAGACCAAAAAAAACCCTTAGAGCCTCCCTTACATATCCATAAAAGACCTCTTTTGACTAATAAAGCACTAATCTTCAGAGTATGTCAGTCAATAGAGCCATGTCCTTCAAGAGGAAGAGAAGAAATAAAGCAAGGATCAACACCTCTAAAATATTTAGGCATGATAATATGAGCCCAAAGTTGATGTTGTCCAAAGCACCATCGCCAATAAAGCTTAGCATCCAATGCTTGACTACTCAAGGGAGTTGATCGAAGACCAAGACCACCCTCCTTTTTAGGCCTATAGACAATTTCCCAACTAATCAAACTCTATTTAGTGCTATGCAAATTACCACTCCAAAGGAATTGCAGAGAAAGAGCATCAAACTCCTTGAGAAAGTAAACAAAAGCAGCCTGAACCATGCTTCTATAAGTAGGAAGAGCTTGAATAATAGATTGAAGAAGAGTAACCCAAGCAATACTAGGAAGCCATCTATGAGTCCAATGATTTACCTTTTCATGAAGTTTGATAATCAAATTTTGCTAGAAGAGTCGTGGCTGCCCAGAAACAACAATAGGGATGCCAAGATAAGTCAAAGGAAGCGACCCAATCTGAAACCGCACGATATCCACAATCTTTTGCTAAATAGAATTAGGAGTGTTCAAAAAGTAAATGGAAGATTTGTGCTCATTAACTTTTTGGCCTGAAGCTGCCAAATAAATATCTAGAGTATGTTGAAAGGCTTCAACTTCCTTGATCCTAGCAAGGCCTGTAAGAGCAGAATCATCAACAAATTGAAGGTGAGAAAGAGTAGATAAAACATTACCCCACCGCCACCCCTAAATAGTATTCTGGGACACCTTATACTTATTGAATCTGCCCAAGCACTTAGCCATGATGATGAAAACATAGGGGGAGAGAGGATCACCCTAGCAAAGACCTCTATAGGCATCAAATAGCTAGGAAGGTTGACCATTAAGAAGAACTAAAAAAGAGGCAGAAGTAACACAACTCATATTCCAACTCACCCAGTCAGAGCTAAAGCCAAAGGTAAGAAGAATATTCCTTAGGAAACTCCATTTAACTCTATTATAGGCCTTAGCCATATTCAGCTTAGCGAACATAGATTGCTCCCTTAAACTAGCCATAGAGTGAATAGCCTCAGTAGCAATAACCACCCCATCCAAAAAAATTCTTCCAACAAAAAAACCACCTTGTTCCTCTAAGATAATAATGGGGAGCCAATTTTTAATTCTTTTAGCTATCAACTTAGTAATGACTTTGTAAACCACATTATACAAGGCAATTGGTCTAAAAAACTCTAGTTGATTAGCCCCCACTCTTTCTAGTATACGAGTCAAGAATGTAGAATTGAATGCCCGAAGCATCTACTTGCTAGAATAGGATTCCTTAACCACCAAAAAATCATGATTAATGATGTCCCAAAATTCCTAAAAGAAATCAACTGGATAGCCATCGAGACTAGGAGCCTTTCCCTTAGGCATGTCAAAGACCACCTCCTCCAGTGCTTCCAAAGAGATCGGTCGCATGAGATAATCATTCATTTCCTAGGTAATAAGAGAAGGAATACAAGACAAAATACTATTTTCTTCATTATCAACAGTAGGAGAGTCCTTAGAAAAGAGGGTAGAAAAGTACCGAGTAGCCTTTTGGAATGAAGTTGGCAAGGAAGTCAATTGGATACCTTGAGAATAACCAATGAAGAGATATTGCTCTGATTCTGGCAAGATTGCATAGTTTTATGGGAAAAAAAAAATGTTCCTATCACCTTCCTGGAGCCAATCAACTCTAGCCTTTTGCTTCCAAAAAGTTTCCTCTCGAAGTTCCTATCTTTTTCAAGAGTTAAAAAGCTCAAATACAAAAATAATGTTATAATAGTAGAACTATATATATTTACAATATATAAAGATGATATTAATTTTTAATATAAATAAAATATATTAGTTGTTTTAATATAAATAATAATTAAATAAATAGAAATAACAATGTGTAAATCTAATATAGATTATTCTTCTAAACAAAAATATAAAATTTCTTATGTCTAAAATAATTTAAAAGATAAAATAGATTTTAGTATTTATTTAATAATTACATTATGATTAGTAACTTATAAGTACAATTTTAAATAATTCTTTAAAAAAATATAATTAAATTATATTCAAACAATTACATTTCTGCCATATATTTTAATCACGACATACATCTAACAGAACCTTGCTTCCTCTTTCACAAACTTGACCACCTTCTCTTTTTTGCCTACTATATTTTTTTGTGTAAGTAAAATTTTCAATACTTAGAGTGATACTAATAGTTAGCTAATGTGGTTGAGAACATGTATTATTATTAAAAAAAATAAAATTATAGTTTTAGTGTAAAATTATAAGCACATTTTGAAATGATAGTTTTAGCATAATGATCTAAGCACATCTTTAGAAGTGGAAATAACTTATTTTTATCTTTGTTGTCTTTAATGCTAATTTACAATGCAAACATTTAATATTTATCAATACATTATTTAATATATGTAAACAATTCTAGGCAAAAGCCTACAATGCAACAATAACTTGTGAGTCTCTTATGTGAGAGGTCTTGGGTTCGAATCTACATTCACTTAACATATAATAATAATTAATTCCAACAAATAATAATAATTAATCTAGGCTCTAGCCGTTTACCCTTTTTTTTTTAAATGTAAACAATTCTAAAGAAATTATTGTGGCACATACATTATCATTACTAAAAATATATAAATTAGAGTTGTAGTGTAAAAAGAAGTGTGTATATATATATATATATATATTGAAAATATAATTATATTTTAATTTATTGAAACAAATAAAAGTATATATGATAGTTATAATTAGTTGTATATTATTATTGTTTTATTTTTGCAACACTTTTTCTGTCTCTCTCATCAATAAAGTCATTAGAGGTAAGAAATTGAAAAAAAAAAATTATTAATTTAGTAACCAAAATTTTCATTGAGAAATATATTTAAATAATTGCGCCGAAGGCGTTCTCTCATTTGAATGTGAAGCAAATATTTTCATCTAACGACACATAATACTGGATAGGAGAAAGACTACCGTGGAAATGATCCCATGCGTTTTTATTACATATTGGTTTTGATTGGGTGTTTGTTAGCACACTTGAAACCTTGACCTCTTCAGTGGCTGGTGTGGGCCCAGTTGGGACTCGTCCCAGTCGTCGGTTCATCTTAACGAATCGCACATATTCAAATTTTTAACGCCAGCCACTCTCTTCTTGCCTAATGTGCACTCTTTAGTTTTTACCATTTCTAATTTTGTTTGGCATTTAAATGTTGATCCCCAAACATTTAAATGTTGATCCCCAAACTATAGAGGTTGGTCATGGGTGTCATTTGATTAGATATGCAAATACCACTATTTTAAGAGAAAATCTCGACACCGTCTTCTCGGGCCTCTCGCAGCTTGGGAAAAATGTTTCTTCAATAGGATTTGGTACGATTCCAGCCGCGACAGGCATAATCACAGTGTATGGGCTTCCACAATGTAGAAATTATCTGTCAAAGGAGGACTACAATACATACTATGCAGCAACATAAAATCAGATTCTTACATGATACTGTCCAATGCACACTTGGGTACGTATGGTTTGCAATGGATGTTTTCTGCGTTATGAGAATTCCAGATTCTTTGATCAGCTTTTGGATGTCAACTACTCATATGTCTGCATCAAATCTTGAACTTTTTAATGAAACTTTCCAGAAATTTTATTTCAGACCAATCCACCAAAAAGTAATCGGTAAAGAAACAGAAGAACCTATCAAACCGTGATCTTTTGCCACAACCTTTCTTTTAACTTAGACTAGTGCGGCAACTGTCATTGACAGAATGGGACAACACGAGGCCTACGCCAACACTCTACAGGTGAGTGATTCTCGTCTCTTTCCCCATTATGTGATGGGCGAATTGGATGAAGGCGAGGTCGTCGAGGGATAAGTAAGCATATGACTGGAATAGGTGGTATAGAAGCAGCAGAGATAATAATCGCTTGAATTTGGGTCCCGTATGGATGCCTTGTCCAGAAAACTCACGGTCCCCAAAACCCCCTGCCCCCAAACTTGCCCTGCGCTAAATAGCAGAAAATATGCACCCGATTTAACTTTTTAAAATTAATTAATTAATTTTGTAGTTACAGACCCACTTAATTAATAAATTAATAAAAATAAATTCAAATTAGATAACTGCTTATGCAGTCAATACTCAACCTCAATTACCAACAAGAGACACAAAGCGTCGTAGTTCCTGCCATATGTGTCATGATTATAGTATTGTAGAGTGCAGCAATAAAAGGTTGAGATGGAGGAATAAACTTTTTAATTTGAAGGAATGAAAAATGCATTAGAACAACATTCTTAATATTCTTTGATCTATTAGAGGTTGAAATACCTTTAAACCATATTAAAACTAGCTTATATATATATATATATATATATATATATATATATATATATATATATATATATATATATATATATATATATATATATATATATATAATGCCGAGAGTCATCCTTCTCGAGACACCTATTTTAATTTAAATCGTAATGATTTTTTTGTGTTGGATACGATTTGAATTAAAATAGGTGCCTCAAGAAGGATGACTCTCAGCATTTTATATATATATATATATAAGTATATATAAGCTAGTAGCAGTCGTCGCAGATATGGAAGATATATATATATATATATATAAGTTTAACCCTAACCGTAACTCTAACTCTAACTCTATCTCTAACTTTAATTCTCCCCCTAACCCTAACCTTAACCCTTTATAATCCTAAATCTAATGCTAATTCTAACCCTAACCCTAATTTTAGCCCTAACCCTAAGCCTTACTATAACTCTAATCCTAACTCTACTTCTAACTCTAAATCTAACCCTAATTTAAACCCATATTCTAACTCTAACTCCAACTCTATCTCTAACCCTAACCTCAACCCTACCCCTAATTCTAACCCTAACTCTAAATCTAACTCTAACCCTCACTATAATTATAACTCTAACTCTAATTGTAACCCTAACTCTAACACTAACTCTAACCCTAATCATACTCATAATCCTAATCCTAACACTATATATAATGCTAATACTAACCTTAACACTATATGTAACTGTAACTCTAATCCTAACCCTAATTCTAATCATAAACCCAATCCTAATTCTAACCCTAACTCTAACTCTAAACCTAAATCTAACCCTAAATCTAACCCTAACCCCAACTCTATCTCCAAATTTAACTCTAACTTGATCCCTAACTCTAACTCTAATTCTAACCCTAACCCTAACCCTAACCCTAGCCTCAATTCTAGCCCCAATTATAACCCTAACACTAACACTAACACTAAAACTAACACTAATTATAACCCTAACCCTAACTCTAACCATAACCCTTATGCTAACCATAATCCTAGCCCTAATTCTAACCCTACCTCTAACTCCAACTCTTGTTCTAATTCTAATTCTATCTCTAAATCTAGCCCAAATCCTACCTTTAAATCTAACCCTAACCCTAACCCTAACTTTATTTGTAACCCTAATTCTAGCCCTAACCCTAATTATTACCCTTACCCTAACTCTAGCTCTAACTCAATATGTAACCCTAATTATATTTGTAACCCTAATTCTAACTCTAACTCTAATTGTAACTCTAATTCTACCCCTAATCTTAACCCAAACCTATATAACCCTAACTCTTACCCTAATTCTAACCCAGCATAGGAATATGCTAAGATTCCTTGTCAATAAAAAAGAATTGGAAGCAGTTACAAACTTCCAAATTAAATATTAAAAAAAAATTCTCAAAATAGTAGCTGGCCGAAATAATAGGAAGCCAAATGGAGGCCAAAATAATAGGCCCGAAAAAGTAGGGCCCGAAAAAGTATGGCCCAAAAAAATAGGGCTCAAAAAAATAGGGGCGAAATAATTTCAATATGATTTTTTTTTGTTAAATATAATTTTGCATGCACATCCATGCTTATTTTTTGCGGGGAGTGGGGGAATTTGAAACAAATTCGTGGAATGTGAAGAGACGTCTGTTGGGGGATATGAGGAGCCTCTCAGAAGTTATAAACCAAGGCTTCTCATTTCATTTTCATTTTATGTTTTTGCAGGAAGGAAGAAGTGGAGGTTATTGGAGGATTAGATTGGAGTTTTTGAATAGGAGTAAATTGAAGTTTTGGAGGAACATTTTTGTAGGTGAGATTTCTATTTTTTATTTACATTTTAATTTAGATTTAGATGTAGATGTAAATTGAAATTCAAAATTAGTTATAATATTCTACTTTGATTTAGATTTCAATTTTAATTAATTTTGTTTAGATTTAGAATTCTATTCATAACTATTTAGGCTTGCATTTAATAGTTTACTCTTGCATGTTTGATTTAGATTTAGATTTGTATTCAAAATCTATTTGATATATATATTTTATAATACTTTTCATTGTTAATGGTGCTTGATGGGAGTGTTTTAGGGGTGTCTTCTTTTCTATTTCTGAAATATTTTGGTCCAATATGTACTTTCCTAACCAGATCTATCCATTTTCTTTTGATTCATGCATGAAGCTTCCTGACGCTATTAGCGTGTTGCTGGGACTGAATGGGAATGGATTAAAGATAAATGATTGACTTTGGATCTGGATATGCATTTGGAATTGGCTATGTTGCGGCTCCAATTTATAGGTTCCTTCCCGCTACCTATTCTTTCGGTGGTTTAATCTGGGTAAGTGCGGATTGAGAGGTTCTGGCTCATTCCCACTGGTTTGTAATTTGTCACGATGTCTAGCATGTGGCATTCTGATGGGATTATTCATTGGAAAATGGTGCAAATAATTATGTCAATGCTGAACGACTTGTCCAATGTGATAATTGCTCTAGATATAGAATGCGGCCATGGTGATTTTCTTAGCAATACAATTGAAAAAAAGGGAAATCTGGTATTAACACAATGTTATAGGAAATATCTGAGCAGAAATGCTTATAAATACATTCAAATTTCTTTTGTAACTCATAATATCAATCTCACTTTTTCTTGTGCTCCTTTAGTTTAAGAAAGATAACATATTGGAGTAATAAATTGCTTCTGTAACGGCAGTTGCAGGTGCAATTATTTTAGCAATTTTGGGCATTCTAACTGTTCCTATGATGGGTACTTATGTTTTAGTTCTTAGATTATGTGATTTGGTTGTATTTAGAGTCTTTTTAATAATGTTTGAAACTACTATTAAATATAATAATAAAGATTAATTTAATGTTAAATATAACATGCTCTAACACTTATCAAAAATATCAAAAACACAATTGCTACAGCAAAACGAGAATGGAGAAAAAACTTCAGTTTTTGTAACTCTAATTATAATTCTAACCCTAACCCTAGCCTCAATTCTAGTCCCAATTATAACCCTAACACTAACACTAAAACTTACACTAATTATAACCCTAACCCTAATGCTAACCCTAACTCTAACCATAACCCTTATGCTAACCATAATCCTAGCCCTAATTCTAACCCTACCTCTAACTCCAACTCTTGTTCTAATTCTAATTCTATCTCTAAATCTAGCTCAAATCCTACCTCTAAATCTAACCCTAACCCTAACCCTAACTTTATTTGTAACCCTAATTCTAGCCCTAACCCTAATTATTACCCTTACCCTAACTCTAGCTCTAAATCAATCTGTAACCCTAATTATATTTGTAACCCTAATTCTAACCCTAACCCTAATTCTAACTCTAACTCTAATTGTAACTCTAATTCTACCCCTAATCTTAACCCGAACCAATATAACCCTAACTCTAACCCTAATTCTAACCCTAACCCCAATTCTAGCTCTAACCCTTACTATAACCCTAACACTAACCATAACCCTAACTCTAACACTAATTCTAATCCTAACCTTAATTCTAACCCTAAATATAACCCTAAATATAACCCTAACTCTAACTCTAACTCTAACTACAACCCTTATTCTAACTCTAATTCTAACTCTATCTCTAACCCTAACCCTAACTCTTATTTTAACCCTAACCCTAACCCTAACTATATTTGTAACCCTAATTCTAACCCTCACCCTAATTCTTACCCTTACCCTAACCCTAACTCTATCTCTAATCCTAACTATATTTCTAACCCTAATTCTAACCCTAACCCTAATCCCAACTCTAACTCTAATTTTAAACCTAACCTAACCCTAACTCTCTTTGTGCCTACTCTCTAGATACACCTCATAATCTCTTTTTCTCTCTCTCTACATAAAACATGCCTCTATAAGAAACATAATATGAGCTCCTTCTTGTCTACATATATGCTCTCTCTCTCTCTCTCTCTCTCTCTCTCTCTCTCTCTCTCTCTGGGTGTGTGTATATACATATTATCACTTATAAAAAAAAATTTATTTCTAGATACTTATACATATAGGGTTAGGCTAAGGTATATAAGTTACTAAATGATTAGTACAATCATATATAGAGTAAGAGTTATAGTTAGGATCCAAGGTTTATAATTTCATTTATATGACACTCAGTGTTATTGTTAGGGTTAATAAGTGGTTAAATGTTACGCTAAAATAAGGGACAGGGTTAAGGGAAGTATGAGATTTAGGTGTAGTGTTGGAGTATTTGGAGTACAACTATGGTCAAATTTGGGATATATGTTATACAAATGACTCAAATAGTGGAAAAATTAATTCATGAAAGGGAAGTTATAAGTCCCAACACAACAATTTAGATGATGTTAAAAGTGTGAAAGAATATATAAGAGTCAATTTTATGAAAATTATTTCTCCATGATGATGTGAGAACATTATATATTGTTGAATTTTTAATAATGTTAATGCAATGATTAAGAATTGTAATCAATAAATCTCCCTATCATTAAGGAATCTATTTAGACTTATGATTTTCTTTCTTAATTAATATATTTAGTAGCCACATATATAATCTAATTAAATAATGACAATATAAACTAAATATATGATTCGTTTATTTTAAATTAATCACTAACTTTAATAAAATACAAGTTTTATTGATAAGGTGACCTTCTTGTCCGCATCAACGATTAAATTTAATTATCAAACATTAAAAATATAAATATTTTGAAACATGCAAATATAAAACTATTATGAAACATACAAATCTAAACATGGAAACCAAAAGTATTTTGAAAAATGCAAATCTAAAACTAATGTAAAACATGCAAATGTAAAACTAAATTGAAACATGCACATTAAAAATCTGCAAAAGAAATGTATTATCAAATATCTAAATCAAAAAGCTTTTTAATCCTAAATCTAAATCAAACATACAAGGCTAAACTATATGAAACTTTAATCTACTCCTGTTAAAAAACTCTAATTGCTCCAATAATCTCCATCTCTTCCTCCCTGCAAAAACACAAAATGAAAATGAAATGAGGAGCATCTGTTTTATAATTTATGAGAGAACCCTCATATCTCCCAATAGATGTCTTTTGACATTCCATGAATTTGTTTCAAATTCCCCCACTCCTCACAAAAAAAAAGCATGAATGTGCATGCAAAAATATATTTAATAAAAAGAAAATATTTTATATTTAAAATTTTAATTAAGTTATTTCAGCCCTATTTTCTTGCGTTCTATTTTTTTGGCCTTATTTTTTCGTGTTCTATTATTTCAACATCCATTTGGCTTAATATTATTTTGGCTAGCTATTATTTTGAATATTTTATTTTATTTTATAATTCAATAATGTTAAAATATATACTAAATATATGATTTATCTACTTTAAATAAATAATTAACTTTAATAAACTATAAATTGTATTGATATGGTGGCATTCTCATCCAGATTAATGATAAAATTATGCTTTGAAACATGAAAATATAAATACTTAGAAACATGCAAATGTAAAACTATTGTGAAACATGCAAACCAAAACTATTTTGAAATATGAAAATCTAAAACTAATATGAAACATGCAAATATAAAACTAATTTGAAACATGCACTTTTATAATATGTAAATGAAAAGTATTATAAAATATATAAATCAAATAGATTTTGAATACAAATCTAAATCTAAATCAAACATGCAAGACTAAACTATTAAATGCAAGCCTAAATAGTTATGAATAGAATTCTAAATCTAAATGAAATTAATTAAAATTGAAATCTAAATCAAAGTAGAATATTATAACTAATTTTGAATTTCAATTTACATCTACATCTAAGTCTAAATGAAACTGTAAATAAAAAAATAGAAATTTCACAAAAATGTTACTCCAAAACTTCAATCTACTCCTATTCAAAAACTCCAATCTAATCCTCCAATAACCTCCACCTCTTCCTTCCTGCAAAAACATAAAATGAAAATGAAATGGTGAGCCTTGGTTTTATAACTTCTGAGAGGCTCCTCATATCCCCCAACAGACATCTCTTCACATTCCGCGAATTTGTTTCAAATTCTCCCACTCCCCACAAAAAACAAGTATGAATGTGCATGCAAAATTATATTTAACAAAAAAAAAATCATATTGAAATTATTTCGCCCCTATTTTTTTAAGGCCCTACTTTTTCGGGCCCTATTTTTTCGGCTCCTACTTTTTCGAGCCCTACTTTCTCGAGCCCTATTATTTTGGGCCTATTATTTCGTTTGTAACTCTCACCAAATCTTTTTGATTGCCAAATGACATTCCATATTTTAATTTCGTTTGTAACTCTCACCAAATCTTTTTGATTGCCAAATGGCATTCCATATTTTAATTTCGTTTGTAACTCTCACCAAATCTTTTTTCCTTACACGGATTATTCTTTGGAATATTCTTTGTGTTGGGAAGTGTTTATCCCATTGTATATGCCTCTCGGCATAATAACAGATAAAACCCCTAAATCTTCTATGTTTATGCAAGCATTCATGGACATGAAATAGCTAATAATAGAGCACATGAACTTGATAAACCAAGTGAAGGAAACTCTTCAACTCTCAAACTTAAAGGGAAAAGATATTCGATATATGATTGAATCAACATAACCCAGGTATGCAACAACAAAGACATGTAATCTCCAAGCCGATCAATCCCTTATCCATTGGGAAAAAACTAAGTCTTGACACACACATGGATACCTGAAATATACTCATATATCTAGACATTTGATCTATCTATCTAGCTTGCAAATAGACATCAATCTTCAAATGAATTTTGTACTTATCAAATCCTCTTATGATTCCTACAGTTCTATCAATGCAATATCAAGCAAATTACTTAGGTCCTTGACCCAACAACATACAACTTCAACACAAGCTGCAAATGGACGATATGCACTTTGGGCATATATCACAAAAAACTACAAACTTAGAGAACGAGATAAACTTCAGAATGAAACTGCAAATGAAACTCTGTATTAAGTTCTTTGAAATCAATACATCATCTGTATGTCAAAATTCAAAAAATAACACCAAGGAATGACTGTGTAATATAAATGCTTCAAAAGAAAGTACAATATTGCTGCTGATAATAGAGAAAGTGTTGAGAAAATGGTATCACAATAACTGGGAAAATCCTCTAGAATTGGAACCTTTATGATCTCACAATAGTGAGATAATCTCAAAATTTAAACCTATACAATCAGAAGAGAAGAAAGATTTATAGAGGAGAAGTTTCTAGGTATGAAATCTGATTCTGACATGTGTCATGTTGAAAAAATCCTCTTCCTGTTGCTGTTGAAACTCATCTTCATTCCTCATATGTTGACAATCAAAACCATTAATGTTGTTGCAGAGTGTTTGAAAATATCTCCTTAAAGTAATCAACAAAACTCTTCTCTGAAGGAAAATCAGATAGTTGATAAGATGTAAGAAGTCTTCAATCTGATTTTATTTGTCTTGTTTTGTCCTCAAACCGTGAATCTTCAACTGCTCTTGCCGACAAAACTCTAATCTTAGCAACTGACTTCAAAACACATTCAAATCTTCTTTTAAAGTGGCCAGTGAATTTGATCTTATCTAAATAACATCCAAATCTAATTCTATTTCATCTGCAAATTCACTGAGAATGCCCCAAAATTATAAAACCTCCTATAGCTTCTTTTGGTGAATACTTGTGTAAAAACCAACTGCAAAAATGAAGAGTGCATCTTCTCCCGGTTTTGGCAATATATCACACTGTTGAATCTCATGTCATAACGACACTTGAGTCAAAAGATATTGATGGTTAAAGTTGCCTAGTCGAAACTACCTGCAAATAAACATGTTAGAAAATAGGAAAGTGCATTTGGATTTGGCTTTGAAAACTGGGCAAATGGATTCTTGTGGGACTGAAAATAGGGGTATTAGTTCATTTCCATAAGGAGAATACAAATTTGTGATTCAGGCTCATGGTGAATAACAGGACGCATTTGGCAAGCGTTCAAATTTGGGTACTCAAAATTGTAGAACAAGGGACATCAACGAAAATTTGGTTTTTGCAAATGAAATTAACCTGGGAAAGTATGCAGCTGGATTTGTCAAGACATGAAAACTAGCATATTTGAAGAATTTTTGTAGAAGAACACAGTGGTACAAACCATTTGATCTCATCTATTATGGATTTTGAGATATGGCATCCTAAACGAGGGTACTGATCAATCTGCACTTCTTGACACCAGTAAAAGTTATAAATTGCATCCAGAATCGCATTTGAAAATTGATCAAACAGATCAGTCATAGGCTCAAATCTGGAACATAGAAAGTGTGTGACCCGTAGAATGCAATGCAAAAGCAATTTTCTCATTATGATCAAGTGGGTTTATAATCGGTCAAATAGGGGCTCCTAAAATTCAGGGCAATTTGCATCAGCATGATAGAGATAAGTAACCAACTTCGAGGGATTCAAAACCTAGTCAAAACATATTGAAATGACTTGAAATCTGAAACATAGGGTCATTGATATGCATACAAAACACTCCCAAAGTAGCAAGTCATGAAACATAACTAGGTGCAAGATATTCAAATGCAAAATAGGCTTCCTGTCGCTATTTGACACTTGGGCAAAAATGCATAAATGAACACTACTCAAAACAAAACTTCACAGAATGACTTAGAATGTTAGTTTATCATTATAGAATACATGGACATGTTGAATACAAGCTGTTAGAAACATTAAACACCTCTTAGAGTTTAAAAGACAACCAAGTACGTAAGCAAGAAAATGTGCTTATAGGGCTCAAAATTTTGGAATGGTACTCAAAATGAGAATGCAATTTTGAGTCCCATCACCTTCCTTTGTGTTGGTCTGACTTTTTCTGTAGTAAAAATTTTCAGTTAAATCATAGAAAAGTCAAATGTTCTATGCCTAAGTGAAACATAGGGTTTTGGATAAACCATCTATAAGAAATAATCGCCATATAAACCCTATATTCATCCCTATTCATAAATTGTCGGGCGCGAAATTTTAAAATTTCAAAAGAGGCGAATATGCTGTTATATTCCTTTTCCTTTCTCCCGGGTTACCTTTCTTCCTATTTGTCCCAACCGTCGGATCCGATTAGATCTACCGTTGGCGTTACCTCGCTATTGAGAGTTGCATGCTCATTAAGTATAGCGAGATAACGAGTATGGAGTATTTTAAGCGGTGGGACCATAAAGTGAAGATGCGGCGATTGGAGATTTGCTTATTAAATGTTTTATTGTGCAGGTACACTTTGCAATTCACCATCCAAAAAAAAAAGGGGGGGAGAGGGACCCACTAGAATATCTGACATTAGAGCCGGAATGTTGATTTTTCCGGAAGTTCCGCCACCTCGCTATCGAAAAATTCAGGCACTTCACCGTTAGCGAAGTAGCGAGGCCACATGAAAATCTAAAAATGATGACATTGCATCTTGCTTGTATCATAATTACACCAGGTGGCATGACCAGTCATAAATACAGTTGTCAGAATCAGTTTTAATTAACATAAGTAATTACTGGGTAACCCTTGCATTTTTCGGCACGGAATCCTTCAAAATGCCAGAGCTCGCTACCTCGCTATCGAAAAATTCAAGTGCTTCACCGTTAGCGAGTTAGCGAGGCCCCGTAAAATGGCAAAAGATCGGCAAGATCTTTGATGACATGTAATGACAGATGATTGTGATAAATTTTGACATGTGCCAGCTATGCAGAGATCCGATTCTCATTAATACCTATCTGACTGAATGTACAAGAAATCTTGAACGTCAGCTTGAAATGGATCAACGGAGCTCGCTACCTCGCTATGAAGAGTTGCAAGGAAGATAATTATAGCGACATAGCGAGTTGGGCCCGCCGCCTTCTTTCTTAAGAAGTCCTGTAGCGTATCTTTCGATCATTTCTTGATCTGATCAATGATTGTCGCCGCTTCGCCATGGCAAGGTGCTTGTTCTTTATGCATAACGAAGTAGTGACATGCTGACACGTGTTCTCCGTCGTCAGTGGGTCTAAATATAAGCGCCATCAAAAGAAAGAATTTTGTACGTGGCAAGTTCTCATTGGGTAAAATAACTGACATGGAAAATATAACTCCTAGTTGTTCTCTTTGTACCGCATGATCGTAGGATCTTTGAAGATCAACGGTGCAGTTTTAAATGAAAAATGTAGTGCCACTCTCTATATTAATTAGACAAGAAAGCTTCGTCCGTGAGGAAAAACAGAGTATAATACAGAGAGATTTCATCAGTTTCATTTCACGCGAGAAAAGATTTGAAGCCATTCTTGTGTAGAAGCCATTACTGAAAGAAAAGCGTGCCAAGGTTTGATAAAAAAAAATTTTGTCAAGTTGTCTGTTTGCGAAAAATTTGCAGGAATACAGAGGAGAATTGAGACAGAATTCAAGTAAGTAAAATTACCATCATCTTCGTGAGCTTTTAAGTTTTAAAAAGATAGCCCAAGATGCCTCCTAAGAAGGGATTTACAGGTGCAATAAACTACCTGGATAGAAATGTGCATGATGATTTGCTTGAGTTACTTCCTGAATCTACTGTAGAAACGGTGCAAGTTAAGAGGTTAACCTCACTGAACCCTAGGTTAAGGGTAGCTGATGGATTGTATGATAAGGGTAATTGGGTCCGGGATGCTCAAACTTCTCAAACTGGTTTGAGTTTATTCAAAAAATGGTTTGCGGAAAGGAAGTTATATGCCCCTCATGCCAATATATGGAATTTTGATCTTGGGAAGCTTGTTGTCCCCAGCGTGTTTATGGATTTTGACCTGCTTGAAGCTATAGCAAAAAACTATGACCAAGCCACTAAGGTAGTGAGAAGAATGGATGGTGAGGCTTTAGTTACCATCAGTCCCGAGGAGATTAGGAAGGTTTTCAGTCTGGGACCCCTCACCATGTATCATGTGCCCATTAATTTGATAGATTAAGAAAAAGAATATATATCCAAGAGGGATGTAGTTAGACAGGGTGCACTGAAGGCCCACATAGGCCGGATTGAAGGCCTCCCAACCATAACATCATCTTCTAAAGAACCATTCAAGAAATCATGCTTTAATGCCAGGGTAGTGGAGATATATAGGACCCTGTGCAGAGTCTTCGGAGAGGGCAAAGAAGATTTTATTCCGGTGAGCTTCATGTATATGATCACCCAAATCTCTTCTTTTGGTGTGGAAATAATTTTTGATTTTGCATCTTACTTGGCAAATGAGATTCATCAGGGATTGGTGGGGATTGCACAGGGCAAGGTGGAAAAGGTTTGGAGTCAGTATTCCTTATTGATGCATATGTTTCTTTTTAAAGGGGCCACTTATTTTGGTAAAGAAATGGTTTTAAATAGAGAACAAGAAGGGGAGGCACTGCCAGTCCAATTATGGAGTGCAGACATGACCTGGGAAGCAAAAAATGCTAGCTTCGTTAGATTTGATAGGCACTTTGCCTCCAAACTAAGGTGCCTCATATTGAGTGATAATCCCAGAATCCCTAAGGCATTAATGCACCTTGTTAGGCCTATGGACAAAACCCATAATCTAAAATTTTCACATAATTGGGGAGATATTATCCCATATTCAGTCTCGACTGTCATCAGGGTCTATGGATTCAAAGGAACACCCCACGTGTTACCCTATCAGGTACCTTTAAAGGTAGGGATAGCTGAATTTTTGTGGCAGTTAGGAGGAGTGGAGGAAGCCTTTTTGCACAAAAGGGGGACAGGATCAATTTTTCCTACTTGTACTATAGCCCACCAGTTTGTGATAACTAAAGAAGGGTGGGTCTTTCTCCATAAAATTTTGGATCAATATAAGATGGCAGTGTCTCACTCTCGTTTTTGTGATACAGAAGGTTTCTTTAACTCTGCCCTTAGATTGAGAATCAAGCTTCGTCCAGTTCAGCATGAATTCTATTTTCCTGAAGATATAATAAGAAATGAATACTCTCTCCATGAGCAAGAAATAAAGAAAGAAAAATGGAGAGTCTATTCAAAAGTTTTGGAATTCATTAATTGTTTTGACAAAGATTTCAGTCCTCTTAGTAATGTTGCAACCAATGCAGATAAAATACATAAGCTCATGAGTACTTTCGCTGAGATAATGGAAGTAATGAATGAGAAGAAACAACATTTTATTAATTCTTTTCCAGATAAAGCCAGAGAAATTATAAAAAAAATATGGTTTCACCCCCAACATTGGAACAGGTCCACTGGTGGTACGAAAGAAGACAGGATATACTATTGTCCGACAGCAGGTGCCCGTTGTACATAAAGAAAAATAGATAGTTGAATCCACCAGCACTGTCCTAGAAGAAAGACCCCCTGAACCTTCTCCCAAAAGAAGGAGAATAATAAGGGAGGAAGAATCCCCTGATGAAAGTTACTCACCTTCTCAAACCCTAATAAGAATTGAGGAAGAACAGCTCACCAATGAGCAATTCGAACAAATGGGGTCACAAGGAGAAATTTTTGTTACACAAGCAGAAATTGATGAAGGGAACCCCCAGGAACCCCCTGTGCCAAGTTTTGAATTAACTATAGCAGATTTCAGAGGAAGGGAATTGGAACAAGCCAGTCAGCATTTTTTATCTGATAACAATTTTGTAAGATCTAGGGCTTTCCATCAGTTTGCGTGGAGGGTAAACATGCACATTTTTGAGCAAAGGTGTAAGAATATGAAAACAGAACATCCAGAAATGGATGAGCCCTCCATTAAAAATCTAATAAAGGAACAAATGGTGCAAGAGTTCCAAAATATAACCCCTGATGAGGGAAGACAAATGGTAAAAAATGCTAATGTTTTATTATTGCCCAATTGGGACATTGCTAACGCATTAATTTTTAATTCTGTTTCAAATAATTTAGGACTCCAAGATCCAAATAAAGAGGAATTCTTGGGTACAGCATTCAGCAATGATCAAGCTGCCCTTGTTATGTGGTCCCTGAGAAGAGGATCCAGAACTACTTCATCACAGCCTGATGATTCAGGATTAACAGGGAGTATCTTTGTAAGGAGAGTTGCTGATACTTCAAATGTACAGGCAGCCCACATGAATGTGGATTATTCTAAATTTGCCTTGGCCACTAGGGAAAGAGGAGAGAGGGAAATGATTGATATGCATAATAAATATGAAATAGTGGTGGATGCCTATAACCAAGAAGTAAAAAGGAGAATTGAGTTAGAAAATAGGGTATCTCAATTAGAAAAGGTACTTGGAAAGAGGAAAGTGGGAGAATCCAGTACACTGAGAATTGCATATCCCCCACAGTCATCTGTGGGATTAACCCCTATTATTGAGATACCTGACACCCCTGAAAGACCCCAATTCTATACTGCAGAGGAATTTGAAGCAGAAAAAACCAAATTACATGAGTGGCAGATAGAATTTAGAAATCAGCAGGAAGAGAAATGGAGGCAGGGTGTGACATATTTGAGGGATAAAATACAATGGTCAACTTTTTATGATCAGTTGACAAGGATTGTAACCCTCATGGATGAGTTAAATAAAGAAAAGGATGGACTAGATTCTCTTGCACAGAAATGGAGACAGAGAAACAATGATGTTACAATTATTTGTATATCTACAGTCCAAATGCCTTATCATCAGGTTGAAAGGATTTTTGATTTATTGAATCAATTAGATAATTTTGAGAATAAAAGAGATTCTTTACAGAGAAAATTGATACTCTGTTTTTCAAAATATCTTGCTAAAAAATTCACCCTATTTCCTTGTGCTTTAGAATCTGTTGATACAGTAAAGGAAAAAGACAAATGGAAAAAGGAAATGGATGAATTATTCGATAACAGAATAACAAACATCATCAGTGAGACTGGCCATTGGTTTTGGGCAAAGACAAATGAGGAGCTGGTAAAAACACAATTATATTACGCTGATATGAGAAAAGAATTCGATATTTTAGAGGAAAATGTCAATTCTTTAATAAAGATACAAAGAGAAACCCTAAGTTTTGATTGGCCAGATGATGATACTTTTAACAAATGGAAAAATTAGTTTAGTGAGCAGATGTCAGGAGATGATGACGAAGAAGATGTAAGAGTAATAGTTACTTTTGTAATCAGCAATGATGATATAGAAAATCCCCAGGTTAAAGTGAGTTTGCATGTAACAGAAGATGATACATCACTTACAGACCTTATGGGTATGTACTCTGAAGCTGAAGATGAAGAATGATTGTGAGATCAGATCATAACAACCAAGAAGCATAACAAAAAGGGACCCGCCAAGAATTGTTGTTGTAATTAACCTTTCTGTTATTCTTGTTTTTATTTTTCTAAAGAAGGACACCTATCACCTTCTTTAGCCTGAAGCTTGTTGCATCTCACATTATTTAAGTGAGATCCCAAGGCTAAAGAAGGGTCCGAATTTGGTTTTTACTAAGTATTGTGCTTAGTTCTGTTTTTGGTCCAAACATTTTGGGAAGGAAATTTATAGTATACTTTTCTGTTAAAATTTTTGAGATAGATGAATGTAGAAAGAACTGTGCTTCTTCTCTGAAGGTCTTTCTGGGTCTATTGTAAAGGATATATCATTTTCAAAGGAAATGAATACAAATTATGAACTGTCCCTATATCTGTTCTTTTCTGAATTTTGTCTCCTTTTAAATACTTAGCTACCTTGATGTTGTGTGAGTAAAAGCTTATGCAATTGATTGCAATATAGTAAGACTGTACATCCATTTATTATTGTTGTTAATTCAATGGATTAAATAAAGGCTCTAATGAATGTGATGAGGTTGCTTGGGTGTTAATAAGGATTTTTGAATGATAAATTCTGGTAAGAATTGCTGATGAAAATTTGTTGCAAAGCAACAAATTAGATCTAAGAATTTACTTGACTCTGAATTCCCAATGGATTAGGCACTGATCGAAAGTATTTCAGCCAGAAGAGAAGTATATTATGACTAGCTTTTTCAAAGTACATCATAAAATTAATTTTTACTTATATTTCCTGTAAGATATTCAAAGTTGGCCAGCACTTGCCTGCATGGATTGTTTTAGCTTCACTTAGCCATTGCTGTTGGAAACATCTGCAGAGCTATAGAAGATTTCTTGGCCATATCTGTTCAAAGGATGTGTTTATCAATTCGGTAAGATTTACGTATATGTTTGAGGATTTAGAGATGAGAATCAAAATGAAGCTAAGAATAATTCTCATACAATTGTTCCATCTTTGAACCATCCCCGGGTACACCCGCCCTGGTTTTTACAGAGCCAAAAGAGTAGAAAATCGTCTAAGGTTTTGTTGGAGTTGGGTCTTAGTACTTTGCATATGCAAGTGATAATGAGAATTGGCTATTCTTTAGGTTGTGTATGTACTGATATCTAGGTATTAAGCCTTTTGTCGCCTAGTAGTTTTAGCACTGTTAACATCAAAATAAAACACCAACAAAATGGCGACTCTGTTGGGGAATGTCTAACACATCTGTAAAAAGTATTGCAGTTGTCTTTAGTCTTACTAAGTAAGTATGTGTCGTGCGATCTTTATTCTGCCCGTAGCTATAGGGGAATCTTTAGTGTCAAAACTTGAGGATTTAAAGAAGATATAACCCAAGTACCATTGCTACACACTGACGCATCCAGCTTATCCGAGTGTCTTATCTAACAAGCAAGAGTTGCAGTCTTACAACATCAGTGATTGGTCTCTTTGTGCCGTATTTTTGTTCCCTCTTGTGTATTGTTTTCTTTCTGTCAGTAAGAGTTATTATATTTTCCCGAAAAAGGGTGGCGACTCAGTCAAGGTTTTGAAGCTAGTGCTTATTGTAACAAAAGAAGAATATGGCTGACAAGAGAAAAAACACAAGGGCTTACATGAGAGCCAATCCCGATGTATCAATGTATACTGATTTACCCCAAGGTGGTAGGAAGAACCAAAATAAGAAAAGAATAGATCCAAATCCTACTTGGAAGCCTAGAGGTAATGCCTCCGTAAATTTCCATTATCAACCGATAATAGCAAGAGAGTCATCTTCGCTTAGTTCTGAATCCGAAAATACAAGACTCTTAGGAGGTATTTTGAGTACCCCATTACCAGATCAGAGAGTTTTTCAAGACAAAGATGTATCTACTATGGGAATTCCTTCACTAAAACCAGGGCCTATAGCAGATGTAAATTGTAGGCTAGGATTTAGGAGTTCATCTGATACCCCTTTTGATCCCAAAGTAGCTCCATATATGGAACCAAACCTTATAGATCTAGATGACCCTGCTGATTCCGAGGAAACCTCTGCTGATTCTAAAGAAGTGCAATCTGAAATAGGATTTTTGAGGAAATGGATTGCTGAGGAAGAAGCTAAACGCATCCATCTTGAAAAGGAAAGGGAGCGAGCCACTTTGGATGCAATAATAGAAAGAGATACTCTGCTAAGAAGGATGGCTGCTTTGAAAGAGCAAAATAAAAAATTAAAAGAGAATACCCCCACTCTCCATCAGGGCGTCTTTGGAGATGTTGATAATCTAAGAGCTAAAGTTCAACAACAGGAGAAACTCCTAAATCAAAGGCAAGAACCAATTATTGCTCAAGTTCAAGCTTATAAACCCATTCAAGTTGATCCAATAGAGCCCACTGGAACAGTTCCAGATAAAGGGAAAGGCAAGGCTATAGGAATCCAAATAAATGAGCCTCAAGCCATACCGAACAAACCTATACAACCCTCCATATAAAAATTAGATCTAGAACTAGAGAAGGCTCGAAAGGAGAGGGAAGACCTTGCAAAAGAACTTGAGAAGGTTGAAAATGAAGCTCAGGCCGCAGAAACCAGAAGGAAAATCCAATTCATAAAGTCTAATTCTGCATTGAATTCATGGCCTAGTTTGTCTATCCCACCTACAAATCTTGCACCAGTTAGTGCTCCCATAATCCCGACTCAGAAAGCACCCCAATCTGCTCCTACCTCATCTTCCAATATTGGCACTCAAGTCCCATTTGTCCCACCATAGCTGTCCCAAGATGCTCTCCTAAGTCAAGCTAATGCAACTAGTACCTCTAATGCTCCTGGTTTCCAGAAGAAACCTATATACCTCGAAAAATATAGACAAATATCATTTGCCGGTATTCCTGGTGCCCCCCATCCCATATCTTTTGATTTAAGGGATAAAGTGGTTAAGTTTTCTGGAAATAATGCTGTTACTGGTGAAGAACATTTGAGAAATTTCATTGACATGCTCAATGATTATGAAGTTGAACATGAGGACATGGTGATGAAATTATTTGTGCATTCACTCACAGAGGATGCAAGGGATTGGTTCAGGAGGTTGCCTGATGATAGTATTACTTCATGGAGTGATTTGGAGAAATTGTTCAAAGAACAATATGGGGACAATACTAATGCAGGATTCATGTTGAATGAGTTCAACAATATCAAGAAGAATCCAAATGAATCCACATTTGATTTCAATGTGAGATTTCAGAAAGGGATGTACAAACTATTTCAGTTTATTTGGTTAAATGAAGACGTCTGTCTTACAACCTATTTCAATGCCTTTGATAGCAAAATGGCCTACCAACTGAGAGATAAGGATCCTAAAACTTTAAGAGATGCCTATAGAGTTGCAGTGAATATAGAAAATAATAGAAAGGCCTCTGGAAAATTAGGGAGGAGGGATGATCCTAAGCTTTTCAATCCTAAGAATAATAATAAAAGGGAAGGTGACAAAACTCCCATAGGAAAAAGGCCTGAAGAACCTACTATAGGCCATGTTTTAGAAATGCTCAAGAAGATGAATCCCACTATTTTCAATAAGACAAATGTTACTGAGAGAACCCCTGTGAATAACAACAATTTCAATAGATAGCCTAGGATGCAGAATTACCCTTACACCACCTAGTGGAAAGATGGTAAACCAGTTCCCAACCAGACCCAAAATATGAAAGATAAGGGTACCCCAGACCCCCTGCAAAGGAACACTGTAAATATGAATGATGATGTACCTTGGTGCATTATATGCCAATCACCTCATTCTGTTGATTATTGTGTTGTTGCCCAGTCGTTCGCCCAAGCTCAAGGAGTGCAAGCAAAAGAAACAGAAGAAAAAAACCATGATGATATAAGCTGCAATATGGCGAACACATCTGATGTTTTGATAGATTCTGATTCAGAAGAACCTGAGAATGATGTTACCAGCCAGAGAATTGCTTACCAGTTACATCATCAGCAAATATTTTCAGATGATGAAAAGAATGATATAGATAAGGTATGCAATACATTTTCTGAAGTAGGTTTCACAAACCTAAGAATCCCCTCCAAGGAGGAAATTGATAGAATTACAGCCGAGATGATTTCACAAGTCCATAGTAATTACAATTTGAGAAATAGAGCAATAAATAATGAGGCAGGAAGGCCATCTAGTATGTTCATCAAAGACACCACTCATAAGACAGATGATCAACACAAGAAAGTCAGTATAGATGTGCCTAAGATCAAGGAGAACAAGGGTCAGAAATGGGAACCAAAAAGGAAGGTTCAATTTCAGAAAGGTGAAGCAACAAAGACCGTAGTGCAACCAGAGAAATCAGAACCAGATGTTGTCAAGCAAAAAGTGGTACCCACTACTCAAAAGACTCCGATTCCAGGTACTATTGTAAAACCTACTGTGGTTGAACCTGTTGATATGATTCCCATGTTATCTCAAATTACTGTGAAAGTACCCTTGTCTGAGCTTTTTAGAATTGAAGAGCATAAGAATAAGGCTTTGTCATGGTTGGGTGGAATAGCAAACAACAATAGTATTGATGATCAAGCTGTAGCCCAAAAGACCCCATTAATAATAGAGGACAATGGTATTATATCCCAGATTCCTCAGATGTTTTTAGATGATTCATTAGTTGCGTTCATACAAGATATTGATCCTTTTTTCCTTAGTCTAATCATAAAAGGGAAAACCTTGAAAAATTGTATGATAGATTCTGGAGCTTCCAACACTATAATGCCTTTCAAAGTAATGGAAGCCCTAGGATTGAAGGTGGATACTAAGCAAGGTAGATGCCGAGGGATGGATGCTAGAGAGGTCCCAGTAATAGGTACTATAAATGCCTTACCATTCAAACTGGCTGCATTTCCTGAGGTAGAATTAACCATGTCTGTCCTTGTGGTGGATATACCCCCACACTACGGGATGCTACTTTCCAGAAAATGGAGTGCCGCCATGGGGGGAAGCCTACAATGTGACCTTACTTATGCCACCTTCCATATAGGGGACAAAGCTATCAGGGTAAATAGGGAACCAAGGGTTAACCACATCTTAGGTGAAGAAATTGACAAAGATACCACCTGTTTCCTAGACACTAGGATTAATGCTTTCAGGGCTGAATTAATTATTCAGGAAGTGGAAAACTTGCCTGATATCATTGAAAATGAGGTTGAATGTTGCATGAATTCACAAAAATTGTGGACAATGTTCTTTGATGGGGCTAGTTCTAAAGAGGGTGCAGGGGCAGGTGTAGTCTTTGTGTCCCCTGAAAATAACACCTTCAAGTATTCATTCACCTTGAAGTTTGCTTGTACTAATAACATCGTTGAATATGAAGCATTGCTGCTAGGACTCAAAGTGGCCACACACCACAAAATTAAGAAATTATGTGTCATAGGGGATTCTAAATTGATCATCTCTCAGATTAAAGGAACCTACTCCTCAAAAAATAGGAGATTAAAACAATATAGAAACGTAGTCTGGGATCAAATAGAATTCTTTGATGCATTTGGGATCTCATGGAGAGATAGGACCCAGAATAAAATGGTTGATCTTCTGGCCAATGTAGCTATCAAACCAAAAGAAATATCATTTGTAGGAATCTCCCAGATTGAGGCCCAAAACAGACCTTCTATACCTGACAACATTGAAAATTGGCAGGTGTTTGAAGATGACAAAGATATCACAAATTTTTTGCTAAATGAAGACAAATACCATGGTCAGGAGATGGACTGCAATGGACTGATTGAAACCATAAATGGGAAAGAAACCATTTTTGGTCAAGAAATCATGCAATTAAAAACAAATAAGATGCCTAAGGGGTTGGTAGTCTTGGAGAATATCTTTGATAACCAAGACAGAGTAAAATCGGGAATAAAGGACCCCAAACCGCAGGAGCTAGAAGAAATGAATTTGGGAATGGATGAATTCCCTAAAAGGGTTTACATCGGCCAAGATCTGCCGGTTCAAATCAGAAAAGCATTGATTGACCTACTTAGAAAGTACAGGCATGTTTTTGCTTGGTCATATGATGACCTTAAAGCTTATAGGGAGGACCTTTTCCAGCATGTCATACCGTTGAAAGAAAATGTAAAACCTTTTAGGCAAAAACAGAGGCCAATCAATCCTACCCTTGCCCCAAAAATGCAGGAAGAACTGACAAAACTGAGAGATGGTGGAATAATCAAACCAATTAGGCATTCCACTTGGGTTTCAAACCTTGTTCCTGTAAGAAAAAAGAATGGAGATATTAGGCTTTGTGTGGATTTTAGAAATCTAAACATTGCATCTCTAAAAGATAATTATGGCTTACCTAATATGGAAGCCATGTTGCAACAAGTGACCGGCTCTGAATTGATGTCAATGATGGATGGTTTTTCTGGATATAATCAAGTTCTGGTAAAAGAAAGTGAACAGTTCAAAACAGCTTTCACAACCCCTTGGGGAACGTATGTGTATGTGAGGATGCCTTTTGGCTTGATTAATGCAGGAGCTACTTTCCAAAGAGCCATGGATGTAGCATTTCATGAATATATTGACAAATTTATGGTTGTGTACCAGGATGATCTTACAGCGTATTCTAACAAGGCTGAAGATCACTGCAAACACTTGGAAAAAAAATTTATAAAATCCCTGAAATATGGGGTATCTCTAAACCCAAAGAAATGCTCATTTGGGATCACAGAAGGAAAGTTATTAGGACACATAGTGTCCAAGGATGGGGTAAAAATAGACCCAGAAAGGGTAATAGCTATTGATAAAGTCCCTAAACCTAAAAACGTGAAAGGTATACAGTCCTTTTTTGGCCAGGTTAATTTTTTGAGGAGGTTTGTTACCAATTTCGCTGAAATTAGTAGACCCATTTCAAAAATGCTCAAGAAAGGAGCTGTTATAGATTGGAATGGTGAACCTTCACAGGCATTCCAGGATATAAAAACTGCGATAAAAAATGCTCCAGTGTTGAGGACCCCAGATTATACTAAACCCATGCATATTTTTTCTTTTGCATCATTCCATACTGTAGCTACAGTTTTATTATAGAAAAACCAAGAAGGATATGAGCAGCCTATTGCCTTTTTTAGAAAATCCCTGCAGCATGCTGAACTGAAGTATGAAATAAATGAAAAACAAGCATATGCTTTGGTAAAGGCTGTAAAAGCATTCAGAAGTTATTTGGTAGGCGCTACTATTATTGCCTTTGTACCTAGTGCTGCAGTTAAAGATATTTTCTCTCAGCAGGAAGTGTCAGGAAGGAGATGTAGATGGATCAATAGAATTCAAGAATTCAACATTGATATGCAGATAACTAAGTTAGTAAGAGGTCAAGGTTTGGCCAAACTTATGGCCGAAACTAACCTGGAAGCTAATCAGATAAACCTAGTAAATGATGATTTCAGAACTGATTTCTGCGACATGGCCCAGTGTGACTGGTATATCAATGTTATACATTACTTGCAACATATGGAAGTTCCTCTCCATCTGCCTGATAATGAAAGAAGGAATATTAAATTGCAAGCCATCAGGTATGTAATTGTTCAAAATAACTTATGGTGGAGAAACTTTGAAGGAGTTCTGTTGAAATGTGTTGACAAAGAAAGGGCAAAAGAGATTTTGAAAGAAATGCATGCTGGAGTATGTGGAGGACATTACATGGCCAAAACTACTGCGCATAAGATAATGAGGGCTGGTTTCTGGTGGCCTACTTTGTTCAAAGATGCTCAAGTTATGGTTAAGAAATGTGATCCTTGTCAGAGATTTGCTGGAAAGCTGAAATTCTCAAGAAATACTCCACTGAAGCCAGTTGAAACTAAAGCACCTTTTCAACAATGGGGTCTGGACTTCATAGGAGAAATTTTTCCCAAGTCCAGTACTGGCTATTCTTAGATTCTAGTTGCTACTGACTACTTTACAAAATGGGTAGAGGCTATCCCTACCAGAAATGCAACGAGTAAAGTGGTAAATAATTTCTTATTGAATAATATCATTTCCAGATTTGGATGTCCACAGAAAGTTGTCACAGATAATGCTATGTGTTTTAGGTCTGAGGAATTCATCAAGTTTTGTGATAAATATGGAATGACAAGAACATCATCTGCTCCATATCATCCACAAGGGAATGGGCAAGCTGAGTCCACAAATAAAAGCCTGTTGAAAATCATTAAGAGAACCTTGGACGATAATAAAAGGGCATGGAATTCCAAGTTACAGTTGGCAATATGGGCTGACAGAGTAAATGTAAAGAAGGCAATTGGGGTGGCTCCATTTGATTTAGTGTATGGAATTCAAGCTAGAATGCCCCAGAACAACTTGATGGGATTATACAATTACATCCAGTTATATGATGAAGATACTACTGATGAAATGAAAGAAATAATGAATGAATTGGTAGGATTGACCGAAGCCAGAAGAGAAGCATCTCTAAGGAATCAAAAATTGCAGTTACAAGTCAAAACACTCTATGATAAAAGAACTGTAAACAAGAAATTTGAAAATGGAGACCTAGTCTTAATGTGGAATGCCAGAATTGAAGATAAAGGAAAACATGGCAAATTTGATCCCATTTGGTTAGGCCCATATCTCATTGAGAATGCTTCGGGTAAAGATTCTTACATAATCAAAGATATATTTGATAATATTCTTGAATTGCCTGTTCATGGACAGTTCTTGAAGAGGTATTTTTCTTGAAAAAATACTTATTTTCTTCCATGAACAATAGTTTTAGGGTTTCTTGTCGTCCTATTTTTTGTAAATCCTTGTACAGTCTGAGTTTTTGTTTTTGTGTGTTGCTCTGTGCTCTCTGAAGAAGTTGTCACTTTACCGGATGTGTGGTCTGCTCTCCCATAGATTCTGAATCCTTGCATAGACTCAAGTAGTCTATCATCCCCAGACAGAGCCACTATTGGTCTGACTTTTTCTGTAGTAAAAATTTTCAGTTAAATCATAGAAAAGTCAAATGTTCTATGCCTAAGTGAAACATAGGGTTTTGGATAAACCATTTATAAGAAATAATCGCCATATAAACCCTATATTCATCCCTATTCATAAATTGTCGGGCGCGAAATTTTGAAATTTCAAAAGAGGCGAATATGCTGTCATATTCCTTTTCCTTTCTCCCGGGTTACCTTTCTTCCTATTTGTCCCAACCGTCGGATCCGATTAGATCTACCGTTGGCGTTACCTCGCTATTGAGAGTTGCATGCTCATTAAGTATAGCGAGATAACGAGTATGGAGTATTTTAAGCGGTGGGACCATAAAGTGAAGATGTGGCGATTGGAGATTTGCTTATTAAATGTTTTATTGTGTAGGTACACTTTGCAATTCACCATCCAAAAAAAAAGGGGGGGGAGAGGGACCCACTAGAATATCTGACATTAGAGCCGGAATGTTGATTTTTCCAGAAGTTCCGCCACCTCGCTATCGGAAAATTCAGGCACTTCACCGTTAGCGAAGTAGCGAGGCCACGTAAAAATCTAAAAATGATGACATTGCATCTTGCTTGTATCATAATTACACCAGGTGGCATGACCAGTCATAAATACCGTTGTCAGAATCAGTTTTAATTAACAAAAGTAATTACTGGGTAACCCTTGCATTTTCTGGCACGGAATCCTTCAAAATGCCGGAGCTCGCTACCTCGCTATCGGAAAATTCAGGTGCTTCACCGTTAGCGAGTTAGCGAGGCCCCGTAAAATGGAAAAAGATCGGCAAGATCTTTGATGACGTGTAATGACAGATGATTGTGATAAATTTTGACATGTGCCAGCTATGCAGAGATCCGATTCTCATTAATACCTATCTGACTGAATGTACAAGAAATCTTGAACGTCAGCTTGAAATGGATCAACGGAGCTCGCTACCTCGCTATGAAGAGTTGCAAGGAAGATAATTATAGCGACATAGTGAGTTGGGCCCGCCGCCTTCTTTCTTAAGAAGTCCTGTAGCATATCTTTCGATCATTTCTTGATCTGATCAACGATTGTCGCCGCTTCGCCATGGCAAGGTGCTTGTTCTTTATGCATAACAAAGTAGCGACATGCTGACAGGTGTTCTCCGTCGTCAGTGGGTCTAAATATAAACGCCATCAAAAGAAGGAATTCTGTACGTGGCAAGTTCTCATTGGGTAAAATAACTGACATGGATAATATAACTCCTAGTTGTTCTCTTTGTACCGCATGATCGTAGGATCTTTGAAGATCAACGGCACAGTTTTAAATAAAAAATGTAGTGCCACTCTTTGTATTAATTAGACAAGAAAGCTTCATCCGTGAGGAAAAAAAGAGTGTAATACAGAGAGATTTCATCAGTTTCATTTCACGCAAGAAAAGATTTGAAGCCATTCTTGTGCAGAAGCCATTACTGAAAGAAAAGCGTGCCAAGGTTTGATAAAAAAAAATTTTGTCAAGTTGTCTGTTCGCGAAAAATTTGCAGGAATACAGAGGAGAATTGAGACAGAATTCAAGTAAGTAAAATTACCATCATCTTCGTGAGCTTTTAAGTTTTAAAAAGATAGCCCAAGATGCCTCCTAAGAAGGGATTTACAGGTGCAATAAACTACCTGGATAGAAATGTGCATGATGATTTGCTTGAGTTACTTCCTGAATCTACTGTAGAAACGGTGCAAGTTAAGAGGTTAACCTAACTGAACCCTAGGTTGAGGGTAGCTGATGGATTGTATGATAAGGGTAATTGGGTTTGGGATGCTCAAACTTCTCAAACTGGTTTGAGTTTATTCAAAAAATGGTTTGCGGAAAGGAAGTTATATGCCCCTCATGCCAATATATGGAATTTTGATCTTGGGAAGCTTGTTGTCCCTAGCGTGTTTATGGATTTTGACCTGCTTGAAGCTATAGCAAAAAACTATGACCAAGCCACTAAGGTAGTGAGAAGAATGGATGGTGAGGCTTTAGTTACCATCAGTCCCGAGGAGATTAGGAAGGTTTTCAGTCTGGGACCCCTCACCATGTATCATGTGCCCATTAATTTGATAGATTTAGAAAAAGAATATATATCCAAGAGGGATGTAGTTAGACAGGGTGCACTGAAGGCCCACATAGGCCAGATTGGAGGCCTCCCAACCATAACATCATCTTCTAAAGAACCATTCAAGAAATCATGCTTTAATGCCAGGGCAGTGGAGATATATAGGACCCTGTGCAAAGTCTTCGAAGAGGGCGAAGAAGATTTTATTCCAGTGAGCTTCATGTATATGATCACCCAAATCTCTTCTTTTGGTGTGGAAATAATTTTTGATTTTGCATCTTACTTGGCAAATGAGATTCATCAGGGATTGGTGGGGATTGCACAGGGCAAGGTGGAAAAGGTTTGGGGTCAGTATTCCTTATTGATGCATATGTTTCTTTTTAAAGGGGCCACTTATTTTGGTAAAGAAATAGTTTTAAATAGAGAACAAGAAGGGGAGGCACTGCCAGTCCAATTATGGAGTGCAGACATGACCTGGGAAGATAAAAATGCTAGCTTCGTTAGATTTGATAGGCACTTTGCCTCCAAACTAAGGTGCCTCATATTGAGTGATAATCCCAGAATCCCTAAGGCATTAATGCACCTTGTTAGGCCTATGGACAAAACCCATAATCTAAAAGTTTCACATAATTGGGGAGATATTATCCCATATTCAGTCTCGACTGTCATCAGGGTCTATGGATTCAAAGGAACACCCCATGTGTTACCCTATCAAGTACCTTTAAAGGTAGGGATAGCTGAATTTTTGTGGTAGTTAGGAGGAGTGGAGGAGGCCTTTTTGCACAAAAGGGGGACAGGATCAATTTTTCCTACTTGTACTATAGCCCACCAGTTTGTGATAACTAAAGAAGGGTGGGTCTTTCTCCATAAAATTTTGGATCAATATAAGATGGCAGTGTCTCACTCTCGTTTTTGTGATACAGAAGGTTTCTTTAACTCTGCCCTTAGATTGAGAATCAAGCTTCGTCCAGTTCAGCATGAATTCTATTTTCCTGAAGATATAATAAGAAATGAATACTCTCTCCATGAGCAAGAAATAAAGAAAGAAAAATGGAGAGTCTATTCAAAAGTTTTTGAATTCATTAATTGTTTTGACAAATATTTCAGTCCTCTTAGTAATGCTGCAACCAATGCAGATAAAATACATAAGCTCATGAGTACTTTCGCTGAGATAATGGAAGTAATGAATGAGAAGAAACAGCATTTTATTAATTCTTTTCCAGATAAAGTCAGAGAAACTATGAAAAAATTGGGTTTCACCCCCAACATTGGAACAGGTCCACTGGTGGTACGAAAGAAGACAGGATATACTATTGTCCGACAGCAGGTGCCCGTTGTACATAAAGATAAACAGATAGTTGAATCCACCAGCACTGTCCTAGAAGAAAGACCCCCTAAACCTTCTCCCAAAAGAAGGAGAATAATAAGGGAGGAAGAATCCCCTGATGAAATTTACTCACCTTCTCAAACCCTAATAAGAATTGAGGAAGAACAGCTCACCAATGAGCAATTCGAACAAATGGGGTCACAAGGAGAAATTTTTGTTACACAAGCAGAAATTGATGAAGGGAACCCCCAGGAACCCCCTGTGCCAAGTTTTGAATTAACTATAGCAGATTTCAGAGGAAGGGAATTGGAACAAGCCAGTCAGCATTTTTTATTTGATAACAATTTTGTAAGATCTAGGGCTTTCCATCAGTTTGCGTGGAGGGTAAACATGCACATTTTTTAGCAAAGGTGTAAGAATATGAAAACAGAACATCCAGAAATGGATGAGCCCTCCATTAAAAATCTAATAAAGGAACAAATGGTGCAAGAGTTCCAAAATATAACCCCTGATGAGGGAAGACAAATGGTAAATAAAGAGGAATTCTTTGGTACAGCATTCAGCAATGATCAAGCTGCCCTTGTTATGTGGTCCCTGAGAAGAGGATCCAGAACTACTTCATCACAGCCTGATGATTCAGGATTAACAGGGAGTATCTTTGTAAGGAGAGTTGCTGATACTTCAAATGTACAGGCAGCCCACATGAATGTGGATTATTCTAAATTTGCCTTGGCTACTGGGGAAAGAGGAGAGAGGGAAATGATTGATATGCATAATAAATATGAAATAGTGGTGGATGCCTATAACCAAGAAGTAAAAAGGAGAATTGAGTTAGAAAACAGGGTATCTCAATTAGAAAATGTACTTGGAAAGAGGAAAGTGGGAGAATCCAGTACACTGAGAATTGCATATCCCCCACAGTCATCTGTGGGATTAACCCCTATTATTGAGATACCTGACACCCCTAAAAGACCCCAATTCTATACTGCAGAGGAATTTGAAGCAGAAAAAACCAAATTACATGAGTGGCAGATAGAATTTAGAAATCAGCAGGAAGAGAAATGGAGGCAGGGTGTGACATATTTGAGGGATAAAATACAATGGTCAACTTTTTATGATCAGTTGACAAGGATTGTAACCCTCATGGATGAGTTAAATAAAGAAAAGGATGGACTAGATTCTCTTGCACAGAAATGGAGACAGAGAAACAATGATGTTACAATTATTTGTATATCTACAGTCCAAATGCCTTATCATCAGGTTGAAAGGATTTTTGATTTATTGAATCAATTAGATAATTTTGAGAATAAAAGAGATTCTTTACAGAGAAAATTGATACTCTGTTTTTCAAAATATCTTGCTAAAAAATTCACCCTATTTCCTTGTGCTTTAGAATCTGTTGATACAGTAAAGGAAAAAGACAAATGGAAAAAGGAAATGGATGAATTATTCGATAACAGAATAACAAACATCATCAGTGAGACTGGCCATTGGTTTTGGGCAAAGACAAATGAGGAGCTGGTAAAAACACAATTATATTATGCTGATATGAGAAAAGAATTCGATATTTTAGAGGAAAATGCCAATTCTTTAATAAAGATACAAAGAGAAACCCTAAGTTTTGATTGGCTAGATGATGATACTTTTAACAGATGGAAAAATCAGTTTAGTGAGCAGATGTCAGGAGACGATGACGAAGAAGATGTAAGAGTAATAGTTACTTTTGTAATCAGCAATGATGATATAGAAAATCCCCAGGTTAAAGTGAGTTTGCATGTAACAGAAGATGATACATCACTTACAGACCTTATGGGTATGTACTCTGAAGCTGAAGATGAAGAATGATTGTGAGATCAGATCATAACAACCAAGAAGCATAACAGAAAGGGACCCGCCAAGAATTGTTGTTGTAATTAACCTTTCTGTTATTCTTGTTTTTGTTTTTTCTAAAGAAGGACACCTGTCACCTTCTTTAGCCTGAAGCTTGTTGCATCTCACATTATTTAAGTGAGATCCCAAGGCTAAAGAAGGGTCCGAATTTGGTTTTTACTAAGTATTGTGCTTAGTTCTGTTTTTGGTCCAAACATTTTGGGAAGGAAATTTATAGTATACTTTTCTGTTAAAATTTCTGAGATAGATGAATGTAGAAAGAACTGTGCTTCTTCTCTGAAGGTCTTTCTGGGTCTATTGTAAAGGATATATCATTTTCAAAGGAAATGAATACAAATTATGAACTGTCCCTATATCTGTTCTTTTCTGAATTTTGTCTCCTTTTAAATACTTAGCTACCTTGATGTTGTGTGAGTAAAAGCTTATGCAATTGATTGCAATATAGTAAGACTGTACATCCATTTGTTATTGCTGTTAATTCAATGGATTAAATAAAGGCTCTGATGAATGTGATGAGGTTGCTTGGGTGTTAATAAGGATTTTTGAATGATAAATTCTGGTAAGAATTGCTGATGAAAATTTGTTGCAAAGCAACAAATTAGATCTAAGAATTTACTTGACTCTGAATTCCCAATGGATTAGGCACTGATCGAAAGTATTTCAGCGTGAAGAGAAGTATATTATGACTAGCTTTTTCAAAGTACATCATAAAATCAATTTTTACTTATATTTCCTGTAAGATATTCAAAGTTGGCCAGCACTTGCCTGCATGGATTGTTTTAGCTTCACTTAGCCATTGCTGTTGGAAACATCTGCAGAGCTATAGAAGATTTCTTGGCCATATCTGTTCAAGGGATGTGTTTATCAATTCGGTAAGATTTACGTATATGTTTGAGGATTTAGAGATGAGAATCAAAATGAAACTAAGAATAATTCTCATACAATTGTTCCATCTTTGAACCATCCTCGGGTACACCCACCCTGGTTTTTACAGAGCCAAAAGAGTAGAAAACCGTCTAAGGTTTTTTTGGAGTTGGGTCCTAGTACTTTGCATATGCAAGTGATAATGAGAATTGGCTATTCTTTAGGTTGTGTATGTACTGATATCTAGATATTAAGCCTTTTGTCGCCTAGTAGTTTTAGCACTGTTAACATCAAAATAAAACACCAACACTTTGAAGTTGAGAGTTTCTCTATCCAAATGTGCAATCCTTCTATAAGGACACCCTATGCCCTATTTCACCACGCTAAAAAAAAAGTTCTTAAGAATTCATTGTTTCCTCTTGGTCCACCTTTGTAACCATTAATAGTCTAACTACTATTGGATCTTTTGTTGACCTCCTTAGGAATCAGTATCACATTGCTCCTAGATGCATTGGCCTTATCAAATATATTCTTGTCATTCGATCTTCCTCCAAATCTTTTGTTCAAATTCTCTTCAGCCCTCAATGCCATCTAATAAGAATCTCCAATTGTTGTCAACCAAACTGTAAGTAACTCCTCTTGAATACTAGGTCTCAAATGAAAAATGTACCCAACAACTTTCTTCTTATTGGCTTCAGAATGATCGGTCCTAACCATGAATATACAAAATTCTTCAATATACTCCTGTACTGATGTGTCAACTTGCTTTAACCCTTGCATCTTCTTGAACATTTCTAATTCATGATCCATTAGAATGAATTTTTTTTTCAAAATTTCAACCATTTGATCCCATAAAATCACCTTTTCCTTTCCTCTCTTATTTCTTTCCAATTGGACTTCTCTCCATCATACACTTGCATGTCCTCTAAGCTTGGTATTTGCAAAATGAACCTGATCAGGATCTTCTATGTCTTTGTTCTTGATATTTTCTTCCTTCTCATTAATCCATTCAATCGATTCTTCTAGCCTAAGGCTATCAACAAATTTAGAAACTTCAAGTCTAGATCCCTTTCCTATTTTAGACACAACTTTTAGAAATCTAGCCTCTTCGGATATCAGGCATCTTCTATAGCTTCTTCAAAGTGTTCTTCCTCATTTTCTTCATCACTATCTTGACCAATTTGTGATGGAATTCTCCTTAGCAGTTCATCTTGTAAGGCTTGTACTTGCCTCTATAAAGCCCTAAAACTCTTGTCTATAATACCTCTGACTCTCCTCAGAGGCATTCCCAATCTCTTCGAGTTTTGTGAGAAAATCCTCTACAATTGTGGGTTAGATCTACTCTCTACTAGGACACAAAAAAATGATTTAGGATATTGCTACTGCAAAATCTGTTCTACCTTCCAACGATCAAGACCAAGGAATGAACCTTCCTCTGATACCACTTGATGCAACTCAAGGATGGGGAATCTCCAAAGGAGATGTCGAAACCTTGCAACAGTGAGTAACACAGTGGAAACAAGAAGATCAAAGAACAATAAATTATTATCAAGATACAATTTAGTTACATCAAACTTGCTTCATTCATGTTGGTTTGTAAGGCCCTCTAGTTGTGGCCATACAAACAACACCAAACTTAGATCACTCTCATGATTTGTGAAGACTTAGAGCTAACCTTTCCTTCTGTAGCTCCCTCCCTTACCAAACACTACATAAATTATATTTACAGGCACTGAGACTTACAAGTTGGCTCTAAGAACCACATTCTTCAATATTAGGAAAACATGTTATAACAAATAGAACAAGCCCCGAAGACAAGATCAACAGTTGATCCAATAAGCACATAGAGATGCGCTACTCAAGATATAGATCCACACATGATCCAAAAATTACCACTAAGAGCCTCAAACCATCGCACACATGAATTATACATCACACAATGAAAATCTACCAATTGGTCAAGGTGTCCACGAATACCACGCTACTCGAGAGAAAAACAATGATAACTCATCGAATAGGAATCCAAATGATGTGAGATCATAGAAGAATGATCCAAATTAGGTCCTCAATTAGCTACAAAAATTGCACACACAGAAATGCAAGAACAAAGAACTACACACATTATCTTCTAGACAAGAAAATTAAGCACAAATTGTTTTTGGGTGATGCAAGATTGCTAGCTACCCAAGGATGCTTTTGCACCAATTTGGGAAGTAGAGACAATGACTAACTCATAAACTTAATTTTAGCCCAAAACAAGAGGTTAGGGGTGACCTAGAGGTTCAAGGGCAGATCAACCTCACCTCTACCCCAACACTTTTTGATGCAATGACTCGCAAATTGTAGCTCTCCTCTAACCTTTTTGTAGCTTCTTTCACATGGGTGCCACTTGTTTCTTGCACATAGGAAAAGAGGGAACCTGGTTTTGGAAATAAGCTTGCCTAAGTCAAAGTCTGGTTAAGGAATCAACCTTGAAATCAAGGTGAAAATTCTTGAAAAGTTAGTGTGCCAATATGTAGCAGAGGCTTGATAAAATGCTCATACCCTCACAAATTTTATTGATGTCAAATTTCTTATGAATATGCATGAAGTTGGCTTTGATGTTGTCTTCATATTGCATCTAGGATAGGAAGATCATGAATGTCTTTGCAAATGCTTAGATCTACAAATTACTCCTTGTCTTCCATGCCATGAATGCTTGTACTTATGCTTGAGAGATGAATTTGATTTATCATTTTTTAGTCAAGGTGATTTTGAATTCATAGCTTTCCAAAATGAGGGAGGTAGCTTTGTTTATATACCTCTTCTAGTCAGTTGTTGATTGCTTGAGAGATGAATTTCATTTATCATTTTTTAGTCAAGGTGATTTTGAATTCATGGCTTTCCAAAATGAGGGAGGTAGCTTTGTTTATATACCTCTTCTAGTCAATTCATGGTGCAAAACTCGGAAAAGGATGACACGGATTTGGGGATCTTGCTAAAATCAGATAATCATTTCTTGATTCAAATTTGGGGCCATTTGTTAGGTCAAGGGTGACCGAACTTTCCCTTGACCACCCAAAACGGGCTCAAATTTTGATAAAGGCTCTAGTTTGATATGGGGATGCCATAAATATGTGCAAATTCAAGGTTAGATCAAGCATAATTGATGTGGAAGCCTAGTACACTAAATGGGACTTGACCGAGGAATAAAATTAAATCAAGGTATAATTTAGGATGCTACACTAAAAAATAGTGAGTGTGTGTTGGTTGCCTTACATCATGATGTTGGGTAACAATGCATGAAAACCAAGAACAACTTTTCAAAAAACTTTGATTTTTGTTGATGAAAAATGATAAAATATCAAAAAAAAGTTGTAGCAAAACAACACCATGATTTTGTGCAAAATAGTCAAACTCTAGATGGTCAAAAATCTTCATTTTGTATAAAAAAATGATTTAGTGTCAAAACACTCAAACTCATTCGTGAAGAGATACACATTTTACAAATGTATTCTATGGTGATATGAGAATATGGATCCTTGGGTAATTTATAAAAGCCATTAGAAGACACACTACATACATGCACAAAGCTGCTAGAAGGTGCACAACTTTATGGGGTGACTCAAGTTTTTCCTTGGTGGGCCAACCTATCCTTTTTGTGGTTCACAATGAGATATACACATCTTATAGGGTGAGTTAGCCTCTCTCTCTCTCTCTCTCTCTCTCTCTCTCTCTCTCTCTCTCTCTCTCTCTCTCTCTCTCTCTCTCTCTCTCTCTCTCTCTCTCTATTTTTTTTCTAGAGATGTTTCTCTTATTGTAATCTTGGAGTTGACGAAGACTTGAGTGCCTAGGGGCTTAAGGATCTCTTTGTCCCTTTGATTTTAAGAAGATTATCTTTTCATTATGATCTCCTTTACCAAGAGTTTGCATCAATTCCATACTCTTTCTAAAGTGGGGGCTAAATGTATCATCTTAAAATGGAAGCACTTCTATGATAAGAGTGTTTAGCCCTCTAAATAGGTGATTTGGGGTCATGTCAAGTGCCTTGAATGGGTCCTTGACTTGGATCTGGCTTTTCACCTATTCTGCTCCCTTTTCCACTTTCTTTCTACACTTTTCTAGCATTTTGGATTGACGACCTAGTTGACCTTGACCTAGGTGAAGGACGACCTCAACCCCGACCTAGGGTATGTCGACCTCTTCCCTGACCCCATGTCCAAATTTCAAGGTTCTATGATTTTTGGATGTCGAGTTTTGGAAAGAGTTATTTTCACACTTTTGAATCGGCTATTTTGGGTTTCAAAATGGTACACTCTTAAATTGCATTTAATCTAGGTCCATTTCTAGGGGTTAAGGTTAATTGAGATTTAGTGCTCCAATGTCAGTCTTTTCAAAAGTTTTTTCTCTAGATCTCTATATAAGGAAGCCTTCCTCCCTCATTTTGAGATCCACCTATTAGGAAGTTTACGCTCACAAGTTCTATGAAGTGAAGATCTACTATCCATCAAGAATTCAAACATTTGAGCATTATCAAGTTCAAGAAAGCATCCATCTTCAAACATTCAATTCATCAAGAGATCCATTAGTAGCCATTGAAGGATTCAAGCTCTATGGAGCCCTCTTGTTGAAGATTCATTCATTTCCATTCAAGTCTCTTCCTAATCGAAGATCCATTTAAGATTGGCGTTGAAGATCTAATGCCATTGATTTGAGACATCTTCTATTCATTTGGAGCATCCATACTTGTGGATTCAAGGATTTGAAACCTCCACAAGAATTACAATATAAGCAAGGTGAATAGTTCCATTTACTTTGTTTATACGTATTTCAATTTCAATTACATTTCAAGGTTGATTCCAAACTAGGTTTTGACTAAGGCAAACCCCTACATCCAACACAAAAACCCATTTTTATTGCATGTACAACTATGGAACAACGAGTTAAAGTGCAGATTTGGATACCCTTTTTGTCAAACTTGCGGGATTTGCGAACATAAATTTTGTTGGAGTAGTGCAGGTCAAGGTTGACTTTTTGGGGCACAATTGTGCCCAATGTACAAGTGTTCCCCGCTATCTAGGTTAAGGTCAACTTACTCTCATAAAAGAAATATATTTCTAGATTTTGAAGATCTCACAATTTTGGTTCAGGTATGTGATAATCAACAGTTTTTTAGATTGTTTGAGAATATTTTTAGGTGATTCTTTTTTCATAGGTAAGTACCTTTATTTCTTCATTTCAATATTAGTCTCTTACATTTACCTTCCATATCATAAGAATCTATATGTATGTGTAAAATATGGGTTTAGGGTCTCTTTCATGTGCACTATTCTAAAAACCTATTCATTCGACCATATTTTATCCTATACAGCACCAATATGTAAAAAGTTCCTAGGATTGTTTAAATCTGTGATTTCTATCCACTTTGCAAACTTTGATTCATCTAATGGTTGTAATTGATATAGAGTATCCATGTTATTACATGTCATTTTACGTCACTTATTATATTTTGCAATGTACATAGCTCTTTGTTTAACCTTTTTCATAATATTTCTCATGTCTTGTATCATGGGGAGAATAGTTGCTAGTGTGAAGAATATCTTAACATTCGTTAGACTTGAATATAGCTGAGGGAATCTATCTCGCACAGAGTCGATTAGTCTAAGAAATGATAGATATTTAGAGAATACTCGATGCACTAGTCCATCCAAAGAGATCCATCTAGTATCATTGTCTTTAAGAAGCTTCCCCGCTCAGGAAGTCCTTGAGCAAAGTGTTGAAATTTCCTGACTTGTTTTGGACTTTGACAAAAGTATTGGTAAATCTCTTTGATTAAAGATTACGCTTTACTGACACAGCCAAAATTGTTGACAATTCCAAAAGCTAGATTCTTTCGATGGGCCATGCAATGAATAGGAATAGCGTAGGGTGCCAATTCATTCTAGATCTTTTTGCAAAGAATGCCTTTATGACCTTGCATAACCGAAGCTCCATCCGCTCCAACACACACAAACTTTTTGGAAATCTCCATGTTATCCATACCTCCACAATCAATTAGAGTACTCTTTAATAAATCATATAAATTTTTGGTTGTCGCACTACAATTCAATTTAGCAATAGATAGTAGAAAGGGTTGATGACAAAGATCGTTGACAGTATAAACATGCATGCACACCTAGGAAGTATTATCAATTCCTGTAACTCCATCTAGATATAAGGCAATGAAATTTGATTGTTTTGTTTTTTCCTTCATATCTTCTTTTTCAACCTATGCAAGAAAACTAGCCCATTCCCACCAATTGTTTACTGACTAGCGACTGCTCTGATAGTTTCAAACTTTAAAAAAGCGCAATAAACCAGTAATTGAAGGGTAGTTTGTCATAGGATGCCCTCTACTCAAAATATAAAAGACCACACTTAACTGAACAACATTTCCTATATTTTCCACTTCCATTGCTTTCCCAATGAAATCTTCAATGGAACATTTTACTGCAGAATGCTTCTCCCGTAATTGCTCGTGTAACTCACATAATTTAGCATTCATGATATGTCGAAAGTTGTCCTCTGTCTTCCACATTAGCATAGATTTTTCTGCTCCATCTATATTTTCCTTTTTGTAAACTTTATCGACATGATTTTCTATGGTATCAAGTCTAAGTTGCAACCTCTTCTTTGTTGTCTCTGTGCGAATCTTACATCTGCATTCTACAAGAGGCTCACCATCAATTGGATTGGGCAATGGTTGAATGAACTAGTACTTTTTCACCCATTCTATCGAAAATTCCTTATGGACAGATCCCAACGAGATCACTCTTTCTTTTATTCCAATTTTCTTTTCCCCTTTTGTGCATTAACATCATTTACAAAATCACTTTTGGTTTTCTCATGCATCTCCAAGTCTATAAAATCATTTTGTGACTCCCTACTCAGGGGAAGTGCCTCCAAATCATATTCAAGTTTGTCCTCGACTGAGATATCGGGTTCACCAACTTGAACTTCTTCAATATGGTCTCCAACTTGTGATGAATCTCCTTTTTCAATATGCACTAGAGATCTAATTTGTGAATCTTGTAGGTTTCCAACATTTCCACCTCCAAAATATGCAGATATGGTTCTACATTTCAGTAATGGTGGCCTCTCTTGGCTTTTTGAGATCCTATCAAAAACCCTGCTACTCCTCTTGTTTGGCATTGCAAACTGATAACATTTGCAAAAAAGAAATCAACTTGTTAAACAAAAGACTCAAAGAGTGACAAGTCAAAGACTATGACAATAGACTACTTATACTACATATAATGACAATAATATGATTCATTCTCATAAAAAGGGTAGTATGATACTATAGTCTATGGTACTGCCCAATAACTAGTAAAAAATAACCAATACTAGTACCACATAAAAAATAAATTAAAAATCACTTACCTTTTATGAAAACCACCATCCACGAGTCAATGGTCAATGCACTCAACACTTTGAAACTTCGACAACAATAAGAAATGCCAGTCTCTAGACTAAAAAAGAGCAAATTGTGTAGAATAATAGTATCTTATAGTTATGAATGTATATATACTACCAATCTAGGTTGGTGAATTGCATAGGATTAACAAGCGGGAATGTCAAATGTAGGCAAAATGTACCTTCCTATGTAAGCCCACAATAGAAAACAATTGGCTAAATGGGACTAATGGTCGACACACATCGGGAAAATGGTAGGCGATGCCCAACCCAAGGGAAAATTAATTGGTTGTAGTAATGGTGAAAGAATGTTGTCTAATAAGAAAACAACATGCAAAGGATGATGAAATTTTTAAAATAAATGCATCCAAAATGTATATGACATTGGTGATTGGACTGAGATTTTTGACCAATCATGTGAAAACTAATGAGAGACTAGCATGGGTGTTGGACCTAAATCGTATAAATATCTAGCGATGCGGTTGACCAATGTTACATTCGTTATTCACCAAATGACAATATGGGCATTGGACCTTCTCCCATAGAACCTCTAGCCATACACGACAATGGTGATCACTACTAGCAACTCCCCTTCTAATCTTGTCATTTTTTTTACCCAGACTACGCATTACCCAAATCTTCATCAAGTGCCCACACACCCAACTACCTAAACATATAACCCTGTGAAATAAAAGTGCATGTCAAACCACCATGGTTATACTAATTTTGTTGTACCATGCCCACATCCTCGATATCTAAGCTCTATGATTGTTCAACCCATGTTGAACCCCTTGAATTATCCCTCCATGTCTTTGCCTCGACATCCCCCATAAGGAAAGCTTACTCTAATACTAACCATATGTGACCTCAACTCCCTAAGTCTCCTGATCACCCTTAATCACCATTGTGCATCTCCTTGAATGGTTAGAACTACCAAAGCTCCACTTGCTCAACTATGCATATTGTCAAGCATTGTATTGTGCCAATACCTTGAGCATTACAATAACTCCCTTTCTGAACAATGCATCCAACCTGAGTGACTTACACCATTGATTCCTCCCTTTCTTGTTATGCATACTACTGAAGCATACTCAACACTAGAAAAGAACCTTAGAACATTCTTGAGTCCTTAATTCCAACCTTGCATACTACCTTAGCATGCCTTGCATCACCATGACTTAACATCCCATGTTGGTCTCCTCCAGCTCGCCATGAAACTTGAAGTACCAATCCTATTCCCCATGGAACTATTGATTTCCTTAGCCAAACACTCAATCCAAACCTTGAGCCATGACTACCTCGACATTATGTTTATGTCTACATGTGCCCTATTGGTGAACACCTTGTCACTCATATATACAATCTTACTCAATAGATTCTATTTCAATACATACCTACTTGAGTACCATAACCTTGCTTCATGATCCACCCAATCCCTTGGACATTGTACTCTATTTCCAACTTGGCAATGCCACCATAACTTCACCTATGAACTAATTCACTTGTTTCAGTCATGCACCAAAAGATACCTCTTCTTGTCATTCGTCATGATCTGCCTCTTTGAGCCATGCCACTAGAACTACCTCTTTAGTCACTTGGCATGGGTATGCCTCATGGCTCAACTCACCTTGAGCACTACCCCTAAGTACCATATCTTGATTTCCATATTGTACTACTACAACCCTTGAGACACCTTATCCCAAGGTAAATATAATCTATTAAGAAACTTGGATGTGCACCAAGTTCAACACGCCTTCCATACCACCATGCATAGATAATTAGCTATGCAACACTTTCCTTCATATCTCACCATAAGCCCCAATGCTCCTACCTCTTTCTATAGAACTAGGTACTCCACTTCCCTAGCTTTCAGACCTTAGATAACTCTCATTGAGTCATCACCAATATTGGCTCAACTACTCCACTTCACTGAGATGTAAACCATAAGCCTTGCAACCACCATTAAACCTCACCAAGATATATGATAAGTAAGATTTACTATTCTTCACTCCTAAAACTATGTGTCACCTCTATCCCATCCTAAGACTAGAGGGAAAGACTACCCTTCTTCATCCTATTAAGGGAGGTTGACTACCTAAGCCACCCTTGATGCATACCAGTACTTAACCTCCACGATTACACCTCATATTGGCTCCACTCTTTAATAGTAGAGCTATGATCATGCAACTATGGCCTCCAACAATTGAACGTTAAGTGAATCGACAAACATGTGAATAACATTGTTTCGCACCATCACAGTCTTGTTCAATTCACGTTAATTAAAGCGGCGAACATGCAAACATTGTGTTTCACACCATTGCACCCTCCAAGTATTTAATATTTATTTTACCTACAAATGTGAAATGAAAACTATTTGACACCATCACCATCTGCAACAATATTCATAACATTTAACCCGCATTCCAACTATCAATAGTGTTTTGCACCATCCCGGTTGGTGATAATTTGTGTTTAAATGATCCTGCGAACAAGAAAACAATACATTTTAATTTATACAATCCTGCGTATCACTAATATTTTTCAATTAGAGGTTGTTTTGTCATTTTATGAAATTCAAATTTAAATTTGACAAGTCCCCATAGTCATCAATTGAAGCAGAAGACAAATCCATAAATTGAATTATGTTTTCTTCTTTGTAAATTGAATGATGAAACTGATATGCAATTTCAATACTACCTTGACTGTTCGAAAACATAATTTGGTGGTTTTTGATAATTTTTATGCCTTTCAATACACGCTTTCTGAAAAAATATTGATTGTAAATTTTATATTTTGAATTTACAAATAACTTTAATAATGTTAGAATAAATCTAAATATTTATCAACATATGATAATTATTTTTTTATTAAATATTATAAAAAAGATTCAACTACAATAAATTGTAAATAATAGAATGTAGTATTATTTATAAAAGTTACAAATTTAGAATAAATATGTAAATCATATATTTTAAAATATACAATATATAAATTTAACCAAGTTTCTAATTTCATAACTTCATATGTTTTAATCTATCTCAAAATCATTTCAAATTACTAAATATAAAGTTATAAAAACTATTATATATAAATATATACATAAATAAATACATATGTATATAAGTATGTGTGTATATTTATACATACACACACACACACACACACATATCTCTCTCTCTCTCTCTCTCTCTCTCTCTCTCTCTCTCTCTGTGTGTGTGTGTGTGTGTGTGTGTGTGTGTGTGTGTGTGTGTGTGTGTGTGTGTGTGTGTGTGTGTGTGTGTGTGTTGTAAAATAATTTAATTTTTTCGTATGCATACATATTTTATCATTCTTAAATAATATAGTGTAGTGCTTATAATAAAATTTGATGGTTTATTAATAAATTTGACTGTCATATTTACAATCTTTAAAAATTGGGACAAGCTAAGCCTATCAATCCATACGGTCCATCTAATTTTCATCTCGCCATATACGGTTCAAAAGTACAAAAATGATCAATACAACCATCAAATTTCAAATGTGGTCTGTGACATTTAATTGAACAAGAACCATCATCTTTATCTAACATTGAAACTTAGGCATGGAGGGGTCATGTGGAGCTTAGCTTGTCCTATCTATCATAGTTGTTCATATAAATCCAAAACCACTGGAAGATTAGCAGAGGTGGATATGTCTTTAGGCTTTTTATAAATTTGAAAATGATTTCCTTTGCCTTGCACGATACTTAGCTTTTTATGATGCAAGGGAATATTTTAGTATGAAAAGACAAAAATTGTCTAATTTCATTCTTCCTCGACATTTGATGCACTTGGTTCTACCGAGAGGCTTCAAGTGCATAATCCCACAGTTTGAAGGCACATAGAAAATCTTTTTTTCTTGCCCCTAGCTACATGAACTTTGAAAAGAATATCTCACAATAGATCTAGAACTTGTTCAGGGTGCCCGATGATATGTTGCTTCTAATTTCCTCAATGGTGGAAGTGTCTGTCCAACTTAATAGACCAATCCTCTTTTGATCTCAATACCAGATCACCAACTTCACATCCAAATAATCCCTTGGATCGTTTACTCGCATTTACCGAGTACTTCACATATCACACTTGAATCAACCTCTTACTTGCATATCACAGTTCATCACAAGGAAAATAACCTTCCTTTGTGTGTGTGTGTGTGTGTGTGTGTGTGTGTGTGTGTGTGTGTGTGTGTGTGTGTGTGTGTGTGTGTGTGTGTACATACATACATACATACATAGATATATCTATATATATGTATGTATGTATGTATGTATGTGTGTATGTATGTATGTATGTATGTATGTATGTATATGTATGTATTATAAAATAATTTAATTTTTTCGTATGCATACATATTTTATTATTCTTAAATAATATAGCATAGTGCTTATAATAAAATTTGATGGTTTATTAATAAATTTGACTGTCATATTTACAATTTTTAAAAATCAGGACCAACTAAGCCTATCAATCCATACGGTCCATCTAATTTTCATCCCATCATATATGGTTCAAAAGTACAAAAATGACCAATACAATCATCAAATTCCAAGTGTGGTCTGTGATGTTTAATTGAACAAGAACCGTAATCTTTATCTATCGTTGAGACTTAGGCATGGAGGGATCATGTGGAGCTTAGCTTGTCTCATCTATCATAGTTGTTCATATAAATCCAAAACCACTAGAAGATTAGCAAAGGTGGATATATCTTTAGGCTTTTTATAATTTTGAAAATGATTTCATTTTCCCTGCATGATACTTAGCTTTTTACGGAGCAAGGGAATATTTTAGTATGTAAATACAAAAATAGTCTAATTACATTGTTCCTCAACATTTGATGTACTTGGTTCTACGGAGAGGCTTAAAGTGCATAATCCCATAGTTTGAAGGCACTTACAAAATCTTTTTTTCTTGCCCTTAGCCACGTGAACTTTGAAAACAATATCTCACACCAGATCCAAAACTTGTTCAAGGTGACCAACAATATGTTGCATCTAATTTCCTCAATGGTGGAAGCATTTGTCCAACTTAATAGACACTGGTGTGATGACATTGTTTATGTTGTTCTACTAACTCCTCTTGTTTATATTTAAGGTTAAGATTTAAATTATTATTTAATTATAGTAACTATTAGAGTAAGAGTTTAATTAAGTTCAATGTTAGGGTTAGAGTTAGATATTTAGTAAAGGTTAGGATCTAGATGGATTTAGTGTTATGGATAGTGTTAAATTTTCTTTGGTGTTACAAACAAGGTTTGATTATTTTAGTATCCTAATTGATTATTAAAACCCTTGTTCAGAGGGAAAACCCCAGTGGAAATGGTACCCACAAAATGATGTACTAATATAAAAGTTCCTTGTAAGAGGGTGGACTTTTTTAGGAGCTAATGAAATACATTTAGTATATATCAGTCCTTGTTAGGAGACTCTAAATCCCTATAAGGAGATTCTAACCCTATTAGGACTTGTAGAAGGTAGAAGGACCCACTATCCAAACAACTTTAGGGGTAAGATCACCAAACTCATTGTCCAACTAATCTCTGTATTCTTCCTTGTAGAATAATAGAAATGAATGATCTTGAACTCCTATGTCCTTTTTGTAGAACCAGAATCAGTATGCAAAGAACATTAACAAATGAAGTAAACATTCACAAACCAAAAACTAAATTCACATATATGCTTAGACTAAGAAAGAGAATAAGAAGTGCAAAACCTCACAAGAGAAAACACTCCATGCTTTCTTGATTCTGTAGATGTGTCCTTTTGCTGTGGATGTATGCTCAAGATGCTCAAAAGCAGCTTCAATGGAGATGGGTAATGGCAAATTGGTAGCTTTGTAAGCTCTCAATTTGGCATTATAAGGGTATGGTTGATGGCTTTGGTTCTCAAAATAGCATGGTAACTTTAGCTCAAAGATTGTTGATGAAATGGCTTGGGATGGGATTCAATTTATAGGCTAAGGGGTAGAGGGATGGAGGGCTTAGATGCAAGGATGGATGAAGGCTTAAGGAGGGCTAAGATGCACTCAAAGGGGAGCACATGGATTGTGCTTGTTTAGCACCAATGGGAAGGTGACACTTGTCACAAGGAGGATGAGTATGAGAGGGTAGGGTTAAGGGTTGGTTAAAGTCATGATGAGTGGGGTTGAGTATGTAAGAGGGATGTAAGAGGAATGAGTGTGGAAGAGGGAAGAGTGTGGAAGATGGGTGTAAGAGTCATGAGTGGGTTTGTAAGAGTCTTTATGTTTTGTAAGAGCACTCATGACTTAGTGGTTGGGTTTTTTTGAGGGGAGACTTTGGTTTGGATTAGGAAAGTCTTAAACTTGTTTAAGGAATGTGACAACATTAGGGGGTGGATTAGGCTTGGGTTTAGAATTAGATTAGGGATGTTAGAGATGTGCAAGTGGATGGCATTAATGAGGGTGGGTGAGTTAGTGGCTAAGCTTGGTTAGTATGGGTGGATGGGGTGGATTAGGCTAAATGGAGGATTAGAGATAGGTTAGGGGTTTTTGAATTTCAGGATTTCATTTATCAAATAGATTTATTTAATAAATGGGGATTTTTGGAATTAGATAGAAGAATAAGATTTAATTGATAAATAATAGATTATTTGATTTATCAATTAGGACTATAGATGATTAATTAAATTAATCAACTAGGGGATGACAAAGGATTAATTAAATAGAAATTTAATTAATAATGCCTTTTTAGATAACTAAATAGGATTACTAAAATAGTGTAATCAAATTTAGGTGTCTACATTTTGCCCCTCTTTGACATAGTGTTGTCTCAACACTATTTCAAAGAAGTTCGAATGAAGACGACACGAGGAAGATGTTTTAGCAATGAAGTTGCCCCAGTCTCAGATAAGAAGAGGAGAGACTAGACTTAGATGATGCCCCCTCAAGAAGGCGACGGGGAGAGAAATGAGGCTCGACGACTTCTTGAAAAGTACAAGAATTTGAGGCGAGCTAAGATGCAGGTTGGCGAAGAGAAGGGGCTGAATTAGCTCAAACTCTCACTACGGGAGAATGACAAAGGGAAATCAGAGGCACAATAGTAAAGCAAGCTTAAGACTTTCCAAGATTGGGGGGGGGGAGATGGAGGAGCGGAGCGCTATAAAAGGAATCCATTGAAGCTTTTTGAGTGGGGGGATACTTCAAAGAGAAGTACCACCATGTAGTTGAGCACTAGATTTGCTATAGAACTGTTGGTTAATTGCCAAGGTTACCAAGAACATCAAGGCCTTTTCACCAACCATCCAGAGGACTGACAAACTGACTCAAAACAAACACACAAGGATTGCCCCAGTATCACACATGAATCCCAGAGGAAGCAGCGTGGAAACGACACTAGGTAACCCACAAGCAGAAAAAGAAAACAAGCAAAAGACCTGATCAAGACCTTACGCTCTAATTGCCCCATTCGCAGCATACCATGATATGGAAGATCATGGCAACCTTGAGGAGGGAACAAGGAGATTGCTTGGAAAAGATATTTCAAGACCCAAAAGGGAAGATCCCAAATCAAAAGAAAGTGAAAATCCAAAAGAGAACTGTTTGCCAACGAGATGGGTAGGACGAGGTACTAACGGACCAAGATCAGACATGAGGAAAGCTATATCCTGCAAAAATCTATCAGAGAGCACCTAAGCTGATGGATCTGGATGAGTGATGCGTCTGGCAAGCTGAACTAAGAAGGATAACACTTTGGTGATAGGAGATCTAGCTAAAGGATGCATTGGAATATCTAACCAAGGTGTGCAATGTGTGCAAGATTTTGACCAAGGATGAACTAACATGAAAGCCGGATAGATACAATGATACTAAGCTAAAGAGGATGTATAAGCTGACAGACCAAGATATGTTACAAATGTACAAGTTTGTTCATGTTTTGGTTTTTTTGTGAGATGGAAATTTTTGTGAAGGATGGGATGTCTATAATAGTTGATAGGTGGATAGGTAGATGGTTTGTGAAAAGCTTAAGGAAAATGGGATTCTGTGTGTGCATGTGATAGGATACAGGCTAGGATACAAGATTATTTACAAGCTGGAATATGGTACAAGCTTTGGACAAGATTCGAATATATACAAGGTATGGTACAAGATTTACAAGGTATAATACAAGCTTTGGTACAAGATTTACAAGTTGTACAGGAGGTATTGACAAGCTCCATCAGATTTTGGATATTTGATTGGAACACCAAGGGAACAAGCAGGTGTTTTATGGGATGGTGGGTGGATGGATGAGGGATAAGATAGTGATAGATAATGGATTAGTCTTTAGCACACAGGGCGCCTGAATTACCAGGTTTTCACCAAGGTACCTATCCAAGGCGCTTGAATTGCCAAGTTTTCACCATTGGATGCTTATTTCTCTTTACTATTTTTTTTTTTTGTATTTTTTCAAAAGCTGGGTATACCAAGGATCTTCAAGCATAGAACTTCTTGAGATGAATGATGTTAGTGTGATCATTCAAGAGTTCTCCTTCTGGTGTAGATAATTGATAGGCTCTGGAGCCAAAGGAGGCAGTAACCACATAGGGACCAAGCCATGTAGGTTCAAACTTGCCTTTCTTTTCTCGATCTGCTTGGACTTTCATATTTTCTTTGAGGACCATGTCACCTGGTTGAAAGTGTCGTGGGAGCACCTTCTTGTTGAAATTCCTTTTGAGACAAGTTTGATAGACTGTGAGATGGTCATAGGCTTGTTGTCTCTTCTCGTCTAAGAGATCTAGCTGGGTGAGTCGAGCTACTCTGTATTCTTCATCTGAGATTTGCCCTCGCAAAGATATGCGTAGTGAGGGAAGTTCAACTTCTATAGGTAATACCGCTTCGGCACCATAGACTAGGGAGTATGGAGTTGTGCCTGTGGATGTACGGAAGGAAGTTCGATAGGCCCATAGAGCCGGGTTTATTTGAAGGTGCCAATCACGGTCGGAATCATTGACAACTTTCTTTAGGATTTTGAGGAGGGTTTTATTAGTTGCCTCTGCCTGGCCGTTACCTTGTGGGAAATATGGGCTAGAAAAGCGGTGATGGATGCGGAGGGAAGTGCATAATTCTTCCATGTTGAGATTTTCAAAGTTACCTCCGTGGTCAGTGAAGATGGTGGATGGGATGCCGAAGTGGCAAACAATGTGGTACAAGATGAACTTGGAGACTTGAACTCCTGTAGCTGAGACTAGGGGGACTGCTTCCACCCACTTAGTGAAATAGTCTGTAGCTGTTATTATCCATTTATGTCCATCAGATGAGAGAGGGGTGATAGTTCCAACTAGATCAAGGCCCCAACAAGCGAAAGGCCAAGGTGGTGCAATAGGCTTTAGATCCTGTGCTGGCGCGTGCACAAGATTTGCATGCTGCTGACATGGGAGACACTTTCTGACAAAGTCACAAGAGTCTTCTTCAATGGTAGGCCAATAGTAGCCTGCTCTAAGGATTTGTCGTGCTAGGACAATACCACTCGTGTGGGCACCGCAAAGTCCGGAATGTACTTCTTTTAATGCCATCGCGGCCTCATTTTCATCTAAACATCGAGAGAGAGTATCGTGATAACCCCGACGATATAGGGTATTGGCTATGATAACATAGCGGGATGATTTTTGGATGAGGTTCTGGCGTTGGGTACGTGTGAGGTGAGGGGATATGATACCATCGTTAAGGTAAGCGTGAATTTCATGGTACCAAGGGGATTGAGGACCAACCAAGATACAAACGCGGTTTGAATCCTCATTCGCATAGGCAGGTGTGAGGAGTTGCTCAACTAAAAACTCATACTGTGTAGCTTCTTGGGGAATTTCCAAGAGCGAGCCGATAGTGGCCATGGCATCTGCTGCCTTGTTCTGCATTCGAGGCACTTGTGTAAACTGAAGCTTTGTAAAATGCTGGGTCAGCTGATCAACTAGCTCTTTGTAGGGTAATAGCTTTTCATCTTTGGTTTGATATTCATTTAAGACTTGTTTGATGATGAGTTGGGAATCACCAAAGACTTGTAACTCAGTGATATTCCATTCTGCAGCTATCTTTAATCCTGCTACAAGAGCTTCATATTCTGCTATATTGTTGGTGCTAGGGAATTGTAGCTTGAAGGCTTTTGGAATGTAATCTCCTTGAGGTGTAACTAATAATATTCCTTCCCCTGATCCATGAGAGGTGTATGAGCCATCAAAATAAAGCTTCCATGGGGGCTGTTCTTCAATTAGGCAGATATGCTCATCTGGAAATTCTGTGAGCAAAGGATATGCATCTACTAGAGGTGCATCAGCTAGGTGATCTGCTATAGCTTGCCCTTTGATTGCCTTTCTGTCCACATACTAGATGTCAAACTCACTTAGTAGCATAACCCATTTGGCCAAACGGCCTGTAAGTGCTGTTCTGGAGAGCATATACTTGAGAGGGTCAATCTTGGAGACTAGTTGGATGGTATGACTTAGCATGTAGTGGCGAAGCTTTTGAGTTGAGAAAACAACTGCCAAACAAGCTTTTTCCATAGGAGTGTAATTGATTTCATAACCAACTAGGGTTCTACTGATATAGTAGATGGCTCTCTCTCTGCTATAATCATCATGTTGTGCTAGAAGTGCCCCTAGAGCAGTAGGTGTTGCTGATATATATACAAGATCAAGGGACGACCAGGAACTGGTGGAACCAAGATAGGGGGATTGGTGAGATACTGCTTGAGCTGATCGAAGCTGCGCTGACATAAAAGATCCCACTTGAAGTTTTCATTCTTCTTTAGCAAGTGTGAAAACGGTGTACACTTATCTGCAAGTTGGGAGATGAAGCGCCGGATAGATTGAAGTTTTCCCTGAAGAGAGCGAAGCTGTCGCAGTGTCTGGGGAGGAGGCATGTTTAAGATAGCCTTGACCTTTTTGGGGTCGATCTCTATACCTCGTTTAGAAACTATGAAGCCTAGAAGCTTGCCAGATGTGACCCCAAAGACACACTTCTTAGGATTTAGCATGAGATGATATTGGGCCAACCTATCAAAGACTTTCTCCAGGTCAGCAAGATGATCCATGAAGGTGTGAGATTTGACTAGGATATCATCCACATAATCCTCCAAAATGCTATGGATAAGATCATGAAAAATGGCTTTCATAGCTCTTTGATAGGTAGCCCCAGCATTCTTTAGGCCAAAAGGCATCATGGTGTAGCAAAAGGTTCCCCAAGGGGTAGTGAATGCTGTCTTATGTTGGTCCTCTTCTGCAATCTTGATCTGATTATACCCAAAAAATCCATCCATAAGGGACAGGATTTCATGTCCAGCTGTAAGATCTACAATCATATCTATGTTGGGCAAGGGAAAATCATCCTTTGGACAAGCTTTGTTAAGATCTCTAAAATCAGTACAGATTCTGATGTCACCAGAAGGCTTAGTGACAGGGACCATGTTGGAGATCCATTCTGAGTAGTCGATAGGTCGGATAACCTTAGCAGCTAACATTCTTTCTAGTTCAGCTTTGACTAGTAATGCCACCTTGGGGTGCATTTTCCTAAGCTTTTGTCTGACGGGCTTGATCTTTGGATCGACTGCAAGATGATGAACTACAAGCTTTGGATCGAGTCCTGGCATGTCCTGATATGACCATGCAAATCGGCCAATGTTCTCTCGTAAAACCTCAAAGAGGAGGTCAGCTTGGTCTTGTGATAGGGATGCAGCAATGTGAACAATTCTAGGGATCTCTGAAGAACCAATGTTGACTTCTCTAGTATCCTCTATTAGAATAGAAGACACCTCTAGTCGATTATCTTGAGGAGGCAATACTAAATCCTCATGTTCTGCTTGTGGCTCTGGATTTTCTTGCTGAGGGGTTCTCTTTGTTGCCTTAGCTAGTCCCAGTTTTACCTTAGTTCCAGTTTTGGGTGTATCGAAACTAGGTTGGGGATTTTCTCCAAAATACCCCTTGGGATCTAGCTTGTAGATGTAGGCAGAATCTGTCTTTGTCTTCTTATGAGGAGTTTCAGCTCCCATGAATCTTAGAAGCGCTTCCTCTGATGCGAACTCATCAATATGTATGACACTTGGTTGGTCCCAATCTATGAGTTGTGGATGAGCAAGTGGTAGGTCAATGAGATGGATGGATAGTTCTCGGAGAACAGAGTCTCCTAGGAAGATTTGGTCTGGGATATCGTCGTAGGCTCTCTTTTCAACTTCCTCAGGAATGTCTTCGATTTCGACAAGGTCGCGGTGGATGTTCGAAAAAGCGTAACCGTTCTCGTTGGTGCCCCTAGTTGTGGGTATGCCAAAGCCAAGACCTAACTTTACTTTCCAATCATGTGCTTCGATGGGACATTGCATGCCCCTTTCTTCTGGTCCTAGTCCACCTCCTTGATAGTTCCATTTTTCAGTGACAAGCTTATGTTGTTTGGGATACTTCTGGCTGAAGTGATCAAGGCGTGCTTGATTTCTTGGAGGTGCATCCTTATGTAGCCAATTGTTGATATCTGGAGTGAGCTCCTCATGAAGAGGGGTTTTTGAGGACACAAAGGTGGTTGGGCCAAACTGTTTGTATCGAGGAGGTGGAATCTCCTTAGCTTTGTGATATGTTGGTCGTCCATGGGTATGTGGATCAAGTGGGATTTCTCCGACAGCAAATGCATCTGATAGACTATATTCTCCACATCCTTTGTTGTTGATCTTTACAATAGATAGGGTAGAGGCAAGGATGGTTTCTGCGTCATTACAAGTGTGGGATGAGCTGGCGATGGCTGTGCCGATGTCTATTCCAGGGCAATGGTTTGTATATGAAGCTTCAACTGCATTGCAGTAAGCAAAGGGTTCTGGATCGGCATGGATGGTTACCTCAGTGCCTTGATGCGGAAATTTGATGCACTGATGGTAGGTGGATGGAACGGCCTTCATAGCATGAATCCATGGGCGACCGAGGAGGATGTTAAATGGTAGGTTTAGATCAACAACATGGCAAACTGTCTCTTGAATGACTGGCCCAACCTTGATTGGTAGCAAAATAGTCCCTTTTGTGGTCCTTTCCAAGTTGTCATAAGCTTTGATGGTGATAACCTCACTGATCATATCTGCCTCAGTATACCCAGCTTGTTTTATGAATTTTAGGGTGCAAATGTTCAAGGCTGATCCATTATCTATCATTACTCTTTTCACGGCAAAATTGGATACCATGATGGCTATGCGAAGTGGAAGGGTGTGATCTAGCTCAACCGCGGGTATGTCAGTGGGTTTGAAAGATAGGGCACATGAGGATGAAAGGTGTCCATCAAGATTACGAAAATCAGTAGCATTGATATCAGAAGGGACACGGGATTCTATGAGAGCACTGTCAAGGATGTCTTTGTACACAGGACTAGTGCGGAGAAGGTCTAAAATGGATATTTGGGCTGGCATGTTCCCAAGGTGTTCCAAGATATTGTATCGGCTTTTTGATGGAGCTGATGGTGTTGATGAAACTGGTGGGCCTGCGATGTTAAATCGCGCTCTTCGAGTGGTGACCGCACACTCATTGTCTGGTCCTCGGATATTGATAACATTGACAGAAGGCTCTTTCTCAGATATACAACCTATAAGGCTACTATAGTCTATATAGGATGAAGTGTGGTCATTGTTCTTCCCATGCTGTTGGTTTGGCTGGCGGTTGTTGGTGTTGTTTTGGATAGGTGCTTTTCCATGATTTTGGTTGTTGTGTGGAGGAAAAGCATTTTGATAAATTTGTAAGCCTGCATTGGGAGAGGTTTGGACACCAACAGTGATTTCTTTCTGATCAATGAGGTCTTGCACATAGTCTTTCAGTTTCATGCATCTGAGGGTGGTGTGACCATTTACCCTATGGAACTTGCAATACTCATTGTCCTTGTACCATGCAGCTTTGGATTGGCTTGGATCAATTTGCTGGGTAGGAGGAAATTTGATAAGGTTTTCCTTAGCCAATTTCTCAAAAATAACATCCAATGGCTCACCAAGGGGTGTATAGTTTCTAGGTGCAGGTTGGAATTTGGGCTTTTGCCCTGCAACTACATTGATGGCATTAGCTTGATTGTTAGACCCTTGAAAGTTGGGTCTTGTATTGTGGTTTTGATAGCTTTGGTTATTTCGTTGTTGGTAATTGGTAGCTTGTTGGTTGTTTGTTTGATATGGTGGGTTAGACTGGTTTCGAGAAGGACCAATGATATTCACATGTCTGGTGTCAATAACCCCATCTGTTGCAACATGCTTGTTTTTGTTCCAATACCTAGACTTGTCATTGGAATGTGATTGATTTTGGTTGGCCTCTTTGTAAATCTTTACCACACCATCTTTGATGAGTCCTTGCTCAAGGATCATTCCTTTCTCTTTGATATCCTTATAGGTCTGCAAACAGTTCATGGTCATGTGGTGAGCCAAGCTGGGATGTGCATTATCAATAAACATTTTCACCACATGGCGTTCTGGCAAGGTGCAGGATATGTGGGTGGTAAGGGTTTGCCATCTTTGCAGGTATTCGGCAAGGCTTTCTCCACCTTTTTGCTTGGTGTGGACAAGATCAACTATTGATAGCTCTGTTTCAACGAGATGGGCATATTGGGCTACAAATGCCTCAGATAATTCAGCAAAGTTTTTAATTGTGCCATAGGGGATTCTATAAAACCATTCAAGAGCTGGTCCAGCCAAGCTTTTGGGAAAAAGGCGCAAGAGGAAGACATCATTGTATGCCACGTCCTGGCAATGCATGTAAAATTCTTTGATATGTGTGATAGGGTCTCCTTTTCCTCTGAACTTGTCAAATTTAGGTACCTCAAAGTGTTTGGGAAATGGTGTCGTGGTAATGGCTCTGTCAAATGGGTAAGGACACACATTCTCAAACTTGAATATCTTCAGATCATTCCCTTCTTGGATGGCTTTCAGAGCTGTCTTCATTTGCTCCCACTCTGAATTGATAGGTGATTGTTGGGGTGCCCCCAATGTAGGAGTGCCTTGAGGTAGGTATGTGCTGGATGGGGCCACTGAATATGGATGGCTGTGAGGGATTTGCTGATAGGGATTGTACATTGTTTGGACAGCTGCATGGTGGATGACGGGTTGTTGAGGGGGAGGTGGCGCATATTGCTGCATGTGCTGTGAGGCTTGCTGTTGATATGGGATTTGAGGTTGGGATTGAGGAACATAAGCTGGCTGTGGGTTAAATGGATTGCTTTGTGGAGGTAAGGTATAAGATGGTTGTGAGGCTTGGGGAAAGGATCGGAGGGCTTGTGGGGTTAGACCAATATATGTGGGTTGTGCCCCCATTTGGGATGGCATCTGCAAATAATTGGTGGTTGGCTGGGGTGGTGGATTACCTCCTAGAAGTGGCATTGAAAAGTAGTTGGTAAGTGGAGGTAATGGATTAGTTGGTGGTGGAGGTGGTGGAAATTGAAAGCTTGGGAATGGAACTGATGGGGTTTGATAGCTTTGTGGCTGGATTTGGAAGCTTGGTAGAGTGGTGGTGGGAGCTAGGGTCACTTGGGAGCTTGGTAGAAGGTTGGCAGTAGCTTGTGGGATTTGATAGCTTTGTGGAGTGAAGGTAGTAGCTTGTGGATTTGTGGCTGGTGGTATTGAGCTCCCGAGACCTAATGGAAATGATGGGATTGTGCTTTGGGCTGTAGTGAACAAGCTGGGGGCGATAAAGGGTTGATTACTTGGCCCCATGGGTGGCATCCCTGTTGTATATTGTTGAGGTTGGCCAAAGATGCTAGCACTGATTTGGGAGATGGGTGGATTTGGAAGGCTAGGTGTGGGAGCAGCAGCAATAGTGAAGGGGGTGAACGGTGAGATGTTTTGGGTAAAGGGGGTTTGGAGTGGAGAGGTATGAACCAAGGATGGAGTGGTGGTGGCTGGGTTGGCTTGCGGCATGGAGATTTCAACTTGGGTGGATGATGGTATGTTTGGGTCTGTTGGGTCATATGGATTGGCTGGAGGCTCTTCTTTTGGAATAAATTGAGGATAATTTGGATCATAAGAGCCTATGGGTGGTGGCAGCTGCCCAAACAATGGGTGAGATGGATCTGATAATGGAGGGGGTCTTCCAAAGTCAAAGGTTCCTACATTGTCCCTTCGAAAATTAGCCATGATTGTCTCTTTGTTTTTGTCTATAATGGCATTTACCAATACTGCATTTCCTGGTTGGTTCATGAAAGCTTCAATGTCAGCAGGTGATGGCATCGCTGGCTCTGGGCTGAAGGATGGCTGAGTGCTCAAGGGGGGTGAGGCTGTTCGATCTAAATGATAGGGCTCCATTGTTTCTTTCTTCTTGGCTAAGCGAGTGACGGGTGGCATGAAAAATGCTCCTAGGGATGAGATGCAATAATGCTGATGGATGCAAAAGAGGGAAGGCTTTTCTATGCAAATGATTTCCTAGGTTGAGGCAAAGCTATATGACAAAACCTAAAGAGGATTGGGTTGGGGATTCTAACTTCAAAGATATGTTGTCAAAGTACAAAAGGTCTGCTTTCCTATGTGCAAGCTTGGTGGTGATTGTGTCAACTTAAGGATAGACTGATGATCCTTTAGGAAGAACACGAGATTGACCACTTGCGAATCCCAACCTTTAGCTCAAGGTGATGAGGGATAACAAGTGACAAATCTAGATTACCCTAGACAAAGCTCTGTCAAAGGGATAACCTTGGTGAGATTGGTGGATTTGAAAGATTTTAGGAATGGCAAACTTTTAGCAAGGTGACAACAATTTTGAAAGCTTAGATGTGCAAATTTTCGATTACTAGCTAGATGGTATGATTCTAAATGAGATGGATGAGCTAATAATGCTTAAGGGGATAAACTAAGATGGCTGGCTTTTCTACAAAGATGACTCTAGAGTGAAGCTTATCCAAGAAGATGTGGAGAAACAAGGGTGTCTAATCATAGAAATCATGCCTAGTTGGTAAGGCATAAGCAGGATTAACTCCTGGATGTTGGCTAAATTTGATGGTGCGCTCCAACCAGGCCTCTTGAAGTGCTTCGTCGGTAGCTTTGTCCTCTGCTTTGTGGAGTTTGGAAATTCGTGGGCTTGGTGTTATTGCTTTTCTCTTGGCTGAAAGTTCTTGGTATGCTAGAGATGGCTTGAGTTTGACCTTGTGAAACTTCTGTTTGGGTTTGGGTTGTTCCGACATAAATTCTTGAATCTGCTTGGCTTCGGAAAAAATCTCAGTTGTTTTGCTTCAACTTGTTCAACTTCCAAAATAGGCAGTGACTACGCTAAGTGTGCCCTAAGCTAGGATTGACCAAGTTTGGCAAACATTCATTCAACAAGTAAAATAAAAACAAGCAATAGATAGGAACACCCAGATAGAAGTTTGTGGTTCTCAGAATGTGGTACTTGCGCCAAAGAGTGTGTATGTTCTACAAATGTTTCGATCAGTCACTCCAAACACATTAACATCCTAGATGGTTTTCTGCAAGGCAGACAATTGGTTTAGCTAGGGAGTCTTCGATATACGCAAGGTACGTGAGGCCCAAATCAGTAGATGAGACCAAAAGGATGTCACACAGCCGAGAACAGCGGTAACCCACTTCTCCTCTTTCACTTCTCAAGGGTATAAAGTTCCTTGAGGCTTAGCCCGAATGACAAAATCTTGATTCCAAGAGAGGTGTCTTTCGATTCACCTCCCGATTCTTATACTCCGCCATAACGCTGGAGTTGAGGTCGTCCAAGGGGTGATGAAATCCCCAAGCAGGCCTCCTAAAAAAGAAACAAGGTTTTGGATCCTAATCTTATGCACCCAAGATGGCCTCAAAAGACGACAAGGGGAGAGAAGACTCGGATGACCTTGGGCTAAAAAACACGCTTGTTCTTTTACCAACTGACTCTTATGTGTGCTAATCTAGACTTTGCAAGCACTCATGTTTAAGAGACAATGTTCAATTCCAACTTGAAGCGCCAACAAAAGTAAATCGATCGAAGAATGCACACAATAAGAAGAGTTAGGGTCAACAAAAGCAAACTCGCGCGCCCGGAGGCCCTCCACGTCAAGTATCGATTAATTTTCTTTAAGGCATTCAAGATTGAGTGTGAGTTTATTTTAAGCCCAAAACAAAAGTGTGTGAGATTCGATTTCAAGCACGCGCCCGGAGGCTCTCCATGTCAGTTGTTGTTCAATTTTAGTGCCCAAACTTGAAGTTTGATCGATTTAATCTAGAGTTTTGCCCATTTAAGAATTTTGATAAAGTTAAAGCAAACGTTCAAAGACCAAGTGAGTGAGTTAGATTGTGGAACATTTAACACCTTTTTCAAGTAGACCCATCCCCATAAATGGCGCTGAGATTGCAACCAATGGTTAATATTTGATGGGTGATTAGAAAAGAGGTGAGTCCAAGGAACTACTCAAATTGATTTTTGTAAATTTGTATTTTAACTTAACAAAGTTTCTTAAATGTCCAAAAATCAAACTTTACCTAGATTGCATGTGAAAAAGAGATTTGTAATGGTTAATTGATCCTTGGCATTCAAGATTGGATTTTTTTGTTTTAAGCATGCATTCCAAAGAAAGTTGATTTTAATCCATGACATTCAAGAGTGTGTTTTTGAGCAACATTCATTCAATGAAAAATGTGTTTAACCATTCAAGTTCATTTTTTTTTTAGCAACATGCATTCAAAGACCAATGGTTAAACATTCAAGTTCATTTTTTAGCAACATGAAAACCTGCAAGAAACATGGTTAGTGGTTCCATATGTGCTCCAACCTGCAATGAGACAAAAAAAAGCAATTTAGTTAGTTAGCCAAAATCTTCAAAAATGAGAGCTTAACTATGGGAAAAAAAATTTTAACTTTTTTTGTTGTTTTTTCTACGCGTAAAAATGCTTAAAATGGTCTAAATCCTACGGAACCACTAAAAGTCAAATTTTGATTTATACTCTTTTTTTTTTTTTTTTTTTTTAGCTACAAAGTGCAGAAATAATATAGCAGAAATGGAACATAAGCAAGCAGAGAACACAGTCTGCCAAAATACAAAGACGCTGAACTACAGAGGTGCCAAAATACGAAGATGACAAAACAGAGATGTCAATTTTCGCAGACGCGGATTTTCGCAGACGTCGATTTTCACAAACGCAAATTTTTGCAGATGTCAATTTGCGCAGACGCGGATTTTCGCAGATGTCGATTTTCGCAAACGCGGATTTTCGCAGAAGTCAATTTTCGCAGACAGAACAGGTTGCAGACGCCAAAACTGCGCCAAAAAAAGCTGAAAATGCGAAATTTCTTTTTTTTTTTTTAGATGGTATTTCTTCTTCCTAAGTGCGTTCTTTAACCTGCAAAAACAAGCAAAACACCCTCACAACACACTCAAACAACAGCAAACATTAGATGGTTAGGAAAATGACATATAGATGAAAATAGATGATTAAATGACCCATAGTGGGGTCCCACCGGGCGTGCCAAAATGTAGAACCAGAATCAGTATGAAAAGAACATTAACAAATGAAGTAAACATTCACAAACCAAAAACTAAATTCACATATATGCTTAGACTAAGAAAGAGAATAAGAAGTGCAAAACCTCACAAGAGAAAACACTCCATGCTTTCTTGATTCTGTAGATGTGTCCTTTTGCTGTGGATGTATGCTCAAGATGCTCAAAAGCTGCTTCAATGGAGATGGGTAATGGCAAATTGGTAGCTTTGTGAGCTCTCAATTTGGCATTATAAGGGTATGGTTGATGGCTTTGGTTCTCAAAATAGCATGGTAACTTTAGCTCAAAGATTGTTGATGAAATGGCTTGGGATGGGATTCAATTTATAGGCTAAGGGGTAGAGGGATGGAGGGCTTAGATGCAAGGATGGATGAAGGCTTAAGGAGGGCTAAGATGCACTCAAAGGGGAGCACATGGATTGTGCTTGTTTAGCACCAATGGGAAGGTGACACTTGTCACAAGGAGGATGAGTGTGAGAGGGTAGGGTTAAGGGTTGGTTAAAGTCATGATGAGTGGGGTTGAGTATGTAAGAGGGATGTAAGAAGAATGAGTGTGGAAGAGGGAAGAGTGTGGAAGATGGGTGTAAGAGTCATGAGTGGGTTTGTAAGAGTCTTTATGTTTTGTAAGAGCACTCATGACTTAGTGGTTGGGTTTTTTTGAGGGGAGACTTTGGTTTGGATTAGGAAAGTCTTAAACTTGTTTAAGGAATGTGACAACATTAGGGGGTGGATTAGGCTTGGGTTTAGGATTAGATTAGGGATGTTAGAGATGTGCAAGTGGATGGCATTAATGAGGGTGGGTGAGTTAGTGGCTAAGCTTGGTTAGTATGGGTGGATGGGGTGGATTAGGCTAAATGGAGGATTAGAGATAGGTTAGGGGTTTTTGAATTTGAGGATTTCATTTATCAAATAGATTTATTTAATAAATGGGGATTTTTGGAATTAGATAGAAGAATAAGATTTAATTGATAAATAATAGATTATTTGATTTATCAATTAGGACTATAGATGATTAATTAAATTAATCAACTAGGGGATGACAAAGGATTAATTAAATAGAAATTTAATTAATAATGCCTTTTTAGATAACTAAATAGGATTACTAAAATAGTGTAATCAAATTTAGGTGTCTACACTTTTAACCAGACCAATCCTCTTTTGATCTCAATACCAGATCACCAACTTCACATCCAAATAATCCCTTGGATCGCTTACTCACATTTACCAAGTACTTTACATATCACACTTGAATCAACTTCTTACTTGCATATCACACTTCATCACAAGGAAAATAACCTTTACACACACACACACCCACACACATATATATGTATATACATATATATGTATGTATTATAAAATAATTTAATTTTTTCGTATGCATACATATTTTATCATTCCTAAATAATATAGTGTATTGCTTATAATAAAATTTGATGGTTTATTAATAAATTTGACTGTCATATTTACAGTCTTTAAAAATTGGGACAAGCTAAGCTTATCAATCCATATGGTCCATCTAATTTTCATCCCACCATATACGGTTCAAAAGTAGAAAAACAACCAATACAACCATGAAATTCCAAGCATGGTCTGTGACATTTAATTGAACAAGAACTATCATCTTTATCTATTATTGAGACTTAGGCATGGAGGGATCATGTGGAGCTTAGCTTGTCCCATCTATCATAGTTGTTCATATAAATCCAAAGCCACTAGAAGATTAGTATATGTGGATTTATCTTTAGGCTTTTTATAATTTTGAAAATGATTTCCTTTGCCTTGCACAATACTTATCTTTTTACAGAGCAAGGGAATATTTTAGTATGAAAAGACAGAAATAGTCTAACATTCTTCCTCAACAATTGATGCACCTAGTTCTACCGAGAAGCTTAAAGTGCATAATCCCACAGTTCAAAGACACTTACAATATCTTTTTATCTTGCCCTTAGCTACGTGAACTTTGAAAACAATATCTCACAATAGATCCAGAACCTGTTCAGGGTGCCTGACAATATGTTGCATCTAATTTCCTTAATTGTGAAAGTGTCTATCCAACTTAATAGACATTGGTGTGATGGCACTGTTTATGCCGCTCTACTAACTCCAAAAAAATTCATGGGTAAGATCACTGAATTCACTCTCCAACTAATCTATGTATTCTTCCTTGCAAAATAATAGAAATGAATGATCTTTAACTCCTATGTCCTTTTGACCAGACCAATCCTCTTTTGATCTCAATACCAAATCACCAACTTCACATCCAAATAATCCCTTGGATCACTTATTCGCATTTACCAAGTACTTCACATATCACACTTGAATCAACTTCTTACTTGCATATCACACTTCATCACAAGGAAAATAACCTTCCTTTATACCACATCCTCAAAATAGTTCTTGAGTCATCCCTGAGGCTTTCCCAATTAATTATAATAGGACCTCATTAAGATATTACAATCATTTTAAAATTACACAACAATGTCGACTCACGGTCTTTACAACTTCTCACATGTCATCCTTTGACCTTGTGCACTTGCTAACATCATCATCAGGTTTTCTTCTGTCACTGTCTAATTGTGTTCATCATGATTCTATCCATGTTAAGAAATACAATCAAAACATAAGAAACACAACAATGTTGACTCACGGTCTTTACAACTTCCCACATGTCATCCTTTGACCTTGCGCATTTGCTGACATCATCATTAGGTATTCTTCTGTCACTATCTAATTGTGTTCATCACGATTCTATCCATGTTAAGAAATACAATCAAAACATCAGAAGCCACTTATTGGGTACTCTTTCTATACACTATCTTCTATAAAGTCTTAAATAACTCTCGCATGTCTTTGATTGTCTGTACATGCATTTGTCCATAGAACTAGGACACAATTCAGAACATATCGTTAACTGTGCATGACTTTATCAACAATATGCAATCCATATGACCTCGTTCTCTATCTTCTACTTTGTTAGTCTTCACATAAACAATACTATGTTGACATTAATGAGAAATTCATCCATGAATACAATATGTCAATCATGATAACAATCTCTCCAACGCTTAGGATATTTCCCCAAAGGATTACCATTAACATTCATGCTAGCAAAGTTATGATCTTGTTTAGGATTATGATTACACAGTTAGGGTTAATCTTTAACATTTCATTTAGGGTGTATAATTAGAGGTAGGATTATAGTTTAGGTTATATAACCTATTATGATTATGATTAGGTTTATGGTAAGGATTCTAGTACATAATTGTATAGTATTAGATGATAGTGGTTACAATTTTGATTAGGATTAAGGTTTAGGGTTTAGTGTCTAAGGGTTTAGGATTAGGATTATGGCTAGGGTTACAATTTACATCATGTTTAGTATTATAGTTTATAGTTAGGGTAACGGTTTATATGGTCATGATTTAAATATTAACATGGAAAATATTATATAGTTGGGGTAATGGTTTATATAGTTGGGATAAGGGTTTATGTAGTCATGGAAAATACTATAGTGAGTGTAAGGGTTTGTATTAGGGTTAGGCTTAGGATTAGTGTCAGGGTAAGAGACTAAGGGTTTATATAGTTAGGGTAAGTGTTTATATTAGGCTAGGTTTAGAATTACTATTTAGGGTTTCGGATTAGGATTATGAGGATGGTTATGGTTTACATCATGGTTAATATTATAGTTAGACGTTGGCTTTTAATTTGGGTTAGAATTTTCTAAAGTTTGCTAATATTTTCTAGTATTTTCTAAAGTTTTCTAATATTTCCAAGTATTTTTTAAAGTCTTCTCTAATTTTTTAAAATATTTTTTGACATTAATGAATTAATGTTTTCTAATTTTTCTATTTTTTTCTAATTTTTTCGTCAAATTTTTCTAATACTTATTAACATTGGGTGTTGTCTCCCAAACCATCTTGAAGCCTTGGGATAAGGGATTTTAGACTTCAAGGCATTTTTATAGTTTTTAAGTAGATCAATAAAGCCTTGAATGGTAATCATCCCTGGAAGGTGTTGATCAAAAATAGACAAAACGATGACAATCCTCTAGATAGCTAAGGCTAGGTACTCGTATTCCTTCAGAAAGATAAGTGAATGGTGGAGGAGATAAAAAAAGATAAACAATGGTTTGCAAGAGATTTGCAAGAAAATGGAAAAGGGGAACCAAAAACAACGAGTTTGACATAGTAGATGATAATGATCTTTATTTTGTTACGGAGATCCACATGCAAGAAATGAATGGAAGGATGGAAAATAATGAGGTATTTTTGAGAAGCATCCCTTTTTACAACCATGAAGGACTCAGAGCCTCGAAAAATAATCTCAAAGGTTGGCATGCCTTGATGGAGAGAGAGAGAGAAGGAAAAGGAGATAATAAATGTGGATAATGAAGAGGAAACTTTGGTAACATAACTTATGCTATTATGAGAAAGAAGAATGTGATTAAGGAAAAAGAGAAGTCTAGAGTGCAAATTGATCTCACAAAGTCATTGCAAAAGCTTGATAATTTGAAAGACGATATTGATCCTTCATATGTAGTTGGTTTAGCTTGTTCTATCTAGCCTTGTTCAATGTTGTTTTGGTTTTACTGTTGGTCTTTGTTTGTATTTTCTTCTAGTTGTGTCTGGCGTTACTGGAATTTGGGCTTTTGGTTTGCTAGTTTGTGTTACCTACCCTTGGGGCAACTATTGCATCTAAAGTAATGATTGAAATTGTATCTTCGAAGAGATTGTAAAGGGTTTTGTGGTCCCTTAAAAACCTGTTTTAACCCTTAATCTTTTTTTTTTTTAAATGTGTTTTTTCTATATGAGTGTATAGAGAATATTCCTTGATTCTATCTATACTCTTCTTGAGTTCTTGAAGTGCCTCAACATCACCACATGATCTTGTTGAAGTATTTTTCTTAGAGAGGCCATGCTTTGATAACTGATTGCTTTATGCGGTATGAAAATTATGCTTTCTATTGATAACTTATCTAGTAAACTCATTTACACTTAAAAATACATCATGTCTTAAATTTTTGTCTTACGTAAATGAAAAGTATTATTTATTGTAAGACAATAAAATTATTTAAATAGAGATACTTATTATTTTAATTTATTTAATATCGATTATTATATATATCTTATATAATGTAAATTTAAAAAAAAACTTCAAAATAGAATTCAACATTTCTAGATAGTTCTATACCATGTTTAGCTAGCTCTAAAAATTTAAAAATAATAATATATGTTTAACAAGGAATAACAATATATATTTCAACCCATCATTGAACAAGAAAAAGACTGAGAAAAAAGGGGCAAATAGAATGGGGAGCAAAAAGAAGGGGAAGGGGAAGGGAAAGAGGGGGAAAACAAATCATTTGAAATTTATAACTGTGTGTGTGTGTGTGTGTGTGTGTGTGTGTGTGTGTGTGTGTGTGTGTGTGTGTGTGTGTGTGTGTGTGTGTGTGTGTGTGTGTGTGTGTGTGTGTGTGTGTGTGTGTGTGTGTGTGAGAGAGAGAGAGAGAGAGAGAGCATTATTAGAGAGATGCAGGGGGGGGGGGGGGGGGGTGTGGTGGGTGGGGGGTGTGTGTGTGTGTCTTAGATATATGTAAAAGTATATTAGAATGTGAAAAGGTTGGAGAGTGGGAAGGGGGGAGAAGAGGTATCTTAAAATGAAAAGGGGGGAGAGAATGAGGAAGATAGAGTGAGTGGGGGGGGGAGGATGGGGGACAAGGAGATAGAGGTTCATATTATGTATAGGTGTTGTTCATGTGAAGGAATCATTAGAAAGAATCACCTTGGAGTGGAAACTATCTCTTATGTAAAAACTATTAAATAAGTTAATGTTAGATATGTAACAACTATTAAATAAGTTATGAGTTAGAGATCTCTTCTTACAAGAGAATATTCAATACATAGGAATATAAAGAGGACACAAAAGACATACTATTGTTCAACAATTGATGTTGGATGAATATATTTGTGTTTATTGAAGGTAATCTAGAGATATACTCTCTACAATTAATTTTTTCCACAACTTGCAACAGTTATAAGATTGCCACGAAAAGGCTAAACAAAATTAAATGCCTCAATTGAAATGGGCTAAACTCCTTCACCTAATACTGCAAGTGCTAGTAAAATATTCGTTTTAGCTTGCTCCTTACGTTGTCCTTTAGAGGAGATCTTCTTTGAATTCAACACCTTTACCCGGCCCCTTACGATTGCCCATGGCTATACAACCACGAAAATGCACTTCCTTTACATTGCTTTTTCTAACTTTTTAAAAAATTGACTAAGTCCTCTCCTTCGTACAGAAGTGCATTTTCATGGCTGTATAGATGTTGCCATCACGCCCGTGGCTATACAGCCACGAAAATGCACTTCCTTTACATTGCTTTTTCTAACTTTTTAAAAAATTGACTAAGTCCTCTCCTTCGTATGGAAGTGCATTTTTGTGGTTGTATAGACGTTGCCACCTGTCACAGCTACAAACATTATACTTACGAGGGTGTCAGAGCTTAAGAAACCTCCCTAACAGCATTGGCAGCCCATCACGGCTGCAATTTTTGGACTTGGCAAGGTGCGAGAGTTTAAGAAGCCTCCCAAATAGTATTGGCAAACTATCACAGCTATAGAAATTGAGCTTGGGATGGTGCAAGAGCTTAAACAGTCTCCCAAATAGAATTGGCAAACTCTCAGCTGAGATATTCAATTTCGAAAAGGGGGAGATTTTAAGAATATCAAAGAGTACCTCTTGAATTTTAGATAGATAGTATGAGAGCTTAATTAGCCTATTGTGAGGATCAATTGGCCAAGGCTCATTAATTCTAGCCAGCTTATGATGAAGGTACATTACATAAGTTTGAATACGTATACTTGAAGAAAACAAGATTATATGAATAAGTTTGTAATATTTGATATTTTTATATAGGAGTGTGTCAATTTTTATTTTAAGATAGAATTTTCATAATAATTAAATAATATAATTTTATTAAATAAATAATAATGATAAAATTTATATTAAAATATATTAAAATAAGAAATAATAATTAAATATAAATAATCTAAGTGAGATCTATTGATAGATTCTATAATTATTATAGAATAATTTTCTATAATTATTGAAAATAATTCTTCGATTGGTAAGTCAACACCAGGACATTGTGGTGCAAGAGCACCTAAGAAACAAGAACACAAGGAGAATAATATATCTTATGGGATATATTTAAATTCATTTGAGTCATTTATAATGTGTTTGAATCTATTGAGTCATGCTGTAAAGGCTAGAGAAGCTATTTGTAATAAGTTGTCAAAATTGTGCAAGGAGGTTTTAAGGTGGTCAAGTATGTCAAAATAGCTATTTAATACATGAATGGAACTATTTGTATCCATATATAGTCATTTTCTCATCATAATTTTGATCTATGTTGGATTTATACAAAAGTTGTAAGGTGAAAATGCATAAAGTGCATAAATATTGTCAAAGTTGCATAATGATTAAAAGAATGTAAGGAGGTGGTTTAAAAGGTGGTTTAGAAGTTATAACCAACCAAAAAACTATAAAAATGGATTTATGATCAAACCAAAGCATTAATGGAAGGAAAGAGATACAATTTTTTTTTTTAAATCATGAAACTGTGAGTTGTTATTTTGATTGGTTTTTCAGTTTTAGTGCTAGTTATAGGTCTTGTATGGACATATACAATCTAGAAACCATGTAAACTCTATATATATGGATAGAGTAGTGAATAATGTTTCTTTTGGCTTTGGTGTGAGTTTATTTCATTTAGAAATGAAGAAGTTATACAAGTTTTCGCAAAAGTTGTTATTTTCAGGTTTGATGATACCCGACTACAGTCAGATTGAAATGATTGGTACGAACATATTTGCATGAATCAAGAACTCTATTTGAATTCATTGGAAGTATATGTTAACTATAGTTAATTTTCAATTTGTTTGAGTCATTTTCATTTAGATTTGTGTAAGTTATAGATATTTGAGTGACGACTAGTTTTTAAGGATCTCCATTGAAGGTGCAGGAAAAGATTTGATCTTATAAAATTATTTATCTATTGCATAAATTAATGACTTATAGAGTATGAAACTAGATTTATATAGGATCAATGTCAATTTTTTTTGGTTTCATTTGGAGTATATTTTAGGAATCTATTAGATTCCCTAGGCAGGGTTATTATTTTTAATTTTGATTTATGATAGAGAAAATGGGTCTGAGTGTAGAGACACTAAATTGTAATGGATTTATTGCTTTTGGCTGTGCTTTGGATACATTTTAGTATTCCCCATGTGGAAAAATTTCATCAAATGGTTTACAAGGAAACTTTAAGGATTAAAAGTTATGAATAATGTAATCAGACATAGAAATCTGATTGTGTGAATGAAGATGTTGTCTTAGTTGCCTAAATGTTAGGTTCTCTATTGAAATCTTTGAGATGTTCTTGGTTACTTGAGGGTCTACCAACCTATTGTTAATCCATTGAGCTGAAATGAGATTCTTTGAAGGTAAATACACAGGGCTCTGCATCACATTGGCAAGAAGTTTGGCTCCAACACCCCTAGCCCCACCCATATCTCTGACACCCTTGAGGATGACCCCTCCCTGGCTAGAAGCGGTGGTGAGGACATAACCTTCCCCATGAAAGACACTCCTAAAGTAGGAGGTAAAAAAGGAAAGCATGGCCATGACTAGAGTCATTGCAAGGCTCGGCTTGACAAGCTTGAATAGTCCATGAAGGAGTTGGTAGATAGCCACACTAGCATCTGCTAAAGATTTGAAACCTTGGCCAAGTTCTCCACCAAAATGATGTGTTCCATAGCTACCACCCTATATTTTTTGCAGGTGAACAAGGATATGAGGGACCTAAGCAAGGAGAGTGAGACTTCCTGCTCCATATACGACTTTCTAGTGGAGGATTGGATGAAGAAATTGATCCTAGGCAAACCTATCAAGGAGGAGGGGGCACAGATGGACAGGGATGGGCCTATGGTGAAGGGTGTTGAGGAATCAGATAAGGAGGGTAGTTAGCCCTTTTGACTTTTTTTTCTGCTTTTATGATTGCATTTAATCAAAATTGGATGCCCTACGGGGCATTATGTTATTTGTATAAGTTTAATTGTTGGATTGATAGCAGTAGGATTTTTTTTACTATATACTTTTCATATTTACCCACTTTATTGCAGTAGGACTGAGGTAGTCATGGCTGTTCTGGATCATGTTTATTTTTTGGAGTATTAAATTGGTATTGGTTAGTTGATAGGGAGGTAACCTCTGGCTGATCTTTCAACATTTTTGTATTCTGGGGCCAGCCCCCCATCTTTTTTGGCTGCTATCAATATACTTCAAAATATACTTGGGTATCAACTTTTAATCACTATAGATTTGTGGGATCTTTATTCCAATTTTTGCAATATTTGATAAGCCTTGCACGGGTATATTTTTTCCCTTTTAAAATTTAAATATAGTTTCCCTTTTATTTGTTCCATCTCCACCATGCACTTCGAATTTCCAAATTCCACCGTCCGAGTTTCAAATTATGGAAGGTTAATGAAGAGCAGCAAAATACGTATTTTTCACTCAATCATTAACCATTAACCTTTTAAAAGGTTAAGGTTCGAGGTCCAAAACACATGTTTCACTTCAAAATCTTAACCTCTCCATCAAAAAGAGGTTAAGATAAATTTTCAAAACATGTATTCTGAACCATTAACCTTAACCTCTCATCCAAAAAGGTTAAGATTAGAGGTTCAAAACATGTATTTTTGAGATGGTTATTAACCTCTTAAATTTCTTAGTGAAGGATTGGGTATATGAGTGGTTCATGATTAGTCATAACGAAAACTCATGTATTTACGGGCGACAAGCTATTTGCATAGAATTGATCCTCTCACTTCTCATGCAAACCAAAGTATGAAAGCGGCAAATAACTAAAATTTACAATCATAATGCATATGTTTCTAGAAGAACTTCATCACCCCACACAAGTCTAATGGTAGCAATTCATTGACTATTGGGAAAACCAAGTGCAAAGACCACTAAGATGGCAATGATTACCCCCAAGTCGCGACATTAGGTGACTTCAGAAGATTGGCTACTTGCAAATATCAATGGAGATAGGATTATAAGTGCACATGCAATGTTTGACCGACTTTCCTCAGCTTTGATCCCGCGTGCAAAGAGGATTAAGTTAGTGAAGGTATGAGCAGGTGAATCAAGACCAAAGATAAGACATTAGCTCATCTTGCGGTTTTTAAAAGATATCACTGGTATTTTCTATAATCAATGCTGTGATCTGCAGTGAACCTCGCAAGGATGAGATTTGATGTCACCTAAAGGAAGATGTGATCTCTTTATGCTCTTATAATCTTGTGAAATACCACATGCAAATATATCCACCCATGATTTCCTTTCTGCCTTCGCAACAAATGGAGGGAGTCATTATGTTGTGATAACAATTATCTCAAACCTAGGTATCTGATTTGTTTGACATGAAAGGAGCCGTTGACATGAAGATTGTAGTGTGGAATACTTGTTTTCTCAGCCCATGATAACTCTGCATCGAATTCCAGACAAGCATTTCATGATTCCCAATGTATTTACATTGGTGGTGACCATGGACAAAGCATACCAATTGTTTGATAGATTTCCCCAGCCTTTGAGTGCGTGAGTGGTAAGGCTCTGAGCTGTGTGCCAACTTTTTCATCCCCCATCAGGCATGACAAAGCATGTGAATAGTTTGGAGGAAGATCTCTACTCTCAACTTGCGGCTTTGCGTATTAACTTGGCAATTAGAAAGTTTCCTAGACAGGCATGTGAATTATTTAAAATAATTCCTTTATGAATGCAACTTCTTTGCAACCACAGCATGCTTTTCAACAGCGCCAGAACATGAAGAAAGCCTGAGCACATATGGATGGATAAGAAACGATCGGGTATATGGTGCAAAGGTTGAATATCATTGCCTCGCTCTCTCTCTAAGGTTAAGAAAAGTGTAGAAGTATGGGTCAAGCATAACTTTAGTATTGGGTGTAGCACCATGACTAGAATATCGAAGTCAATATAAAAAAAAGCTCCCCAACATGCCCTTCCCTTCAAAATTCTATGGCTATGGTGGGACCAAACCGAGTTCCATATATATGTTATTCTGTATGATACACTTGTAAGATGTGGCTAGAAGAGCAATGATCTTGAAACTGAATATTAAAGCTAGCTTGAGCACTTCGCACAGTTAAAATATGAGAATTGATGAATATGTTTCCAAACAGAGTAGATGTTTGAGTGTCTTCGAGTAATTTTCAAACTAAATTGTGAAGTCTCTAATTTGCGAAGTACATTGAGGAAATTGAAAGCATTTAAAGTAATCAACATGAAGGATCAATAGTCGAACCATGAAATACAAATACCAAAGGCTGGATTATGCTCCCATTTTAAAAAGCACACTTCCCAACATTGGCGACACCATTTTAGGAAGTGTTTTCCTTCAATATTTTTGGTCATCGCTTGAAATCAAGGACAGGACACCTTTAGCCAGAAAGATATTGGAAAGCGGCCTGGCTCGAGCAAAAGGGCACCCCATCTCAGCACAGTGCCCTGATTTAGTGTTGGAATGCATGAAAGCCTACAATCCAAATACCAGGGAAGTTATTTCATGAAAAAAAAAAGTGATTGTCTGTCTAGATCCTATTTCTATTGTCGTTGCTTTTCGATTACCTACCAAAGTGCAATATGCCAACATCAATTTAAGAGTACTATATGGCAAATCAAACTCAGTGTTTAAACACTATTGCCAGATCATGGCTCTCGCAACCAAGGAAAGGGAAATTTCAATTAGCCAAGTCCATCCACAAATCATCATTGAAAGAAGATATAGCAAATATGGTAGCTCTATTGAGAAGAATAATAGGACTTTGAGATTCACATGAGTTTGAAGGCTAGATGTTCCTATTTATTAACATGGTTTGCGAAGGGAAGCAACACATTGATTTTGCTGAAATTATCAGTGACTCAATGCATAGGCAACTCATAAAACTTCAGACAAATGATTGTTTCTACATGACTTCTTATCTTTTCTATGCTATTGCAAGCACTAAAAGTTGGCCAGGGCTTAAACGACAAGGTATATATGATGATCTGACTATTATTTATAATCGTCTTCCTCAGATACAGTATGATACTTGCCTACACCATTTTAGAAGGGAGAATGATGGATTCACAATTTTGACTGTAAAATAAATTTAGGGGAACATGAGACTCAGAATATCACTAGAAGCATCAATGAAAGTATATAAGTATGGAAGTATTTTCATATAGTTCTCAGAGTTCACTTATATCAGGTTAGCCACCTATGATGGTTATCCCCTTATGCTACCTAGATTTGTCGATGATAAATTGGTCTTGATAGAAATGTGTAGATAGATTAGTCAAATTAATAATATTTGCAAGAATAGGAGGATAGATGAGATACCTTTCCCTATCAGCATCGAACATTATAGTTGTGATACTGCATTAGATGCGAAGAACATAGAAAGATCCATTGCCACAATTAATTTACATCCTTATACTATTTTTTTCCCTTATGATAGTAAAGGCTATGTAGTTATTGAGTTAAAGCTAAACCCCAACCTTGGTCACTTTCTGGCTCTAGAAGACTTTTGGGAAGATTGTGAAAGTGATTCCAAAGTCAAGAAGAGAGATTGGATGTGGCTTACTATAAGGCAGGTGATAGACTTCAAGGTGGATATCGATGTGATAGGTATAAATGATGATGAAGTTTCCTTAGTTGATCCCTTGGGTATGTGCAGGATCATGGTGTGCCAAAAAGTGGCGATGTGAAAAAAAAAGAGTTTGAAGACGCCTAAAAGCGCTTCAAAATCCGCTCTGACTTTTTTTTACCTATCCAAGAACCAAACCTGGAAGGTTAAGCCGAGCCTTATCAGATATCCGATATCATATCGGATATCCGATTTTAAATCCAATATCCGACTAATAATTAAAATCATATAATAGTATGATATATTATTTAATATTATTATTATTGATATAAAATAATAATAATAATATTAAACAATATATCATACTATTATATTATAATAATATTATTATTATTTAATATTATTATTATAATTATTATTATACTATAATATAATAATATTATTATAATTATTATTATACTATAATATAATAATATTATTATTATTATAATTATTATACTATAATATAATAATATTATTATAATTATTATTATACTATAATATAATATTATTATTATAATAATAATTATACTATAATATAATAATATTATTATTATTATATTATAATCATATAATATTATACTATAATAATAATATTATAATAACATATTATATTATAATAATATAATATAATATTTCATATATTATAATATATAGTAATGTAATATAATATATATATATAATTTAATATAATAATAAAAAGTAATATCTTATAATATAATATATAATAAAAAAGTATAATATATTATAAATTATAATAATATAGTATAATAATAATATTTTATATTATAATATATAGTAAATTAATATAATAAATATAAAATATAATATAAAAATATATAAAATGTAATATATATGTTATATTATATATATTATAATATCGGATATCCGATATAATATCGGATATCCGATACTTGTGTATGGATTAAACACAAAATCACAGACCCGCGGCCCTTATTTTCACGCGAATTTGGGCCAGTCAGATCGGATATCAGATAATAAATCGGATATCAGATAGCAAATCGGATATTAGATATCAGGTATGTCCCCCCCCCCCCCCCGACTCATTTTTAACCTAAATTTAATAGATTTTAACAAGATTTTGTTTGTTTTAGTTGAATCTAGGGTTTTTTTAACAAAAATGGTTAAAATTTAGATTTTTTTTTAATATATATTACGTTTTGCAATTCAATAGGAATGGCTGATCAAAATGATGACACTGAGGCAGGGAATAATATTCCTCGCAACCCACCACCAAACGATCCAGTATCCCCACAAAACCATCCACCAAATGATCCTCTACCTCCTCAAAACCCTCCTCGAATCGAGGATTTGATAAATGAAAATCTCACTGAGTTGAGAGGTTTGCATAGAACATACAATAATGTACCTACACTGGCTCCTATGTTATCCACGTTAAACACCATAGTGGATAACATTGAAACTCTTACAAACCAACAAAATGCCGCTCTTCGTTGGCATGATGAAATGCACCAGATGTTTGATGATGGCTTGGATTATGATGAGGTCGCGGCCCTCAACATAACCAAAGATGATTTGGCAAGCCTTTTTGCTAACCCAAAAACGGGTATACCAGTTGACCCAAAAAAAACCAAACTATCGATTAAATGGTGCACAAATGATGCCATACATGCAAATTTTTGGGACCGTTGGTGGATGGTCTTTGATATCCCTCCACATGGCAATTTAGACATACCATTTTATTTCCTTAAAAAATTATATGCAGAATTTGTGTTGAAACTTAAAGTGAACTATTGGAGCATGAAGCCCAACATGGGCTTAGGACTAGGAGCTCCTCAGGATAGACCCTCTTCCCAGCGGAAGAAACTTGGCACTTTTGTCCCCCCCCCCCTTTGATATCTCCCCCCCTCCTCGAGTGCAGCATCCAGATATTATGGCAGACGCTAGCTCTCAGACCATCAGAGCCATTCATAGGCTGAGTAGCCTAATGATATCTCAAGCTAGGTCAGTCTTGCCTCCTCGTGTTGATGATGTTGGCGCCAGTTCATCATCGGCTAGCTCATCACATGTTTGTGTGCCTCACACTTGCATTACATGCAAGAATATTTGCCTGGGTCCCATAGGTGATCTTCCTGAGTATCATTTTGTATTAGACGAGGATACACCAGACGCACGTGCAGAGGCTACAGACCCTGATGCGAGAGAGGAGGGGAATGTAGAGGCATGGACTCCTTCTGTGTCGGTACGTGTATACATTTTTTTGTTATGACATATGTGATTTAAAGTTAATTTTTATAATAGAGTAATTTTAATTTTTAAGCCATACTAACTTTTACATGTACGTGATCTTCATTCATGTTTAGTTGATGACCGAGGAGGAGCTCAGACAGATAGATGATGCTACACTCTCGGCCATTTCATTTGGCCTTGAGACATCTACGGTACATTATGTTGTGTTCGCATTTCTTTTTTCTATTTGATATTGTAGCATATATGGTTGCTAATCTTTCTTTTATCTTGCAGATACCACCTACCGCGGGGGGACAAAGTGCGGGGGGTGAGCCAGCATGCATTGACAAAGGAAAGGTAATTAGATGTTTTCTAATTGATTAAATATTGATGCATTCTTGTAAAATGTTTGTGGTAATCTCATTTAATTACATTATTTATTGTATATAGGGTGTGGCTACTGGCGATGAGCCTGTACAGATTCGGCGTCCTAGATCATCAGGGATTTTCATTCGCACAGAGAGCCCCATTGTATGTATAAGTATCATTTATTTTTTATTTTTTTAATTGATGCAGAGGAAAGTATGATTGTTGTTCTATACAATTTCTATGATTTTTTCCGTACCAATAATGATTCATGTCTTGCATATGTTCATTACAACTTAAATAGGCTTATATGCACCTGTCCAACCGACCAAGTTGGTTACAAAGGTTTATTTAATCAAACAAATACCAAATTACTACTTTCCCTCCAAAACTAATATGACCGTTTGAATTTGAAATTCAAATTTCAAACTATAGTTTTTATGCATTCCCTAACTTTCTAAACTATTCCATTGACTCAAAATTGGTCATATGGATTTATTAAATGCAACTAAGTAAATTTCCAGAAAATTGAAGTTTTTATTATTTTTTCTCCAAACCACCGTACACTCTGATCTCCCCCTTTCAACTGAGATCACATATGACATATATAAAGGTCTACATGACCGTTGGAACAACCATATAGGCGTTCCCAACCATAAAACAAACAAACAACCACTTTTTGCTAATACTGTTTAGACTCTAAATACCCTATTCTAAGGCCTTTTGGTCCCATGGAGTCACTTGGTTTATAACCACACCAAAATGCTTGTGGGCCTTACATGTGCCTTTATTACAAAACATAGACCAACTTGTAAAATATGGACCAAACCTTTATTCCAACTTCATAATCTACTTGAATCCTCGCTTTCATGGAGTGGCAAGGTGTCCGGCAACAGAGATACTTGTTCCCCCCTGCCACATAGGTTAAGTGCCCTGCACCACCTTTCCTCTCTCTCATTCTGAACACTAGTCCACCAAGTGAGTGATGTTCCTCTCAGTCTTGTTGTTGCTACTTTTACCTTCTTATCTGCCTCTATGTCTTCAAGATCAAAGTAGTTCTCAAGGGCCTCTATCCACCCTAGCACTTCTTCACTATCCATTTTACCCTGGTATATTGGAAAATCAATATGGTTCTTCCCACCATTACCTTGTACTTCCTTAATGATTCTCATAAATCTCCTTTCTTCAAGATCATCTATTGTCTCATGCTCTTGCCTTGCATTACCAACCTCTTCTTCTTCATGGTTCTCTCCATGATTTCTTCCTCTAACCTCTTCTCCTCTAGGTTCTTGCCTTTCCTTTTCTAAGGATTCTATCCTTGCAATAAGCTTCAGCCTCTCTCTTCTCATCTGTCTTTCTTCCCTCACTCTAGATGCTTCAAGTTCTCTCCTCTCTCTTTTCTCTTTTGCCAACTCTTCTCTCAATTCTTCAAGTTCTCTAGCCATTTGATTTTTAGGAGGCATTTTCACAACAAGTTTTCTTCCTTCCCAAGGGCTGATTCTCTTTCTTTCCTCACCAAGAAATCTCTGGACACCACTTATGTACCTTTCAACTCTGGGACACACAAGGAGGAAGTAGACACACCAAGGCTTCAACAAAGGAACCAACACACTAAGGATTTTCAAGATTATAGGTCTTGGTCACACTCCTAAACACCCAAACTTCAAAACCCTCCTTAAAATGGCTTAAAAACCAGGGCCTACTTGTTCAAACCCCAAAACTCAATTCTAGAACATTTTGACTTGTCTAATGACAAGATATGATCATGACAACCTACATGAACCTATCAAATGACACATCTACCATATGAAATCCTAAAATCCTATCTCATGCCCAATTACAACTTTCTTCCACATATGAGTCCAACATTATAACTTTGTATGCTTCCATGAGCCATAATTGGTGCAAGGATTGCCCAATTGACTTCAAGAGATGTTCCATGACCTCTGTAATGCCTTGGATCTTCAATGTTCCCCTGATGAGCATGGGATGCTCTTGCATCACTTATCTTCATAAATAAATTCAAAACTAATTTCCGTGATATTAACAACTACTATTTTGTATCTCATAGGAGACTCCTAGTGCACATGAGGTTCGACGGGACAGTTATGTAGATTTGATGACGCGGCCACTCACTCCTGAGGAGGAGCCTACAATAGTAAGTTGTAGTTTGAATTCATGATTAAATATGTTATAAATTTAGCATGCTATGAATTATAATGTTATAGTTTAAATTGTAGATTCATCTGACAAAGGTATTTGAACATATACAGCCCACAATCACAGAGGTACCAGCATTGCCAAGGGCATACGAGAGGACTCCTGACCGGCGCAGGAGGTCGACGAGAGAGGTATTTATTATGAAATTTTGATAGTATTAATCTCCAATACGGAAAAGATCATTATGCATTTGAGTAATTCAATGTTAGATACGTAGAATCATATAAATTTAGTAGTCTAACTTTGGGTTTTCCTTTTTTGTTTATGTAGGAGGCATCCGATCCACCTAGTGCAGCGAAGAGGCTGCATTTTGATCATCCACCAGCACCCTAGGATAGTATAGTTTTCGTAGGATGTATCATGAGACATTTTGAGATGGCATATGCCACATTGTATATAGAAACATTGATATTATACACATTCTGATGGCAAGATCAACCACATTTTGTATATGGATCTATGTATTTTGATATATATATATTTGAGTACTTTGTCTATGGATACATGATCTTTGATATATATTTGTGTAAAAAATTTTCTATGGATACATGTATTTTGATATATATTTTTATCATTTACGTGCACAATGATATACATATTAATTTAGTATCTAGTATTGTTCAATTTATCGTGGATCATGTGTCATGCCCTAAATTTTACTAGTAAAAACACAACAATTTTTTTTATTTTTTTAGCTTATGAAGTCGCATAAGAAATTACATATTGTAAAACAAGGTTATCATTGAATATGAGTTCAAGACTCATGTGAATAGTGTGAAGGTGTTAACATTTTAGTCACAAGTGGTTTTCAAATAGATTGGATGACAGTCTAGTTCAAGTTAGCGTCACGAGTCAAACGAGCAAGTTCAAGATACAACACTCATAAATTAGTGAGGTAATTCATATCCTAACAAGCCTCTGATACTAATATTCTATTAGGGTCTGTCAGTTGTATCATATGGACTAGGTCGTGATTCTAGCATGTAAGGGAAGGGGATTAGAATTACTTATTATCCTCATTACCAATGTACACACATTCATTAATCATTACAATATATATTAATGTGACAATTAGTATATTACTATATCCTCATTATCTATCAACATTTCTTCCTCACCAAATTATTGAGTGCACAACAAGATTGTAAGCAATCTACTAAGTTTTAAATTTATACAGTCAATGGTATCACATAACATCTATGGATTGTTATTATCAACTAGTCATTTACAATACCACAAGGAGAAAACTTTCTTTCACATTTTCAAATGATAACAATGATGTCAAAGCAAATCTGTGACTCGTACCAATGCTTTCATAACAATATAAACTCCAAATGAAACATGCATATACAACCTTATCAATATTTTCTTCTACACGTGCATTAGGTAACAATGATACAATCTCCTTCCATCACAATGGGGCAACATAAGGGACTTTTCAAAATCATAAGGAACATGGACATTGAAAGATATGGACAATGAGTAGCATGAACATTGTCCAACATGATTGTTGAGAACATGAACAAGCTGGTGAATCCTCCTTCAATGTTAAGTTTTCTCATCCAACTTCAATCTGCAAGATGATCATTCCAAGCCATTTCCATTGCTCCCTTGGACACAAATCTGCATATGCAACACAACAAAATAACAAGGACCATGGGTGCTTTCCACCCAACCATAGGCCTCAAAGAGACCACCCCCGCGCTAGGGAACAAGGCTCAAACTGGGATACACATACAATCTTTCAATGCATAAACATTACATTTCAAACTTGAACAATTTCCCCCCAAGACTATTTCACAATGGCTTCACAGATGGAACCATAAACATAGGGTGAAGGTGTGTTCTAAAATGGAGACTTGCCATACCAAACCATATTTGCAATAAACAATTTTCATGCCCTCTCGGGGCTATCATAATTCACCAAATTTCATGCCCTCTCGGGGCTATCATAAATGAACCATTTAATGCCCTCTCGGGGCCTCCACATTCCCTCCTCCAAACCAACTACCATCAGCTGTAACTCCTCAAACTTCCTTTCTACACCATACTTTCCTTATCACCCCCAGCAAGATATGAAATGTTATGGCATACAATGGAGCCCATACTCCAAGGTTCTCAATACATTTTTCGAACCCAACTTAAGCCCTTCACCCTGGACTTCTCTTCCCTTCCCACAAGGGTGAGTATAAGTCCCAATCCCATAACAATACTCAAGCACAAAACAAGAAAACAAAACCAAGTAGAAATAAAACAAGAAATTTTGGCAAACACCCCACTAGTTTGGCCAAGACCCTCTAATAAAGCCTTCCCACTAACTTATTTTAGCAAAAACACTAAGCCACTCCATCCTTACGAACTTGTCTCCTCTAACGGTTCATCGATAGCCCTCACGAGCTCTGAGTTATGACCCTCGAAGGATCGACCTCAAAATGCACTTAGAGCACCTTGAAGACTCCTCGGTACGGAGTGGCCGCAAATGATGGATGGTCTTCGTGGCCAGAACAAAGGTGTGACTAGGGTTCACCCGCTCATCTGGAGCTAATGGGACTGACGATTCGATGCCAAGATCAGTGGTTTCAAAGTTACGCTGTGGTGCACCTATGAACTGAGGCACACTGCGAGTTTTGGCATCGAGCGAGATCGTTGTGCTGAATCCAAACAGAATGTGATCTCTCAAAAATGAGATAGGTTATTTTAGGCCTCAAGATCACCGTCCTGTAGCATTTGACAGTTCGTCGATAGCCCTCACAAGCTCTGAGTTATGACCCTTGAAGGATCGACCTCAAAATGCACTTAGAGCACCTTGAAGACTCCTCGGTACGGGGTGGCCGCAAATGATGGATGGTCTTCGTGGCCAGAACAAGGGTGTAACTAGGGTTCAACCGCCCATCCGGAGCTAATGGCACTGACGATTCGATGCCAAGATCAGTGGTTTCAAAGTTACGCTGTGGTGCACCTATGAACGAAGGCACACTGCAAGTTTTGGCATCGAGCGAGATCGTTGTGCTGAATCCAAACGGAATGTGATCTCTCGAAAATGAGATAGGTTATTTTAGGCCTTAGGATCACCATCCTGTAGCATTTGACAGTTCATCAATAGCCCTCATGAGCTCTGAGTTATGACCCTCGAAAGATCGACCTCAAAATGCACTTAGAGCACCTTGGAGACTCCTCGATACGGGGTGGCCGCAAATGATGGATGGTCTTCGTGGCCAAAACAAGGGTGTGACTAGGGTTCACCCGCCCATCCGGAGCTAATGGCACTGACGATTCGATGCCAAGATCAATGGTTTCAAAGTTACACTGTGGTGCACCTATGAACTGAGGCACACTACGAGTTTTGGCATCGAGCAAGATCGTTGTGCTGAATCCAAACGGAATGTGATCTCTCGAAAATGAGATAGGTTATTTTAGGCCTCAGGATCATCATCCTGTAGCATTTGAAAGTTCATCAATAGCCCTCACGAGCTCTAAGTTATGACCCTCGAAAGATCGACCTCCAAATGCACTTAGAGCACCTTGGAAACTCCTCAGTACGGGGTGGCCGCAAATGATGGATGATTGTTTGAAGACTACTCCATGTGTCACTATCTTTCTTGGAAAAAAAATTTCTTTCGAACATCAAGCTTGCAATATTATCAATTATTGTCAAACTTTTTCAACCAAGTCAAAATGTCAAATGCAAATATTTGTTTGCATTTTTTGCTAAGGGGAGTTTCATAAATTGACTTTGATTTTCTATGTCTCTAGTGCTTGAACATACTTAAAATGGCTCTTTGGTCTTAGAGCTATTGGTATTTTCTAACTTCATGGTCTATGATATGCATACTAAGAATTTCTTTCACTAAATGGTTTCCTTGATCTATTGACTACACTTAAATTTGTTCACTTGTCATCTCTCTTTCTATATGTTCAATACAAAGAGCTAGAAGAGACAAATAATCTTTCTTACCTTCATCTCTCTAAGCACATGATAGAAATCAATTCTAAACTTGATAAAAGGTTAGAGGAGAATATTGCATTCTTAAATTAATCTCCCTTAAGACCTTTACATACACACAGGGCATTCTTAAATTAATCTCCATGGAAGAAAATTTCATAAAACTAAAGATTCCATAGTGTTGAAACATAAAATCCAAGATCTCATTTATGATGGGATTGTTGATACCTCTAATGACTCATCCACTCATAGCCTTCATATCCAACTTCATATCATGTCAGTATGCATGTGCTATCTTGCTTATTGGCTTTAATTGCTTATCCTACATGCTATCTTCTTTCATGGATTTTATGGCTTATCCCAAATGTGCTTCATACAACTTTTCAATATGAAAGTCTTTCAAAACATTATACAATATTATGACTCTTTATGCTTTCAAATGCTATGATTGGTTGTAAAATGGAAGAAATCAAGTATTCTAATTGTTCATCCGTACTTTATGGATTTTTCTTATTTGATTAGTTTGATGAAAATAGTTTTAATAATCATAATGTCAGCTTTATGTCAAATAAAGAAAAAACCAAATTTGTAATAAGATATCCGCATGCAATTATCTTTCATATAGTTATAAATGCTCTTAAAATTGTCGTTATAGCCTTGTAAAATTGTCGTTATAGCCTTGTATCACATGCAAATATGATTTGGAAGAACTTGTTCAATATCTTCCTCTTATAATTCCTTACAAAGAACCTACCAAAATACAAAAACCATATACAAAAAACTACACATTTTACATCATAATGCATCATAAATTTTAGAAATTCTCCCCAATACCACCCCCCTCCAACTCTTCATGATGTACCTACATTCCAATATCATACAAAAATTAGTAACTTATTGTATTAAACAAGATAATCATCAATTCATTAAATCATTATGAAGAAAATAACATAAGAAGTATATATACTTAGTCAAGTATTCCAATAGGGTCCTCTCTCTGTTTTAGGGTCTCCAACAAGGCTTCATGATCAGCATTAGCAATAGTAAAAAGTTCTTTTACTTTTGGTCTTCCTTGATGCTTCAATAACTTTACATTTGTTGCTATAATAAGATGCGAATATATGAGAATTACTTTGTGCTTCTGATAGTCTTCGAATGCAGGAATTCCGTTCCTTCTAAGCATGTATGTCCGCAGCCATGTTCCAGCAACAACCACTGAACCAGTAGGATACGTGAATCCATCATCATCTGTGATCGGTTGTGCAAGTTTTTATTTTCCTCTTACACAACGTGCTAACCAATAATCGGATTTCTCATCATTCCCCTGTGGTGCAACCAATGCAAAGACATGTCTTGGCTGAAGTAGATCTGATAGATGATTATGCTCAAGTGAACTTTCCATGTCATCATTTTTGATAGAGGGTATGATAGACAATGGAGTAAGATAATGTGGAGCCCATGTGTCCACCCACTCACTTGACTCACAGTGATCCCAATCACACTGAAAACAAGTACGACAAAAACAAGCTAGTTGTCGTGTCCAAATGGTCCATGTACTAGAATTAGAGCTCCGAAATGAATGCATTTTTGATGATTCTGTCACTGTAGCACAATCTGATCTATCACCTATGGACCCTTCCTCAACCAACCAAAAGAACCTGCGTACCACTGAATTAAGAGTCCCCCCCTGTGATAATGCTAAACTACACCAATCAACAATGCTACGAGCATCAAGAAGCTCTATTGTTGAAATCTTCAGTTGCTCCTTAACTAGAGCTCTCTTCACACATGCCCCTGCTCCATCATGTTCCCCTTTTCCATGGCCGGACTCAAAAAAACTCCAAATATGAGGCACCCCTCTCTCTACGTGCATCCTACACAACCAATAAAACATGCGAGCATTCTTGAATTGACCTGTACAGTTATCTGACCAAATGATATGTCTATCCATAGCAATTGCATGCTCATGTAAGAAATAAAAAAAATTCTCGAAACAATGTTGCACAAACTTGTGAGAGTGAGATCTATCATCACTCATATAAAAATGATACTCTCTAATAATCTTTCGATTATCTTCCGCACTATCAGGGGCATGTCTATATGTTATGTGAACAAAAATTGCAATCTGAATAGAGTTGTAATACTGAGATTGTGTCTCATTTTGAGGTTACAATGTGTAGTTCTCAGCAAAATCAACAACTGATATAATAGTGCCAATGGGAAAAGTCTCCTTACACGTTCTAAATTGTTGATCCAACCACTGAGACCTGTGACTATGTCTTGCATACTTGTAAAAAAGATTTGCCTTGAAATCTGAAATAAAATTAGCCACATTGATATCTTTTCCAACCAATTCACATCTAGAGCTCTCACTCCCACTCTTCAATGTGTATTTCACCATTTCATAGACCCTTTTTTTCACTATTGTCTTTCCAAGATCTTGTTCACACCTCTCATGGAAACATGTGTCAAACTTGGATAAGCCACCACATTCTGAACACTTCTCATTTAAGCAAGCATTTTTATAAAAGGAACAACCATCAACTCTACGACATAAGAGTTGATCTAACAAGTTTCTTGATGATTTTGGAAGCCCACTAGCCCCACAATCCTCCAACATTTCTTTACTATGCAAAGTAGAACGAATGGAGCATAATAGTTCATGGTGCATAGAAAACTCAACATTATATTTGCAACATGTATTTCGAATTTTGAGTGGCACACAATAAAATGGCTTCAAAGATTCAAAAGCCCTTTGTGATATATGAACACTTGGATGACTCTCTCTAAATTGTTTGAATAACATAGTTTGACTTACCTCCAAATAGTGTTTAGGATGTGGCGTGCGGTCTCTGATGCCAATTCTCAACTTTAAGACATCTTTAGCATTGGGTGATACTCGTGAGTTAGAGTGCCAAAATTGTATAATTTTTTCCTTCACATCGTCGGATAGCTTCTTATCAAAACGTGGAAGTCTCCCACCAAATGCCCATGTTTCATTTTGAAGAGGATCATCAATTTTCTCTCGTCGACTAAGTGCTCTTCTCAAAGTAGTACGATTTAGATTCAAATCAATACAAGTTTGTCTCATATATCTACCCTTTCTCAAATGATGACTTACCAAAGAGGTTGTAATAACCCTTCGAGCAGCTCTATTATCCTTCTCTCTGCTATTTTTCCCAACGCTATTGAGAGCACTAAAAAGATTCTTCACAATAATGGCATTTCTTTCCAACTTTTTATTGACACGAATTTTCAATTTGGAAAGCATAGGTCTCATCTTTTGCATCTTTAATAAGTGCATGAAAAGCTGACATTGCTCTACCACTGTCTTGTTGCCGAAAAACATCTGATATAGTCTTGAAGCCCATAACCGAATGGTTCTTTCTGATTTTTTTCCTTCCAAACTAGTCATAATCGTTTCATCAATTTCAATTATCCATTTTGGTGTTTTAGAACCTTCATGTCGATTATAATTAGGAGATATGTAAGGTTCTTGTGCATTAAGTTCCTGTGCATTGTCATCTTCGACATGGTCAATTATGCAATTTGGATTATGACTTGGTGGCATTTCTTCTTCAAAATTTTCAATCTCTACATTTTCAATTTCCGCATTATCATTTTCAATAGGTACATTTTCATTCCCCAACTGTACATTTTCATTATCTGACTCTATGATTTCACCTTCTATTAATTCATCGTCAACTTGATTGATATTTAGCATACCTTGTCTTTTTTTTCGGTGTTTCATTTTGTCCTTTTCCCTATATGCTGCAATGTCTTCATTGGATATCTTCCTTTTACATTTATTCTTTCGACGACTGTTGCTCCCCATTCAAATGACAAATTCGAACACCTAAGGTTATATTTTCGAATTCTTTTCGATTGGTTGGACCCCAAAACACGACTTTTTACAAATCCCGTGAAAAAAGATGTAAAAAAGTAACGTTGTCAGGTCTATAGGGACAGTCAAATATTTGAAATTGATGCCAGTATAATCGGATATCCGATATAGGAAAAGGACTTTTGGGGGGAAAACTTGCTAAGGTTTCCCTCCTTTGCCACAATAATATTAATATTATGAAAATATTTGGAGGCAAACGACTTTAATTTATAACTAAGTTAATAGTATATTAGTATTAGTATAAAATATCAATAATATTAATATAAAATAGTATTAATATACCTATAGTATCAATATTATTATTATACCTATAATAGTATTAATATTATTAATATAGATATAATAGTGTAAATATATAGTGTTTATTTATATTAAGCTACAATATATAGTATTAATATATATTATTATAGCTATAATAGTATTATTATTATTACTATACATATAATAATATTAATATTTAGTGTTTATTTATATTATAATTATTATCCTAAAATAGTATAAATAGTATATCCTAAAATATTACGTTATATATACTAAAATATTACGTTATTATATAGATATATTAATAACATATATATTAATATAATAATATTTATAATATATAATATATTTAATAAAGATATTACGTTGTTATATATATATATATATATATATATATATATATATATATATATATATATATATATATATATTATTATACATATTAATATAATAATACATAATACAAAGAGGGTCGTCATTTAACGGGTCAAAGCGGGTCATAGGTCACCCTATGACCCCATTTGACCCATATGAATGACTCGACTATGTCCCTAGGGGTCCTAGGACCCCTAGGGACATACGTCGTCGTTTAATGGATCAAAGGGGGTCATAAGTCACCCTATGACCCCCTTTGACTCATATGAACAATTCAAATATGTCCCTAGGGGTCCTAGGACCCCTAGGGACATATGTCGTCATTTAATGGGTCAAAGAGGGTCATAGGTCACCGTATGACCCCCTTTGACCCATATTACCCATTCAAATATGTCCCTTGGGGTACAAGGACCCCTAGGGACATATGTCGTCGTTTAATGGGTCAAAGAGGGTCATAGGTCACCCTATGACCCCCTTTGACCCATAATACCCATTCGAATATGTCCCTAGGGGTCCTAGGACCCCTAGAGACATATGTCGTCGTTTAATGGGTCAAAGGGGATCATAGGTCACCCTATGACCCCCTTTGACCCATATTACCCATTCAAATATGTCCCTAGGGGTCCTAGGACCCCTAGCAACATATCTCGTCGTTTAATGGGTCAGAGAGGGTCATAGGTCACCCTATGACCCCCTTTGACCCATATTACCCATTCGAATATGTCCCTAGGGGTCCTAGGACCCCTAGAGACATATATCGTCGTTTAATAGGTCAAAGAGGGTCAAAGGTCACCCTATGACCCCCTTTGACTCATATTACCCATTCGAATATGTCCCTAGGGGTCCTAGGACCCCTAGCGACATATCTCATCGTTTAATGGGTCAGAGAGGGTCATAGGTCACCTTATGACCCCCTTTGACCCATATTACCCATTCGAATATGTCCCTAGGGGTCCTAGGACCCCTAGAATCGTCGTTTAATGGGTCAAAGAGGGTCATAGGTCACCCTATGACCCCCTTTGACCCATATTACCCATTCGAATATGTCCCTAGGGGTCCGAGGACCCCTAGAGACATATATCATCGTTTAATGGGTCAAGAGGGTCATAGGTCACCCTATGACCCCTTTGACCCATATGAACGATTCGAATATGTCCCTAGGGGTCCTACGACCCCTAGAGACATATGTCGTCGTTGACCCATATTACCCATTCGAATATGTCCCTAGGGGTCCTAGGACCCCTAGGGACATATGTGGTCGTTTAATGGGTCAAAGGGGGTCATAGGTCACCCTATGACCCCCTTTGACTCATATGAACGATTCAAATATGTCCCTAGGGGTCCTAGGACCCCTAGGGACATATGTCATCGTTTAATGGGTCAAAGGGGGTCATAGGTCACCCTATGACCCCCTTTGACCCATATGAACCATTCGAATATGTCTCTAGGGTCCTAGGACCCCTAGGGACATATGTCGTCATTTAATGGGTCAAAGGGGGTCATAGGGTGACCTATGACCCCCTTTGACTCATATGAACGATTCAAATATGTCCCTAGGGGTCCTAGGACCCCTAGGGACATATGTCATCGTTTAATGGGTCAAAGGGGATCATAGGTCACCCTATGACCCCCTTTGACCCATATGAACCATTCGAATATGTCCCTAGGGTCCTAGGACCCCTAGGGACATATGTCTTCGTTTAATGGGTCAAAGAGGGTCATAGGTCACCCTATGACCCCCTTTGACCCATATTACCCATTCAAATATGTCCCTAGGGGTCCTAGGACCCCTAAGGACATATGTCGTCATTTAATGGGTCAAAGAGGGTCATAGGTCACCATATGACAATCTTTGACCCATATTACCCATTTGAATATGTCCCTAGGGGTCCTAGGACCCCTAGAGACATATATCGTCGTTTAATGGGTCAAGAGGGTCATAGGTCACCCTATGACCCCCTTTGACTCATATGAACGATTCGAATATGTCCCTAGGGGTCCTAGGACTCCTAGAGACATATGTCATCATTTAATAGGTCAAAGAGGGTCATAGGTTACCCTATGACCCCATTTGACCCTTATTACCCATTCGAATATGTCCCTAGGGGTCCTAGGACCCCTAGGGACATATGTCGTCGTTTAATGGGTCAAAGGGGGTCATAGGTCACCCTACGACCCCCTTTGACTCATATGAACGATTCAAATATGTCCCTAGGGGTCCTAGGACCCCTAGGGACATATGTCATCATTTTATGAGTCAAAGGGGGTCATAGGTCACCCTATGACCCCCTTTGACCCATATGAATGATTCGAATATGTCCCTAGGGTCCTAGGACCCCTAGGGACATATGTCATCGTTTAATGGGTCAAAGAGGGTCATAGGTCACCCTATGACCCCCTTTGACCCATATTACCCATTTGAATATGTCCCTTGAGGTCCGAGGACCCCTAGGGACATATGTCGTCGTTTAATGGGTCAAAGAGGGTCATAGGTCACCCTATGACCCCCTTTGACCCATATTACCCATTCGAATATGTCTCTAGGGGTCCTAGACCCCTAGAGACATATATCATCGTTTAATGGGTCAAGAGGGTCATAGGTCACCCTATGACCCCCTTTGACCCATATGAATGATTCGAATATGTCCCTAGGGGTCCTAGGACCTCTAGAGACATATGTCATCGTTTAATGGGTCAAAGAGGGTCATAGGTTACCCTATGACCCCATTTGACCCATATTACCCATTCGAATATGTCCCTAGGGGTCCTAGGACCCCTAGGGACATATGTCGTCGTTTCATGGGTCAAAGGGGGTCATAGGTCACCCTATGACCCCCTTTGACCCATATGAACAATTCGAATATGTCCCTAGGGTCCTAGGACCCCTAGGGACATATGTCGTCGTTTAATGGGTCAAAAAGGGTCCTAGGTCACCCTATGACCCCCTTTGACCCATATTACCCATTCGAATATGTCTCTTGGGGTCCAAGGACCCCTAGGGACATATGTCATCGTTTAATGGGTCAAAGAGGGTCATAGGTCACCCTATGACCCCCTTTGACCCATAATACCCATTCGAATATGTCCCTAGGGGTCCTAGGACCCCTAGAGACATATGTCACCGTTTAATGGGTCAAAGGGGGTCATAGGTCACCCTATGACCCCCTTTGACCCATATGTACGATTCGAATATGTCCCTAGGGGTCCTAGGACCCCTAGGGACATATGTCGTCGTTTAATGGGTCAAAGAGGGTCATAGGTCACCCTATGACCCCCTTTGACCCATATGAACAATTCGAATATGTCCCTAGGGGTCTGAGGACCCCTAGGGACATATGTCGTCATTTAATGGGTCAAAGAGGGTCATAGGTAACCCTATGACCCTCTTTGACCCATATGAACGATTCGAATATGTCCCTAGGGGTCTGAGGACCCCTAGGGACATATGTCGTCGTTTAATGGGTCAAAGAGGGTCATAGGTTACCCTATGACCCCATTTGACTCATATTACCCATTCGAATATGTCCCTAGGGGTCCCAGGACCCCTAGGGACATATGTCGTCGTTTAATGGGTCAAAGGGAGTCATAGGTCACCCTATGACCCCCTTTGACCCATATGAACAATTCGAATATGTCCCTAGGGGTCCAAGGACCCCTAGAGAAATATGTCGTCGTTTAATGAGTCAGAGAGGGTCATAGGTCACCCTATGACCCCCTTTGACCCATATTACCCATTCGAATATGTCCCTATGGGTCGTAGGACCCCTAGAGACATATATCGTCGTTTAATGGGTCAAAGAGGGTCATAGGTCACCCTATGACCCCCTTTGACCCATATGAACGATTGGAATATGTCCCTAGGGGTCCTAGGACCCCTAAGGACATATGTCGTCGTTTAATGGGTCAAAGAGGGTCATAGGTCACCCTATGACCCCCTTTGACCCATATTACCCATTCGAATATGTCCCTAGATGTCCTAGGACCCCTAGGGACATATGTCGTCGTTTAATGGGTCAAAGGGGGTCATAGGTCACCCTATGACCCCCTTTGACCCATATGAATGATTCGACTATGTCCCTGGGGGTCCTAGGACCCCTAGGGACATATGTCATCATTTAATGGGTCAAAGGGGGTCATAGGTCACCCTATAAACCCCTTTGACCCATATGAACGATTCGACTATGTCCCTAGGGGTCCTAGGACCCCTAGGGACATATGTCATCGTTTAATGGGTCAAAGAGGGTCATAGGTCACCCTATGACCCCCTTTGACCCATAATACCCATTCGAATATGTCCCTACGGGTCCTAGGACCCCTAGAGACATATGTCGTCGTTTAATGGGTCAAAGGGGGTCATAAGTCACCCTATGACCCCCTTTGACCGATATGAACGATTCGGCTATGTCCCTGGGGGTCCTAGGGACATATGTCGTCATTTAATGGGTCAAAGGGACCCCCTTTGACCCATTAAAGGACGACATATGTCCCTAGGGGTCCTAGGACCCCTAGAGACATATATCATCGTTTAATGGGTCAAAGAGGGTTATAGGTCACCCTATGACCCCCTTTGACTCTTATATATTAATAATGTAGATATTAATAATATACACATATATTAATAATATACATATCAATATAATAATAATATATATATATATATATACATATACATATTACATTATTATATTTAATGAAAATATTACGTTATTATATAAATATATTAATAACATACATATTATTATAATAATATTTATAATATATATTATATTTAATAAAAATATTACGTTGTTATATAAATATTATATTATTATACATATTAATATAATAATATATAATACATATTACATTTAATGAAAATATTACGTTATTGTATATATTAATAACATACATATTAATATAATAATATATAATACGTATTTTATATATATATAAATTACGTTATTATATTTAGTAAAAATAAGAATAATATATATTATATTTATAGATTGTAATAAGATTAACATAAGATATTATTATATATTACTAGATTATATCTTGTATGTTTACATTACGTTATTATATATATATATATATATATATATATATATATATATAATATATTAAAATATGCCTTTACATATTAATATAAGTGAAATAATTTTAAAATAAAAAACTAGAACGTTTAAATCGAATTTCCCTCCAAAATTTGAAAATTTTTGGAATTTGACTACGGAGCCATATCGGATATCCGATCAAGCTTGGTATTTACCAAGCCTGCCCGGTCAACCCCAAAGACGTGTTTATAGAAAGTTTTAGTGATACTCAGACTTCGGGTAGCCGTCTGACAATGTTATTTTGATCGAAATTGAATGAAACGAAATAGGTTTTTTAATATCGCTCTCTAGATTCGATCAATATAATTTCTGTCAAATTCTGAGTTCGATAAGTATTTATTAGTTAATTATCAATGAAGATTATTGTAAAGTGTTGATTGACATACTGAATAAAAAATAGCTATAACTTTCAAACGGTATAACATTTTTTAAATCTAAAAGTTGCGTCACATTCTATACTTCGCCTAGTATAAGAAAAAAACAAAAAAAGAAAAATTTGATCAAATTTTCTATTAGTTAGGGTGGTCAGACACGGGACTTTTTTTAATCCGAAAAAGTTTTGGTAGAAAATTCATATTTAATTATTTATTTGGAATAAAAATATCAAAAAATATGCGTCACATCTGGGCATGAGTCTAGTTTTCATATCTATAATTATATTAAAAAAATATTATGATTTGATTTTGATTAAGGTGGTCAGACATACACCTACTTTTTATTTTCGCCCTGAAATTTTCTTAGTACTGCATTAAAATTCAAACTTTTGACCAATCAATTATTTTTTTCCCCTGATAAGGCCTAGTAGTTTAGAAACTACATTCAATTTTCTACAAATTATTTTCTTACAACTTTTTGATATAAAGTCCATAACCACTTCAAAATTATGTGTCAAGTTGACATAAACCTGATTTGCTGATTTTTCACTGCCACTTAAGGCCATAGTTTGGTACACCATGATCTTGCACATACCCCCTTCTACTATGAGAAAATTGAATTACTAGATCTTCCCTCTATTGATTGGTCAATTCAGGAGTTAAAAAGTCCAAAAGAAAGAATTGCCTATGTCCTTGAAAGAACAAGGGAATGGGTCAATAGAATGAGAGCAGAAAAAGTGACTGATGAATTCCAAAATAAAGAGAGGAGAATTAATGAAGGAGAATCATCTCAAATGGTATTGGAGGCAACTTCTAATGAGAAAATGCAGCAATTAGATACTAGTGGTCTAGATAAAGATGAAGATCTAAATTAGCTAGCTAAGTTCACAATCAAAAGGAGGACAAAAATGAAAGGCAAATCTGATAGAGTGAATCAGGAAGGAAATAAACCTAAGGAGAAGGATCAAAGCACTTGTCAAAATGCGGAAAAACACATCCCAATTACATCCTTTCATGATGTAGTAATTCCTCCTTCGAGCTTCTCTCCTCCTGAGATATCATTAATAGACATCACACAATTAGATAATCAATTATCTAATCTAGAAGATTTGATGATGATTGCTGAAAATACAACAGGCGACATGCAAGTTTCACTTCTAGTTACTATGCATTCATGACTTCAAACTAGTCTCGAAAAGAAAAAGAGAGTTGTTCAGATGATCCCGCCTCCATTTGATGTAATCTCTAGCTTCTTCCAAAAGCCTCCTAAAGTGAAAAAGACTAAAGTGATGTCTAAGTTGGTTGTTTATAAAACTTCAGGCAATCTATGCATAGAAATAGCAAAGCCCATAATTGAGAAGAATGTTGATGAAGTATCTGAGTCGGATTTCATTATGGATAAGGTTGATCTTGGTCCATCTACTGCAGAAAGAGATTTTCAAAATTTTGAATTGACTGCTACCCAAATGTTACAAAGAGCGAAGAAAGAGAAAAGGTCCAAGGAGCAACTCAAAGAACAAGTTCAGATGTTGGTGTCTTACACCAATTCAGTTAGCAATTCTTCTAATACGAAGGTAATAGTTACTTTGCCAGCCTTTGCGGGCCCTGATGGTATTCTTGATCATACTGTTGTTGAAAGAGTAAACAAACACAAGTCACATAGTATGATGATCGAAGCTTGGATAAGTAGAACGATATAAGATGCTTCAAAACTCATAATTGGAGTGAAGGAAATATATGGAAAAGCCATCAAACAAGTACAAGAGATGTCTAAAGAGATAGAAAGTAGCATGGAGAAAAAATTCACCTAGCAAAAAGTAGCTGATGAACTACAAGAAATGTCCAAGTTAGATATAAACACCCTGGTTCTCAAGAAAATTATTGCTGATCCAAGTGAGAATTAGAGATGTATCTGGAGTAAAAGTATTAATTGGAAGGTGATAAATATTAGCAAAGGGATCAATGAATTTGAAAAACTAATAGCCTCATGTGAATAGCTAAAAATGAAAGTTACAAATGAACTAGTCTCTATTATCATAGGTGGATCAGTAGTAAATGATCTTCAACATATTGATTTCCAATTTCTTCTTGATTCCTTCAATATCAAAATTTATGCAGAAATGGAGAATCAAGTGTTGGATGCCAAAACTATGATGAAGCTCAGTCTAGTTGCAGTCACTGTGGAAGATTGCAACATTTCAGCCTATCAACAAGAGTCAGAAGAGATCCAGGATAAATACTTTACTACCAAACTTAGGATGGAGAATGTGTTCATTACCAAATATAATTCAATGGTGACCATCCTCGATGCTTATAGAGCTTTTCAGGATAAGTCAATCATGTCCAAATAGATAGAGTTCATAGCTAGAAGACCAATGATTGGATATGTATGCATTCTTAGAAATTCTAGTTTAAGTTTTATTTTTGAAGTTTTCCTTGTATAGGTTAATTTTACTGAGGTTAATTAACCTCTCCAAAATTACGTGTTTTGAAGGTAGTTATTAACCACAACGGGGTAGTTCTTAACCCCTGTGTCTATACAAGGAATCACTTTTGGCTTTATAAGAGACTTTTTGGACTTTTGGAAAAACCGAGCACTATGCTAAAATTTTGATCAGAAGATAATAGTTGGAAAGTGTGTACAAATTTTGTCTTTGTCATAAAAAATTCCTCTCAGGTTCTTAGTGCAAGAAAATAAAGGAATGTGCAGTTTGAGTTCTCTTCTTTCGAATCTAAATTGTTAGAAATATTGATTCTCTTTGCAGTGAGCATTCTCATAGTATTGTGTAGATGTTTATGAATCTTTGGATCAACATTGTGCTAGTAATAGTTCTCAAGCATAGATCTTGATTGTTGTTATTAGTAGTTTTAAGTTACTCTAGGAAAGCTTTAAAGTTGTGTGGTGCATTCGTCATCAATGACTTTCTATTTATCTTATAAAGTTTGATTTCATCTTTATTTGAAAAATCTCAAAATTATATCATACAAGGGAGTTGCCCCTCTAAACATAGAGGAAGACTGCATATCAAAGGCCTATCCAACTATTGTGAACAATTTGCCACATACACTCCATTGGGCCATTTTCAAGTGACAAATCTGTTTACTAGCATGTTAGAAATTTTTTGTCATTTTCCATTGTTGATTAAATTTGGATGTCTCTGTGTCATGAATTAGTATTATGAATGTTTGGTATGCTTTCTAGATTATAATTTTCAAATATTTGATATGTAAAGCATTATCCATTATTTTTCTTATTTATTTACTTTATAAACTATGTAGTATTATTATTATAAACCTCTAAAAGATTTATTATCTACTCATTTTTATAATCCTTCCTTTTATCTCTTGAATATTGTAACTCATAATCTAATAATAATAAAAATCCCTTACATGGTGATTACACTAAGCAACAATTATGTTTTCTTAAAAAAATTAAAACAATATAAAGCAAAATTATTGGTAATTTAAAAAAGAAGATAAAGAAAAGTTATTAGTACCTGCCATAGGCATTCATTAGATGCAATGAAAAACTATAAAATGTGTTAGTTTAACCAATAAGATTCAAGAATTATTTTAGGCTCTAAGTCTTTAATAAAGTTTGAACATTTTTATTATTTTTTGAAATTGAAAAAAGTTATTTAACTGAAATCTTATTGGCTCACACTAAAAATAGTAGGGGAGAAAATTAATTTTTGAAACCAAAAAAATTAAAGCTCTAACTTTTAGCATTAATTGTGCAATTAATATTATTGAAAATATCATAAAAGATGATGTGACACTTTGTCATTTCAAGAATTTGAGATTTTAAATTCTTTATAAATTTTGAACAATTTTTTTTTTTTTTTTTTTTAAATAAGAATAATATTTAATTGAAATCTTATTGGATCTTACTAAATACTAATGGAGAGAATTGATTTTTAAAACCAAAAATCAAAGAAAATTTAAAATTGTAACTTTTTGTATTAATTGTGCAATTAATTCAATTATTATAAAAGATTTGTCACACTACACTTTACTTTATCATTAGTCAAATTAATAATAATAGAATACTAACTCATAAAATTTCAATTCATTACGTCTTTAAAAAGAATTAAAAGTAATAAAAACTAAATAATGTAACAAATAATTTTAGAATGATAGTTATTGTACATACAATTATTTTTATGTATTTAAAATTTAAAATATCTTATATTATTTTTGGATGTCAAGTTGTAGATTAAATATTTTTTATAAATAAAAATAGCATATAAAGATGATAATTAATTGTATTTTTATTTTAGAATTGGTCTTACTAGAGCACATGTACTATTTCCTTACATTGGGCATTTCCTTCATATGTATAATTATACAATATGTTTTATTATCTACTCCTTTGTAACTTTTTTTGTAAAGGTGTTGATGCTAAAATTATAATGACACAAGGAAGTAAAGGAATTACGATTTTGCACTTGGTAAAAGCTATAAGTTATCTACTCACATTCAACTACAAATATTAATGCAAAATGTATTTAATTCTTGGGTTCTATGTACAATTACAATTAATTATGCCGAGAGGCATATACAATGGGAGAAACACTTCCCGGCACAAAGAATATTCCAAGGAATAATCCGTGTAAGGAAAAAAGATTTGGTGAGAGTTACAAATGAAATTAAAATATGGAATGCCATTTGGCAATCAATAAGATTTGGTGAGAGTTACAAACGAAATTAAAATATGGAATGTCATTTGGCAATCAAAATGATTTGATGAGAGTTACAAACGAAATAATAGGCCCGAGAAAGTAGGGCCCGAAAAAGTAGGAGACGAAAAAATAGGGCCCGAAAAAGTAGGGCGTAAAAAAATAGGGGCAAAATAATTTCAATATGATTTTTTTTTTGTTAAATATAATTTTGCATGCACATTCATACTTGTTTTTTGTGGGGAGTGGGGGAATTTGAAACAAATTCGTGGAATGTGAAGAGACGTCTGTTGGGGGATATGAGGAGCCTCTCAGAAGTTATAAAACCAAGGCTCACCATTTCATTTTCATTTTATGTTTTTGCAGGAAGGAAGAGGTGGAGGTTATTGGAGGATTAGATTGGAGTTTTTGAATAGGAGTAGATTGAAGTTTTGGAGTAACATTTTTGTGAAATTTCTATTTTTTATTTACATTTTCATTTAGATTTAGATGTAGATGTAAATTGAAATTCAAAATTAGTTATAATATTCTACTTTGATTTAGATTTCAATTTTAACTAATTTCATTTAGATTTAGAATTCTGTTCATAACTATTTAGGCTTGCATTTAATAGTTTAGTTTTGCATGTTTGATTTATATTTAGATTTGTATTCAAAATCTATTTGATTTATATATTTTATAATACTTTTCATTTACATATTATAAAAGTGCATGTTTCAAATTAGTTTTATATTTGCATGTTTCATATTAGTTTTAGATTTTCATATTTCAAAATAGTTTTGGTTTGCATGTTTTAGATTTGAATGTTTCACAATAGTTTTACATTTGCATGTTTCTAAGTATTTATATTTTCATGTTTCAAAGCATAATTTTATTATTAATCTGGATGAGAATGCCACCATATCAATACAATTTATAGTTTATTAAAGTTAATTATTTATTTAAAGTAGATAAATCATATATTTAGTATATATTTTAACATTATTGAATTATAAAATAAAATAAAATATTCAAAATAATAGCTAGCCAAAATAATATTAAGCCAAATGGATGTTGAAATAATAGAACCTGAAAAAATAAGGCCAAAAAAATAGAACGCAAGAAAATAGGGCTGAAATAACTTAATTAAAATTTTAAATATAAAATATTTTCTTTTTGTTAAATATATTTTTGCATGCACATTCATGCTTTTTTTTTGTGAGGAGTGGGGGAATTTGAAACAAATTCATGGAATGTCAAAAGACATCTATTGGGAGATATGAGGGTTCTCTCATAAATTATAAAACAGATGCTCCTCATTTCATTTTCATTTTGTGTTTTTGCAAGAAGGAAGAGATGGAGATTATTGGAGCAATTAGAGTTTTTTAACAGGAGTAGATTAAAGTTTCATATAGTTTAGCCTTGTATATTTGATTTAAATTTAGGATTCAAAAACTTTTTGATTTAGATATTTGATAATACATTTCTTTTGCAGATTTTTAATGTGCATGTTTCAATTTAGTTTTACATTTGCATGTTTTACATTAGTTTTAAATTTGCATATTTCAAAATACTTTTGGTTTCCATGTTTAGATTTGTATGTTTCATAATAGTTTTATATTTGCATGTTTCAAAATATTTATATTTTTAATGTTTCATAATTAAATTTAATCGTTGATGCGGACAAGAAGGTCACCCTATCAATAAAACTTGTATTTTATTAAAGTTAGTGATTAATTTAAAATAAACGAATCATATATTTAGTTTATATTGTCATTATTTAATTAGATTATATATGTGGCTACTAAATATATTAATTAAGAAAGAAAATCATAAGTCTAAATAGATTCCTTAATGATAGGGAGATTTATTGATTACAATTCTTAATCATTGCAATAAAAATTGCATTAGCATTATTAAAAATTCAACAATATATAATGTTCTCACATCATCATGGAGAAATAATTTTCATAAAATTGACTCTTATATATTCTTTCACACTTTTAACATCATCTAAATTGTTGTGTTGGGACTTATAACTTCCCTTTCATGAATTAATTTTTCCACTATTTGAGTCATTTGTATAACATATATCCCAAATTTGACCATAGTTGTACTCCAAATACTCCAACACTACACCTAAATCTCATACTTCCCTTAACCCTGTCCCTTATTTTAGCGTAACATTTAACCACTTATTAACCCTAACAATAACACTGAGTGTCATATAAATGAAATTATAAACCTTGGATCCTAACTATAACTCTTACTCTATATATGATTGTACTAATCATTTAGTAACTTATATACCTTAGCCTAACCCTATATGTATAAGTATCTAGAAATTTTATTTTTTTTATAAGTGATAATATGTATATACACACACCCAGAGAGAGAGAGAGAGAGAGAGAGCATATATGTAGACAAGAAGGAGCTCATATTATGTTTCTTATAGAGGCATGTTTTATGTAGAGAGAGAGAAAAAGAGATTATGAGGTGTATCTAGAGAGTAGGCACAAAGAGAGTTAGGGTTAGGGTTAGGTTTAAAATTAGAGTTAAGAGTTGGGATTAGGGTTAGGGTTAGAATTAGGGTTAGAAATATAGTTAGGATTAGAGATAGAGTTAGGGTTAGGGTAAGGGTAAGAATTAGGGCGAGGGTTAGAATTAGGGTTACAAATATAGTTAGGGTTAGGGTTAGGGTTAGAATAAGAGTTAGGGTTAGGGTTAGAGATAGAGTTAGAATTAGAGTTAGAATAAGGGTTGGAGTTAGAGTTAGAGTTAGAGTTAGGGTTATATTTAGGGTTAGAATTAAGGTTAGGATTAGAATTAGTGTTAGAGTTAGGGTTATGGTTAGTGTTAGGGTTATAGTAAGGGTTAGAGCTAGAATTGGGGTTAGGGTTAGAATTAGGGTTCGAGTTAGGGTTATATAGGTTCGGGTTAAGATTAGGGGTAGAATTAGAGTTACAATTAGAGTTAGAGTTAGAATTAGGGTTAGGGTTAGAATTAGGGTTACAAATATAATTAGGGTTACAGATTGATTTAGAGCTAGAGTTAGGGTAAGGGTAATAATTAGGGTTAGGGCTAGAATTAGGGTTACAAATAAAGTTAGGGTTAGGGTTAGGGTTAGATTTACAGGTAGGATTTGAGCTAGATTTAGAGATAGAATTAGAATTAGAACAAGAGTTGGAGTTAGAGGTAGGGTTAGAATTAGGGCTAGGATTATGGTTAGCATAAGGGTTATGGTTAGAGTTAGGGTTAGCATTAGGGTTAGGGTTATAATTAGTGTAAGTTTTAGTGTTAGTGTTAGGGTTATAATTGGGACTAGAATTGAGGCTAAGGTTAGGGCTAGGGTTAGGGTTAGAATTAGAGTTTCAAACATTATTAAAAAGACTCTAAATACAACCAAATCACATAATCTAAGAACTAAAACATAAGTACCCATCATAGGAACAGTTAGAATGCCCAAAATTGCTAAAATAATTGCACCTACAACTGCCGTTACAGAAGCAATTTGTTACTCCAATCTGTTACCTTTCTTAGACTAAAGGAGCACAAGAAAAAGTGAGATTGATATTATGAGTTACAAAAGAAATTTGAATGTATTTATAAGCATTTCTGCTCAGAGATTTCCTATAACATTGTGTTAATACCAGATTTCCCTTTTTTTCAATTGTATTGCTAAGAAAATCACCATGGCCGCATTCTATATCTAGAGCAATTATCACATTGGACAAGTCGTTCAGCATTGACATAATTATTTGCACCATTTTCCAATGAATAATCCCATCAGAATGCCACATGCTAGACATCATGACAAAATTACAAACCAATGGGAATGAGCCAGAACCTCTCAATCCACACTTAACCAGATTAAACCACCGAAAGAATAGGTAACGGGAAGGAACCTATAAATTGGAGCCGCAACAGAGCCAATTCCAAATGCATATCCAGATCCAGAGTCAATCATTTATCTTTAATCCATTCCCATTCAGTCCCAGCAACGCGCTAATAGCGTCAGGAAGCTCCATGCATGAATCAAAAGAAAATGGATAGATCTGGTTAGGAAAGTACATATTGGACCAAAATATTTCATAAATAAAAAAGAAGACACCCCTAAAACACTCCCATCAAGCACCATTAATAATGAAAAGTATTATAAAATATATATATCAAATAGATTTTGAATACAAATCTAAATCTAAATCAAACATGCAAGACTAAACTATTAAATGCAAGCCTAAATAGTTATGAATAGAATTCTAAATCTAAATGAAATTAATTAAAATTGAAATCTAAATCAAAGTAGAATATTATAACTAATTTTAAATTTCAATTTACATCTACATCTAAATCTAAATGAAAATGTAAATAAAAAATAGAAATCTCTCCTGCAAAAATGTTACTCCAAAACTCCAATCTACTCCTATTCAAAAACTCCAATCTAATCCTCCAATAACCTCCACCTCTTCCTTCCTGCAAAAACATAAAATGAAAATGAAATGAGGAGCCTTGGTTTATAACTTTTGAGAGGCTCCTCATATCCCCCAACAGACGTCTCTTCACATTCCACGAATTTGTTTCAAATTCCCCCACTCCCAGCAAAAAATAAGCATGGATGTGCATGCAAAATTATATTTAACAAAAAAAAAAATCATATTGAAATTATTTCGCCCCTATTTTTTCGGGCCCTATTTTTTTGGGCCATACTTTTTCGGGCCCTACTTTTTCGGACCTATTATTTCGGCCTCCATTTGGCTTCCTATTATTTCGGCTAGCTATTATTTCGGGAATTCTTTTTTAACATTTAATTTGGAAGTTTGTAACCGCTCCCAATTCTTTTTTATTGACAAGAAATCTTGGCATATTCCCGTGCTGAGTTAGAATTAGGGTTAGAGTTAGGGTTATATAGGTTTGGGTTAAGATTAGGGGTAGAATTAGAGTTACAATTAGAGTTAGAGTTAGAATTAGGGTTACAAATATAATTAGGGTTACATATTGAGTTAGAGCTAGAGTTAGGGTAAGGGTAATAATTAGGGTTAGGGCTAGAATTAGGGTTACAAATAAAGTTAGGGTTAGGGTTAGGGTTAGATTTAAAGGTAGGATTTGGGCTAGATTTAGAGATAGAATTAGAATTAGAACAAGAGTTGGAGTTAGAGGTAGGGTTAGAATTAGGGCTAGGATTATGGTTAGTATAAGGGTTATGGTTAGAGTTAGGGTTAGCATTAGGGTTAGGGTTATAATTAGTGTTAGTTTTAGTGTTAGTGTTAGTGTTAGTATTAGGGTTATAATTGGGGCTAGAATTGAGGCTAAGGTTAGGGTTAGGGTTAGGGTTAGAATTAGAGTTAGAGTTAGGGATCAAGTTAGAGTTAAAGTATGATGTAGAGTTGGGGTTAGGGTTAGATTTAGGGTTAGGGCTGGAGTTAGGGTTAGATTTAGGTTTAGAGTTAGAGTTAGGGTTAGAATTAGGATTGGGTTTACGATTAGAATTAGGGTTAGGATTAGAGTTACAGTTACATATAGTGTTAAGGTTAGTATTAGCATTATATATAGTGTTAGGATTAGGATTATGAGTATGATTAGGGTTAGAGTTAGTGTTAGAGTTAGGGTTAGTGTTAGGGTTACAATTAGAGTTAGAGTTATAATTATAGTGAGGGTTAGAGTTAGATTTAGAGTTAGAGTTAGAATTAGGGGTAGGGTTAGGGTTAGGGTTAGAGATAGAGTTGGAGTTAGAGTTAGAATATGGGTTTAAATTAGGGTTAGATTTAGAGTTAGAAGTAGAGTTAGGATTAGAGTTATAGTAAGGCTTAGGGTTAGGGCTAAAATTAGGGTTAGGGTTAGAATTAGCATTAGATTTAGGATTATAAAGGGTTAAGGTTAGGGTTAGGGGGAGAATTAAAGTTAGAGATAGAGTTAGAGTTAGAGTTACGGTTAGGGTTAAACTTAGATATATATACTTATATATACTTATATATACTCTTATATATATATATATATATATATATATATATATATATATATATATATATATATATATATATATATATATATATAATGCCGAGAGTCATCCTTCTCGAGGCACCTATTTTAATTCAAATCGTATCCAACACAAAAAAACCATTACAATTCAAATTAAAATAGGTGCCTCGAGAAGGATGACTCTCAGCATTATATATATATATATATATATATATATATATATATATATATATATATATAAGCTAGTCTAGATTCAATCATATGCCTTTACACTAGTACCATATAAAGAATCTAAGGTCCACCCGCCTAGGTCTTGTAGAGCCTAAAGAAGGAGAGTTAAATAGCCTTATAGTTGGCCCTGGTGTATGAATAGGTGCATTAAGGATGGAAGTTAGTTGGCCCTAGGTGTAAATGCTCTTCCACTAGGTTATTCAAAAGTTGTTAATTCAGAAGCCAACAGAATGCAAATTGAATGTTGTTGAAGAAGGCAAGGTCCTTATTAGTAGAAGCTTTTCTGCATATATTGAAGAGTTGGTGTAGAGAAAGAACTTGTTTAGAACTAGATGTAAATGTAAAGGATAAGTTACATAATGTTATCATTGATGGTGGTAGCTCTGATAACTTAGTTTCAAAAGAAATGGTTTGCAAATTGAAGTTGGAAAGGAGGAAGCATCCAAATCCATATATGATTAGTTGGTTAGAAGATGATTCTAGGGCTAGGGTTGATGAGCAATGCCTAGTAGCTTTAAGATTGGAACTTATTATGATGAAATATTATGCGATGTCTTGCCTATGGATGCTTATCACTTATTGTTTGGAAGACCATGGCAGTTTGATAAGCGCGTTGTGTTTGGACATGTTAATACCTATTGGATAAGGAAAAAGTCATCAAAGTATGAGTTGCTGCCTTTGGAAGATAAAGCGGATGGAAGATGTGGAGTCAGTATGATCTACCCGATTAACAATGTCAGACATGAAACTCAGAAAATTGATTCACTAGTTTTGGAGACGATAGCTAAGGAAAAGAATATCACTGGTGAACTTTTGGAGGGTAAGGCACAACTGACATCTTTGACCTCACTAGTTCAAAGGATGACGGAAATTCTGAGTACTGGACAGAATTGTGAAGCTGACTATGGACTGCAGAAGGGTCTTGTGGAAAGGTCTGAAGATAAAGTGGTTCTGGTAAGTAATTGTAAGCAAATGCAGCAAAAGGTTTGTGGTGGAGTTACTTGGATTGTGGATAAGGTGAAGGATGATAGTGGGGATTGGTTACTATTTGTTGCTGATAAGAATTTGAAAGGAATGGTAGGAAAAAGGATTTGCAAAACTTGAAGAAAACCAACGAGCAGAAGCTCAGGTTGTAGATGAGGAAGACTTGTGGATTAAGAATGAGCATGGTATTTATGTTTTGAATTCTATCAAAATTTTCATTAGTTCCTCTTATGGAACATCTTCTATTCACCTGGGGTGTCTCATGCAAGAGCCTCCTTGGGTAGCTGGCAATTTTGTATCACCCAAAAATAATTTGTGTTTTCTTTTCCTAACTGGAAGATCATGTGTGTTGTTCTTTGTTCTAGCATTATTGCATGTGCTCTTTTGGTAGCTAATTGAGAACCTAATTAGGATCATGCTTTAATGATTGTGCATCATTTGGATTCCTATTCGATGAGTTATCCTTGATTTTCTCTTAGGTAGCATATTCTTTGTTGGCACCTTAACCAATTGGTAGATTTTCACATTTGCAATGTATAATTCATGCGTGTGATGGTTTGAGGTTCTTCGTGGTAATTATTGGATCTCGAGTTACGCATCTTTATGTGCTTATTGGATCAACCGTTGATCTTGTCTTTAGGGCTTGTTCTATTTGTTGTAACATGTTTTCTTGATATTGGAGAATGTGATTCTTTGAGCCAACTTGTGAGTCTCAATGCCTACAAATATAATTTATGTAGTGTAAGGTAGGGTAAAAGGAGGCAAGGGAGCTATAGAAGGAAATGTTGCCTTTGAGTCTTGAGAGATCATGAGGGTGATCTAAATTTGGTGTTTTTTGTTTGCCTGCAACCAGGAAAACCTTACAGCCTAGGATCTATGAAGCAAGTTTAAATGTAATTGGATTACATTTTGATGATACTTTGTTGTTTTCTAATCTTGTTGTTTTCAATGTGTTACTCATTGCTACAAGGTTTGGACATCTCCTTTGGGGATTCTTGAGTTGCATCACAAATCTAGTCCTAAAATTGATTCCTCAATTCGCACTATTTGTACATACAAAACAAACCTCTCTCTATTTTGCCCTAAATCATGCATTTTCCACAATTACATAGTTATCTTCCATAATAGCTAAGGATCACAACATCTAATTAGTGTTGAAGCCTCCTTGAGCTTAGTGAATCCTCTTCCTTCCAAAATATGAAAGAAGATAGGTTTGGACTTCCTAGTTTGTCTGCACATCCTAATGAACCACCCACATGTATGACACATTTTCTTCCATTACATTTTGGTTAACCCCATACCTTGCATTTCCATTTTGATTTGGGTGTTTGGATATGACTTGGATGATTATATTTGATTTACATAAAATTAATTAGTTATATGTGCAATCATGGATCAATTTTTTTTATCATATTAGACCTTGTTTTGCATAAACTTGATGAATGCTTACATAATCTTTTTAAATCTATTTACAATGTTAGTTGACTTGAGCAACACCTTGTAGGGAACTTGTAAGTCTATAATTTCTTCTCATAGGGATGTCATATGTAGGGCTCAAGGTTATGAAACTCGTGCACAACACAATAAAAGAAGGGAATGTCTAAACACTGCAAATTACTAATAAATTGATCATTTATATTTTAAGCACTACATGAAAGTAAGTAATTTTGGAAAAATGCAACTTTCTCCATGGGAATGTAGGGTTCACCAAAATGTGATGAAGGAACATTTGTGTGATATGTGTGGGTGGTTTATTCAGATGCATGGACAAACATATTTTATTTCTTACATTGTAAGGAAGATGATCTGCTAGACTCGAGGAGGCTCAACCACTAAGTGGATGTACTAAAAGTGGAAATGCAATCTCTAAGGCAAGGTAGAGAGAGGTTTTTCTGCATGTACAAACATACAACAAACTAAGAAATCAATTTTAAGGATGGATATGGGAAGCAAAGACAATGGTTAACTTGTAAACTGAATTTCAACCTGAAACAAGAGGTCAAGTCGACAATAATGTACCCATTTTCATGAACATCAGATTCAAGGGATTAGCCTATTATTGTGACCTTTGTAGGCTGATTAATATGGGTACAGGGTCTTCTGAGGCAAAGACTTGGTTAATGGAGGATCTTATCTTCTCCATGATTCTGTATGTTCCAGTTTGGTCTTCGTTCAAGTCAAATCAAGCTTCATTTGGGGTCTGTTTGCTATACTTACTAATTTTATAAAGTCTAAGGTTGATCAAGAAGGGCCCTTTCTATTTTTAGTAAGGCAGACATATGAATAGAGTATTAAGATAATATCTTATACTTTCTATAATAGTCAACTACTTGTCTGTAGTCCGTCTTTCAGTCTAGATAGGAATGTTTCCTATCCTGTCTCTTTTTTCTTCAGTCCAGATAGGAATGTTTCCTATCCTGTCTCTAGTTTTGTTTCTAATTCCGTCTTCAGTCTACGTTGTTTCTTTTAGAAACAACGTCCTTGCAATTCTTTATAAGGAACACATTTGTTCCTCTGTTAATCAATGAATCATCCGGAAATCCGTTAATCTGCCAACTCTTCTTGAATCTTGTAACATGGTATCAGAGCCAATACTTGATTCATAATTTCATTTGAAATTATTCGCTCAAATTTTTCGAATCCCGGCTAGGATTTCTGTTCGGTCAGCAAATCACGATTTTGGAGTTTTCAAGTGCAGGGTCTACAAATTGCGGGCAGATTTTTCTTGGTGTATTTTGCAAAACCCTACCTCGGCTCGTCTGCAACTCCATTTTTTTTCAACACCCATTTTCTGCAACTTCGCATGGCATTAATTGTCCGAGTTTTTTTGGCAAATCGCGGGTCTGATTGTTGAAAATCGCGGATTTATTTTGGTCTGCATTTTTGGCTGCCGTTTTTAAACAGCTCTGCGTGTTTTCCAGCTCCGTGAGTTTTGTTTTTTTGATTTATTTTGGTCTGCGTTTTTGGCTGCCGTTTTTAAACAGCTCTACGTGTTTTCCAACTTCGTGAGTTTTGTTTTTTTGCAAACTCGAACTCCCATGCTGCCTAGACTTGGACAAACTCGTGATCAGATCAGGAGGTCGTTTTTTCTAACGTTTTTGCTAAAAACGGCTCTTCGATTTCCGAAATCACATCTCTGCTATTTCATAAATCTGCCACTGTTTTTGTAAGGTCAAACATGACTTTTTTAGTCCCGTCTCAGTCTGTCATTGTGCTCTAGGAAGCAGATTCGACCATTTTTATCAAGAAATCTGAAGATTTTTCAAGCATTTTTTAGCCAGGGCCGTTTTTTTTCGAAACCCTAATTTTTGGGGTCGAAAATTTTTTTTGTTTGCAAATTCTTGGTGGGTTTTTCGAGACCTCATCTGGGTCTTCGTCAGAATTTTCTGGGTACCTCATTTTTCGTGTCTCGATTTTTGAGCCGGCGGATTTACATTACGACTGTAGATTCCTTCTGGGTTTTCTGTCTACTCTTTTGGGCACTTGTCATTTTTTTTTCTGGGTCAGCCTCAACATTGCCTCGAACTTCGTGCAAATGGCATCTTTGACTAATCTAATGTTGGAGGGCAGTCTACGATTCAATGGCCACAATTATAATCATTGGAAGCAGCGCATGTTAACCATCTTCAAATATCGTCGTTTGGATGAGCTTGTTCTAGGCACAAAGACTCGTCCGACCTCTGACCAAGCAGAACAGGACAAGTTTGATGATCGCAATTGAGAGGCTGTTATGCTTCTTAAGCTCTCTGTTATCGATGATCAGCTACCACAGATTCCTTTAGGCAAGTCAGCTGCAGAAATCTAGAAATATCTGAAGGAGCTGCATGAAACATCTGACAAAAGTCGGGCATTCTTTCTAAAGAATCAGTTGTTCTCCATTATGATGGATGAACGTATGTCCTTACAAGAGCATCTGACAAAGATTAAGGACATCCGTGATCAGCTCGAAGCTATTGGTCGGAAAATGGAGGAAGAGGATATGGTAGTCATCACTCTAAAAAGTCTACCATCATCCTATGAGCACTTCATAGAAACACTCAACATTACGTCAACTAATGTTGATCTGAAGTTTCCAGAATTATGCACCAGACTTCTGCAGCAGGATCGTTGGAAACAACAGTTTGGCAGCAGTGCTTCTACAACCTCCTCAGAGCAGGCATTTGCTACAAAATCCTTTCAACAGAACATCGGCAACCATCAGCCTTCTCAGCCTTTCCAGCATCAACCTTCTACTCAATCCCTGGATGGCTCTACGAAGCAAAATGTGCAGTGTAATTACTGTCACAAGTTCGGCCATATGAAGTTCGAGTGCCGGAAACGTTTGGCTGCCCAAGCAAGGCAAAATGCTTCCCAGCCAACAGCACAAGTTGTCGAGCTTCCTGATCAAGGCGAAGCTGCATTTTTCGCCTTCTGAATCTGTTTCTGTTTTTCATGGGTTTGTTGATTTTCTCCTCAAAAATCATTTCAAGTTGTCTGTAATACGCAAGGTTGCGTGAGATTTTGGGTTTGTTGATTTTCTCCTCAAAAATCATTTCAAGTTGTCTGTAATATGCAAGGTTGTGTGAGATTCTGGGTTTTACTGTTTTTTCCACAAAAACGAAGTTTTGTAAATGCAACCTATTTTGAGTCATAGCACTCTTCTGGCAAAGCTTCTTGGTTTCAACATTCTGTAGATCCAGGGAGGGTCTCAATTATCACAGAATGTTCCGACATCCGTACGTTGACCATTAAGGGAGGGTATTAAGATAATATCTTATACTTTCTATAATAGTCAACTACTTGTCTGTAGTCCGTCTTTCAGTCTAGATAGGAATGTTTCCTATCCTGTCTCTTTTTTCTTCAGTCCAGATAGGAATGTTTCCTATCCTGTCTCTAGTTTTGTTTCTAATTCCATCTTCAATCTACGTTGTTTCTTTTAGAAACAACGTCCTTGTAATTCTTTATAAGGAACACATTTGTTCCTCTGTTAATCAATGAATCATCCGGAAATCCATTAATCTACCAACTCTTATTGAATCTTGTAACATAGAGGATGCAATGGTTGACTCCCTGGTTCAGAAAATTTGTTGAGTTAATGAGTATTTAATGAGATATTAATTTTTTAATGGCCTTTATTGATATTTAATTATTTGAGACTTGAGTTATATTAAAAGTTAAAATATAAAATTGGGGGCCACGTTGAGGATAATGAGTAATTAATACTCACTGATTAAAAGTGTGATTTATTAATGATATATTAAAGTCAACTCATTATTGTAAAAGATATCAAAATCATTAAAGCGTCTTGCTAATGAACATTCATGGAAGGTTATTATAAAAGAGCCTTGTAGAGAAAACAAAAGAATTCTGCATTTGACTTTTACAAATTCGTTGAGTAGTTGTGCCAAGGGTTTCGGATATTGAGAGCTGAAAGAATTGAGAATTCTTCTTAAGTGTTTTTGCACTCTAAGCTGGTGGAACTATTCAGGGAAATTGTGGCCGGAGGTGGCATCATTCAGTGCCATCCATTCTTACAATTTGTGGGTGATTTTGTAGAAGATTTTTCAATGTCTGGTCCAGATATTAATTTGAGAAGAAGTTTCAGCATTTAGATATTGTTTACCAAGGCTGAGAATGATATATGATTGCAGAATATAGGCAGCTGCAGCTTTAAATGGAGTGACAGCAGTCTTGTTTACAGCCTGTGATTAATTACAAGGCCCTGCACTTGGTTTTCAAAGGCAGTGGTTTACATTTAAGGGGCATGTTTTGGGTTAAAGGTGCTGACAATTTCAATATCCAAGCATAGGTGATAATAGTGACAGTTCACAATTGGCTGCAATATCAATTTAAATGTCAATTTGAATACATGTTGCTGCTATAGGTTTCAATAGTTACTTAATTTCTTACTTCATGCATACATTTGACATTGTAGATGGTTTGAATTAAATGTGGAAGAACAAGAATGCGCACCAAATGTTCAATGTAATGCGATATTTAAATTGCTCATAGTCAGCTTATTAAATTGCATGCCAAGTGTTTGTGAAAATGTCCATTGGGTTGTAAGTGCATGTTTTAAATGTAGAAATCATATTTATGCATTCAAAAACACAAAAAATATTGCATTTGCAATTTGGTTCTTTGCCTAGATATCTTAGAAATCATTTGCAAGCATTTAAATGTCATTTAAAACCATTCCAACTAAGCAAAAACAAGCTGAAAAATAGAAGACAGTGAGATAGAGCTTGCACGCAAAGTGTTTGACAAAATGTCAAACAATTTGGTGTTTGTTAGAGTTAGAACCAGCAGAGGTTCTTATAACGACCTGTAGGGTCAGGGGCGAGTCAAACCTACCTTTGACATTTAAGTTTTGATAAAAACAACTTGTAAACCATAACTCTCAATCTGACCTTTCAATAGTTCCTCACATGCACCACTTGATTCCTGCACACAAAAAAAGAGGGAATAGGGTTGTGGAAAGGGGTGCGCCTAAATCAAACCCCAATTGAGGAATTGCCTTGTAATCTATGTTGCCAAATCAGGAATGGGAACGAGTACAAGTACGTGAGTACAGAAAAACAAATTTGGGGGGGCTTGGGAACATTTTTGATACACACACACACATATATAGATACACACACACACACACACACACACATATATATATATATGAATTAAGTTTAGAATGTCATATACCAATACATATGCTAAACAAAACCATTACAAATTTCAAATTATGAAACATATCATTCTAATTTAAATTCAGGCTTTTGTATTAGAAAGTTCAAGCCAGAATCTCGTGATAGATAAGTTCAAAGTTCGCTAATCAGCACTCTGGGTCTTTAGAATATGTAAAAGATCAAATTAGAATCATTGAACATTTTGGCATTTTAAAACACAAATCCCAAAAGTGTACCTAGTGAAGATTTGCTTCAACATCTGATTTTAGTATGTTTCATACCTGAAATCGCCTGGAAAAGTCCCATGATTCAGCAACTTAGCATGAAATTGAAAAGAAAACACCTAGAAAGGAAGCACGCAAATATATAGCAGAGGCTTGATAAAATGCTTATACCTTCACGAACCTTCTTGATGTCAAAATGCTCATGAAGATGGTTGATATTGTCTTTGACGTTGTATTGACAATGAATCTAGGATAGGAAAATCATGAATACCTTCAAAAATGCTTAGATTTACAAATTACTCCTCTTCCATGCCATGAATGCTTGAACTTGATGCTTGCTTGATTTTCTGAATTGACTTGATTGCTTGAGGGATGGAACAGATGCTTGAGTCAAGGTGAGATTGAATTCATACCTTACCAAAATGAGGGAGGTAGCCTTGATTACATACCTATCCTAGCCATTTTGAGGTGCAAAACTTGAAGGACGCCAACATGGATTTGGTGTTCTTGCTGAAATCAACTGATTGTTGTCTGATTCAAATTTGGGGCTATTTCTCAGGGTTAGGGGCACCCCAAATTTCACACTTGACCCACAGAGTCACCGTTGACCACCCAATACGGGCTCAAATTTGGATCCAAAGTCCAATTTGATATAGGGATGTCAAAAATATATGGGTAATGAAGGTTGGATCAAGCACAACGAGCATGGAAGCCATGAACATTATAATGGGGCCTAATTGAGGAACAAAATTTATAAGGATACAATTTAGGACAATACACTGAGTCTTAGGATCCAGCATTGGCTGCAAAGAGTTCATCGTTTAGTATTTTTTTGCACAAGTTTGTAAAATTTTGGGGCAAACTTTGTGTAGTTAGTAGAAAGACCATGAAGGAAAGGGTATTAAAGTAACATTGTAATATTTAGCTTATAATGATCATTTAAGTAGTTCTAACTTCCAATTATGTAAATCAATCAGTCAGTTTTAGTAACTTCCATTTATGTCTTCAGTTCTTGATCATTTCTGATACGGAAAGATCTTTGTAGTATTTTATAAGTATTCCTCTCCTTTGTTAATAACAATCAATTACAATTTCATTGGCTACTACTTGAATCCAAAGTTTTCCTTCTCTTTAGACTTTGGGACTAATGGGGACTTCATCAGGGGGCTTGCAACACTGCAGAAGGGAGGTTGTTTTCTTCACCTCTATTCATTTAATACAAGATCGACATTGTATCCAGTGAAAAATATATATTCAATGTTTGACATGATTTATGTAAAGGTTAATCAAATTTCTAATTTAATATCAAGATATATGCTTGGATTGTCTCTTCTTGTATTGTTTCAGATTTTAATGTAATATCACTGTGGATATATTTCTAATAACTATTTGCTGCAGATCACTGGAAGATAATATTAATTGATTTCGATATTTCTTCTTGCTGATCAGGTTTACATACATATACTTTTGTGAAGAGGCACGTCCATGGATAGACATGCCTCCACATACATGGAGACATGTCTATACATAGATGTGTCTCTATGTTAGACCCAGCGATATACATATGTCTATTGATTGTCAATGGTTGTAACCATTCATGTTGGTTTCACACGATAACACTTGCTGTTACTACTTGATGATTCCCGATTTGTTTGGTTTAACACAGTGATTTAAATTGGTTTCAAATCTGGCATGGCACATCCATAAATATCAATGTTACTGATCAGTGACAATGGATTAAACAGAGGCAATCTCTCCATTATTGCAATGGCATAAATCAGTATATCTAGTGATGTTCATTAGCTTACAAGATAGATGATTGAATGAGAGACTTCAACCGTCTCTCATTCAATCATTTATCTTACCGAAGCTATTATGTTCTAACAATTTAAGTATTATTTTTAATAAGTTCAAAAGTAAATTTCATCTTTAAGTTGAAATTTTAGTTTATTTTTCAGTTTACTAAATCAACAGTTTTGTCCTTGCAGATTTGTAGTGCGAAGATTACGGCACAAAAATGCCTCACCATTCACATTTTATTCCAGCCCATTTATAGGCATTTGCTCGATTGGAGCACATTTGAGGCCAATCGCTCCAAGAAGTGCAACAAGTTGACTCAAAAAGTTAGAAGTATCTAAATGATCTCGTTTTGTACAGTACAATCTCTTATAAACCAGAAAGGCAGACAGAAGGGTCATACGATGCCATTGACCTTGATAACATGGATTGATATTCAAATTGGATCACTGATGATGTAAATTCCCTCGTCTCCACAAATGAGATCACCGATGAGGAGTTCATGGAAGAGCCTTCAAAGCTACAGAAGGGAGGATGTTTTCTTCACTTCTGCATATTTAAAGATCAATTTTGCATCCAGTGAAAAATATACATTCAGTGTTCAAAACATATATTTTTAATATGTTCAGAACTTAGTTTTATCTTTAATGGGTTCAAATTTCAATTGATTTTTCAGTTTATTAAGTTATAAATTTTGTCCTTACAGAATTATAATGGGAAGATTATGGTGCAAAAACACCTCACATCCACAATTTTGTTCCAACCCAACAACATTTATGGGTGTGAGCTCAATTGGAATACATTCAAGGCCATTTACAAAAAGAAGTGCAACAAATTGTCTTATAAATATCTAAATGACCATGATTTTTGTATGGTACAATCTCCAGAAAGGTGGACAAAAGGGTCATACATAATGCCATGGACATTGAAAACACAGATTGCTATTCAATTTGGATTACTAATGATGTGGGTGCCCTCTTTTCTTCAGACGAGATCACTAAAGTTGAGAGCAGTAGAAAAACAGGTAGCAGATGCAGTGGCATAAAGGAGGCAGAAGGTGAGGTTGAGGCATCAGTTGGGGCTTCATTGGATGTAGCTTCAAGGAACAAGCTAAATTATTGCCATACACTTCGAAAGCACCCACAAAAAATTTACTTATAAGATTAGATAAGACAGGATAAATTTATTAATGTCTAACAAGAGACCATAAGGGTCTAAGGGACTGAAAAATGTAGACCAGGCGACAACCAGCAAGAGGAGCATCAAATGGTGTTCACGGAAAGAGCAAGATGAAAGCCAAAAACATAACAAGAAAAGGCTAGATGCTCCTCATAGGAAAGAAATAGTCCAAAAAAACTAACAAATATAGTTCGGAGTGAGGGCAAGCTTCAGGCCATCTCAAAGAACAGTCGGAGGTGGGTTGACGCTAACGAGTGTACCCTTTATGAGGCCTCACAAACTTGGTGTGACCCGAAGAAGAAAGGTCGACTAACCGCTTTGTCCCTTGGGGAGGTGATCCAGGAGTGGAGGCAATAAGCTGGGCTTAAATCTGCCTCAATGGGGACTGAAGAGGTAAAGAGTGATGACAAAGTCGCATGACCTTCTAGAGATAGAGGGCAGTACGCTACTAATTGGCATATCTAAAGAATGAGGAAAGGGACATGCACCCTTTGAAAAAACAGTAGAATCTCCCCCTAATCTCATACTAGATGGGGCAATGAAATATAATGCATCTTTGATTCTACCTTCCCAAGGGGAGGAAGGCAATAGATCCTATCCTCCCTATCAAAATGATGTTCAATCTGAATATGTAACCAATTGGAGCCCACCCAAATAGAACCCAAATAGATGTAGAGGGCATGAGTCCAGTGGCGAGTGAGGTACCAAGGGTGCATGATAACCCCATCCTGGATATCCATGTAGTGCTTATTATAGAAAGCCATCCTCGGGCAAAGTCCCTCCATAGGGTTCCTCCATGTTTTGATAATGTACTGTCTATAGATGTCGGTCTTGATGTGCCAATTCAACTCCTTCTGAGAGGGGAGGAGGTGAGTTGAGGCATTTTGAGAAAATAGGAAGGGGGAAAAGGCGGTCCATCACGATCCCAATTGAGCCAAGGAGACCAAGGGTTTGGGTGAACCAACAACGAGCCCTATTGGCAAAATTGGAACCTGCCACCCCCTCTAAAGAACAATAGGCCAAGTAGGAATACCTATGATGACCCTTAGAGGAGTCCATGAAGCCCAAAAACCGACAGAGAAACCAGACCAAGTCGAAGATGGTCTTGAGCCTGAAAGGGTGGGCACCAAACTCAACCGTGATGATGTTGTGGGGAGTGCACCAATGACATTTGATAATGCGTCGAAGAAGGAAGGTCTGGACACTCTCGATTAAAGCCTAATCCAACTCCAAAAAAGAGAGGCCCCCTACACAATAGAGTCATATAGAACAGTCGGCTTGACCGAGGAGTCCAAAAGGGACATCTTGGTCATGGTATCTTGGAAGTGACGCCTGAAGGACTGTCTCTCGAGCATAGCCAAGGAACTAAGGCCCTTACTGGCCCAGGGCTACATGGAAAGTCTCAATATGAAACCGGATCTATAGAAATTTACCCCCAAATAGTATTGGAGGAAGTAATCTTCAATCTCCATGCCCTGAAAGTAGAATCACAATTAATAGTCGCGAATCACAAAAGGAGGCCAACCCATGAAGAAGTCGTTGGAGCCCCTCTAGTGAAGAAGCCAAGAGAACCATGTTGTTGGCAAAAAGTAAAATGGAGATCAAAACCTAGTGTAAGTAGCAGTCATTGTCACAAAGCGAGAAATCCCAAAGGAAAGTCTTGAGCTCATAAATGTAGATACTAGAAAGAGTTGGGGAGAGAGGGCAGCCCTACTCAGCCCAATGGTGCTTTGAATAAGATCTGAAAATCCCTGTGGAGAACTCAACTTGCCCACCACACTCATCAAGAGAGTCCCAGAGATCCCACTGTTCGTTAGCCTCTAGAAGAGAGTCACCCAAGGAACAAATCAAAGGCTTTGTGAAAGTGTATGAAACAACAATAGACTTTCGTCATAGGGTGTCATGCCTCCTCAATGATTGTCCACAGAGTCAAGATACGGTCCATGATCTAAAAATCTATATGAAACCGCACAACAACACCAACAATCAAGCTCCTTGGATAAGATGGTATTCAACATGGTTGCGTAAAGTTTAGCAAATGTATGTCCAACCATGATGGTCCTATAGTTGTCGGGGTCCAAGACCAACCTAATCTTATAGATCGGATAAATAGTACGTCACGACCAAGAGTCGGGGAAGCCAGTGCAAACCACTCTATTAAAAAGCATTGTGAGAAAGGAACCCAAAATTGTAATACCAAGCTTAAAGAGCTCCACTTGGAACCCTTCCTCATCTATTGTATTGTTGTTGTTCATGCATCTTGTTACATCCCAATTTTTGACCTAATTTAAAATATAGCCGTCAAGGTTCACATGAAGTCAGTTGGCAGTTTAATTTGTTATAATCTGGCGAAATGGTAAAATGGTTAGTCGTTATAATTTCATGTGAAGATAACATGCTAGTTGATCATTTATCACGATTTCATGGATGGTTAACCGTTATGATTATTTATGATTAAATAATTTATTATGATAATATAACTTAACTGTGGAGAATTTCCTTGTAGGAAGCACGTCGAAGGGGTGGAAGCATTGTCGGAAAAGAATTAGGCAGGAGCATCACCATCACTGGGCAAATGGATTGAGGACCTAGCGACTTGAAAATAGGATAAATCTGTGGGACCCACATGAGCTATTTAAATAAATAATTTAAGAAACATAAAATAATTGAGTTAAAATATAAAACGTACCTCAAAAGATTTAAAATGATCTTTCACCATATTATTATAATATATATGTATATACGTACATATAGATATAAAAATAAAAATGAAATGGCACCATTATATTATAATGATATAATAAAATGATGTCACCACATTAATATATTTACATATACGTATGTAAATATAAATTATAAGAATAATCGAATTATAAACTTCCAACTCTTTTTCCATCTTTTATTCTTTTCCTTGTTTGTAACCAATTAAACACTTGGCGTTCTTATTCGACAAATATTCTTTATGTTACGAAAGCCAAAGGGTCTTATTTAAACCTTTTTATATCTTGAGTCGAGAAAAAGGCAGGTAGTTATTATTTTTCAAGTATCCGACTTCTTTTATTCACCCAACCACGAATTCTTAGCAACTATGTTTCAAGATATCACCCGTATTATGAGACAGAAGGCAGTAATATTATTTCATGGCACCCGACTTATGTTTTCATGGCGCCCGATTTATATTTTCATTGCATCCGACCTTTACATTCTTTTTACTATTGATTACTTCTGCCGAATCCTTGCTAATCGATTGGTAAGCTTATTCAAGTAGTATGATTTCCATTCCTTGCCGTGCAAGTATTCTGGTTGAGAAATAGAGATTTTATGCATTGAAAGTGACATCGCAAGAAATTGGAGGAAACTGATCCATTTTGCAATTTCTTCAAAAACAAACCAAATTCTTATCATGTCTTGAGTTATCTTTCTAATGTTTTTTTTAAAATACAATTTCTATAGCAGCCGGCTAGGCACAGGAACCTCTTTTCTTTATGACTGTGTTCGCGTAATTTAACTTGCCGAATAATCCCTATGAACTATAATGAATTTCCTTCTTATTTTCATAGTAATCAGATTTATCATAAAAGAAGTTGAATAGTATCTCTTTAGGAAGAGTTTCCAAGTGTAATAAGAACTCGGATGAATGTTGCTGATCTCATTAACATGTTTTATTTTGCCACAACTTATGATAAAAGATATAAACAATGATAAAGGGCAGAATGCTCATAAACTTCCAAGACACCTAGGATTCATCGGCTGTGTAGTCATGAAAGGTGAAGAGGTGGAATGAATCTGCAAGAAAGTAGAAGAGAAAATCAGACACGATTAAATAAATTAAATTAAACATACTTAATAGCTCATGCATGATCTTGTTTATTGTATTCTCCTGCTATCAAGTCAAATGGGTGATTCAATATTAGAATGCTCGATGAATGACCAGCTGTTCCATGTCTAATTCTGGGTAGGGAGGGCTTTCTTGTTAGAGATTGTGTGGGAATAAGTTATGGTCCGAGGTTGGGTGGTTAAGCCCCTGACAATGTTTCAACTCTACTTAAGTTGTCGGACGTGCAATAGACAAAGATAAGCTATGCATTCAATTGTTTATCGGAACAAGTATGTTTACTTTTATAATGTACATGCAAGATGAAGGTAAGAATAATTGAGTTATATCATCGTTATAGTTATTTTATATTTAGTTGCGAGAGATAGATTTATCTGATGAATTTATATATCAAACTTTCTTTTATATGAATAATAAATATGAGCATATCTCCTAATCTTAAGTTATTGCCACAGTTAAACAATCAGAAGGAAAGGAATGATACAATGGTATCTGGAGCCCTAAAATGATACAGTGGTATCTGAAGCCCTAATTGATTCAATGGCATCTGAAGCCCTAAATGATACAATGGTATCTGATGACCTAAATGATCCAATGGTAATCGAAGCCCTAATTGATACAGTGGTATGTGATGCCCTAATTTACACAGTGGTATTTAATGGTAATTATCATTTGATTTTTGATATAGTGGTATTGGATGGAAGTCGTTATACGATATTGTTATAGTAGTATTTGTGGACTAATCTGAGTGATTGCAAAAGCATCCCTACAATAATTTATCGGATCAAATTCCATGGTATGTGGATTTTGATTTCTATAGTAAATTCATTGATGATGTTTTAAGTTCTTAGTTAAGAAATTTTGTTTAACTGATTTTAACGGTAAATCTCATTCTGACTGATATAACTGTCTTCCTATGAATTGAAGTAATAACTGTATTTTCTCGAGTATGTTAGTTGTTAATTGTCTTCCTATGAATTGAAGTAATAACTGTATTTTCTCGAGTATGTTAGTTGTTAATTAAGACCCTAGAAATCTGGTTGTTACACATCTAACTGCCTCACTGATGTTGGAGAACGTGAAGAGGTGGCAATGAAGCTGGGGAGTGAGGTGGAGAGGGGCTTGACAGGAGATCTTGTACAAAATGTTTGAAAAATATCAATATGGATTTGTGATTACTAATTTATGATCTTATGACACCATGATGTGTACTGACCTCCTTATTGATCCATGAATGAACGAAAAACTGCTTATCAGCTCTCTAAATTCAGTGTAATGCATAATTTAACAATATTTTTGTAAATATAATTTGCCAGGATTTTGCAAGTTACCAAATCTAAGTACAATGTGCATCTTCCAATTCATAAGTTTTTAAACAATAATTCAAAGTTCAAACATCCAATTTTTTTACGAAATAACACAAGAGAAGCATTGAAAAAAATTGGTTCTGATGTGTTGGGTTGCTTCCATCAGATGCTCTACATATCTGTTGCGTATGCTCCTGGACAGGCACTTGGTGGTTGAAGATTTGATAGTTATGAAACACATTTTTCATTTAGCCTGGAATTTATTGAATTCCATGAATCCATTCAAAACTTCAGGGTAAAAAGTGAAATATTACTTGCATAGTCACTTGTTTCAATTGCTTAATGTTTGCTGCTAAGCCAAACACTTATTGTTTTAGGTTCATATTAGACAACTAGCATGCTTCATTAATTCAGTCGATCCATTTTGCTAATTAAAATGAGAAAAGGTTATTATGTTCATTCTTAGAGGAAGAATCACATGTTAATGAAGATTTACCTCTGTAATGGCAGTATCTTTGGAAGCTCCCATTTTCGAGTTGTAAAACATGACTGCTGCAAAGATTTCAGGTTCTAAAACATCCCACGAGGCCTCCTCTAATTTAGTTACTGTTATGTGGTCAGATCCGAAATAAACACGTGCAACACCTGAAAACGCACATTAAAAGAAAAACTTTAAAATGGAAAATCAAAATATAATCTAATCTAGATCAGATATTTTATGGTGAGAAGCACCATCAAAAACAGTCAATATAAGTCCAAATATGAAATTTATAGTCATGTGAGAAGAATACAAACATCTTTCATAGTACCTTGAACAAGAACTAACTTTCATAAGAGCATTTACTTCAAAACTTTTACATAACTCCTACACTAAAAATAAACAATGTAGTATGTATTCAGACTATTCACCACACATGAAACCAGAGTCAAGAAAAGAAATACCAACCAAACATATAAAGGATTGATGATCTTATTATCAGCATTTAAATTTTAACCTAAAGATAGACACTATATAGGTTTGTAGCTTTCAGCTACAAAATGATACAGCCTTAGAAAGTTGAAACTTGTAAATGATTATTTTGTACAATTCTGAAATCTCACACTCCTCTGTTTTAGACATGTTCATTCTCAAAGCTTTTTCTCACCATAACCAACAACAATTTATAATTGTAGGGACAATAACATTTCAATCACCCACCAGTTAGTGTTACAATGCAATTCCTTCTTTGTTTCTAAAAGATTACAGCAGATACATGAAAGTGACTTTGTGTCATTAGTTGTAAAACAAACTGTTGATTCTGTTTAGATGTAGCTTGATTTCCCTTCCTCTATCAACAGACACAACTGCAACTTGTTGGATAAGATTATAATCTGACCATTATACATATATCTTAAATTCTTCGATCGACTTTTGTTATGCTCTTCTACTCTCAGTCTCATCTTCATTATGATATTGGTCTTGGCCAGCATCACCACATTGCAATGCAGGTTTTGAAAACTATAAAATTATAAAGTTACACATACTTACATAAATATAAAAAATACATATATGTAGTTGGTTTCAGGATCATGCATCATCTTCAGTAGCTGTAGCTTAATACAGTTTCTGTAGTAATCATATTATACAATTATCCTACCTTAATATTTATCAACATATTTGGACCTAACCAATGGAATTGTTTATTGATACTAAAAACAATATTATGCTGTAAGTTGCATTTATCCTTCCTGTATCTTTTTCAGCATTAAACTCAACAATATACTCCATCATAAACCTGCTCCTGAAATACACTACCAATGTTGCATATTTGCAGAATCCAATTTCTAGCATATAGCTTAGGGCACACTTTATTACATAATCTTCATTTATAGTTCCACAAGCACAATCAATTATGAATTCATAACATCCATCAAACCTCAGTGTGTATGCATGCATAATGTAAATGGGTACATATATGATAAATCATTCTTGATCTTCTTAAACTCACATGAGAATTTTCTGAAGGGTTCTTCTTGATACACTTGGATCAAACTTCAACAAAATTAGTTTCTAAATAATACAACTTTAACCTGACTTGGATTTTTGTACCTTTTACTGCACTTCGCTTACATGTCTTTTACTGTACTTTGCAATCTCTGCTTTCAAGTTATAATATTTTTCTGAACTGCAATGATGTGGCAACTAATCAGTGACATGAAGGCTTTGAAAAAGTTTGTCCACAGAGCAGATTGTAGACAACGACAAGAAGCAAAAGAACCACTAGCTCTCCAATAGCCTTCACAAAAAACCACCAATTGTAGTATGGGGTTAGGCTATTTATTGTGTAGAGATTTCTATATTGCATCGGCTTCTACTTTAGCATTGATTTCCTACTAGTGCTGACTTTCTTTTAAGAGTTAAAATGCATGTGCTAGATATTAGAGAATGAATTATAATGATAATATGATACTGAATGGGTATAAAATCCTCTTATTCACAAGTGATTTAATTATTTGACTAACTAATTGTGAGGTACATACTATAGCTGCAGCGCTGACTTTCTAAACAGTGTTGACCAAGCACATAGCTGTAGTTGACCAACTCTCCAGAGTGCAATATATATTTAAGGTGAAACTGATGATGGCTGCATTTTCAAGATATTACGCATCACATTAACCTTCTATTTATTGAATTTCACTGCGATTGTTAAAGGTTGATTGTTTGTACCGCTCAGGTTGACCACCATAAAAGATAATTACTGTTGCTCTAAGCCCCTGGTTTCAACAGAGAAAACAGAATAGGTCAGCACTTCAATCAAGAAATGTGGCAAAGACAGAACAAGCCAACAGTGGAAAGAAGATTCTGGCCAACAAGAAGCAGGATAAGGGATGCTGGCAAAACCAGAAGAGGTCAGCAGTTCCATCAAGAATTGTGGCAAACATAAAACAAGTCAACAGTGGAAAAAGGATTCTGGCAAACAAGAAGCAGTATAAGGGATGCTGGCAAGTGACGATGGCTGCATTTTCAAGGCATAAAGATCACATTGATTTCCCAATTACTGAATTTCACTGCAAAAATGAAAAGTTAATTATGTTAATGTTTTGAACCAGAATATTATAAATGCAATAATCAGAACCTTTAACATCAAACTACAAGATAAACAAACAAAGATTTACCCTGAGAAAACCCTCCTACTCGAGGGAAAAGACCTACCACACCCAGTATATACCCTTTATTGAGTTTTCCAAAACAGTATGGTTATCTCTTGCTTATGCTGGAGACTTCTACCAGTCAGTTGATAAACTTTATGATCAATTCAGAATAAGACAAAACTCTGTACGAGTATCTCTCAGATATGTCTATCACATAAAGACTTACAACTGCAATATCATTATGTAAATCAAACACAGATCAAGTACACTATTAATTATGCACTATGTATAATAACTATATCATCTGAAATTTGAAAACAAGGCTTGAGAAGCATATGAATCAGACATAGAGTGATTCCCAAAGAAGAGATGTCATACTGATGCAACAAACAACCAACAAATGTTGTTGAGAGATACTCCCAAGGATCTGCCGTAGCACCTACCAAGAAGAGTTCACACAACAGAAGAGTCTCCACCAAGGAATACTAGAGTCTGCCATCACAATAATAAACTAAAATCAATCAACACAGTAACTGTCAACGGCCACATGTAAATACGCAAGTCATAATCATCAGTGAAACCGGGGGACTCGCACCCCCCCCCCCCCCCCCCCCCCCCAAACTCTTGAAGTACCTATCCCTCAGATGTCCCTGCACTGGGTACTTGAAGTACCCGAGTATCCCCACCTCCATTCCGCAACCATGCTGTTGCCGGGATGGGTACCTGAATTTCTATTTGATTTTATGTTTTTGAATGTTACAATGTTGAATGTTCCATAGTTCTGTTTCACGTTGCACTATTTCTATGTTCAAATATTTTAATTTGGTATGATATACTGAAACATCATTTCATAAGTAGCATTTCAAGTTCTATATGTATGGTATACAGCACCCCGTTTGCCCCCCACCAACTGCCACCATTCCCCTGCCACCCCCCTTAGTCCCAAAATTGAGGCCTTTCGCCCGCACCCATCCTCTTGGAAACTCGTCCTGACATACCCCAATGTTGGTGCTACACTATAATTATGAGTCACCTCACAATGGCCATGCAATATATGTGAATGATGCCGAAACATACTATCTCAGTAATGAATCAAGAATAATATCAGCAAGAGAAACCAATCTCATGCGAACAACTTGGTCATGACTGGGAGTCAACATGATGACTCAGCTGGGCAGAACAAAAAACCTGGAGGATGCCGAAACACATTTGAAATTCCAACATCTCACAAAGAGGGAGAGAGCAATAAAAACATCTCAATGCCAATTAGATGAACTACACAAAGCCATCAGGGAGCTGGAACTCATATCAAATAACAGAGCAGAATGAAGCATGATAAGAAGAGATTATCATCACACAGAATTTCTCAGAATCCTTACAGCAGACAATCACAGGTAACTAATCTCTCTCGCAGCTACATAACTTAACCAATTATTTGTAGTTTGTACTTCTCAGGTTGACTTCCATAGAAGATAATTACTGTTGCTCTAAGCTCCCAGAATAAACATGAAAATCAGAATAGGTCAGCAGTACCATCAAGAATTGTGGCAAAAACAGAACAAACCAACAGTGCGAAAAAAATTCTGGCAGAAAAGAAGCAAGACAAGGGACGCTACCAAAGTTATAAACCAGAAGTTCCACTATGGATGGTATTAATGATAATTACGAGCTTACAGTAGCATATTAGAAGCAAACAGTCCTCTAAGAGATGGTGACCATTGTTATATGCCTAAGTTGAGAGAGATAGCACAGAATATGCAGATTCAACAGGATTGCATAAGACCAGAGATGAGTGAAATACAGCAATAGCATGAATATCAGAGTCACATTACACCATAAATGATTGATATATGTTTCATAGCATAATAGTTCCCACATTAACCACATCCTCACTTGTTCCAAGTTCCATACAAATAGACTCTATACAATTGGTTATGTCTCCAACTGTCACCATCTGACAACACAAATGACACCTCTTCGAAACAGTGATTTATTAACTAACAAAAGTCTTACCTACCTATTCATGGCATAATTGGCACCTACAACCATGATAATTAAGACTGACAACAACTAAACCAACAAAAGTCTTACTGACCTACTCATGGCATAATTGCCACCTACAACCATGATAATTAAGACTGACAACAACTACGGACAATGACCAATTTTAGATGGCAATATCATGTGGGATGGTGAAATCATTTTTAATTTACCTGAGACAAGAGACAATTTTAATAATAGCTGATGTAAGTTTTATTTTTATAAATTATCCAGCATATGTTTAATCTACTATAATTTTTAAAAAAAACCTATAGCTAACACTAGATTTCCAAGAAGTGGCATCACTCAAGCAATAGTTTTACCTCAAGCATATAAAAGATACCAACTAAGGACTCTTGTGGTGTGGCTTTGTTGACTATTGTTACAAAAGCAAAAGATCACATAGTTGACTCTGCACACTGGCTTAAGGATGATTAAAGTATAAGCAACAACAACTGCTTTTTAACCAAACTATCTTTAAGCCTTCATCTCCATTTAAGATTCATTGTCCTTTACTACGATGGTTTGGATATCGTTATTGCAGATTGTCTATCTCCATATACTCAATCCGTTGGGAGTACTATTGTCTTCTCTGACATGAGAAGCAACAGTTTAGTTTCTTGCTTCTCAACAACTTGCACTCCATGAAGATCTTCATCATTTCCGCGAGACCTTGCCACCCACTCTTCTCCCAAGAAAAACTACAGCTTCTAACATCAGCCCTAATGTATGGATTTCCTATGCTAGCTGTTCTTTACAATGTGCATGACCAGATTAATGTCTTGGTCCCTACCCCATTGCCATCAGCTACCACTATCTCCAAGTACATCATCGAGAAAGTTGTTATGAAGGTCTGCAAATTGTAATTATACAAAATAGTGTTGATCAACTATCATCTTACCTTCCCTTCACCAAAACTTTCCAACAAAATGGTTTGTTCAAACTTCTCTTAGTCTTGGCCCCAACACATAACCATCCTACTCATAAATTTGGAGGTCTCTTCAACCTTGAAATCTACGAGAACATCATGAATCAGGATCCATTTGCCAAAATTTATGCCACTATGTCAGACATGCAATTTCTAGGGGCTTGGAGAGAGGCAACATTAGAGCTCAGCAAGCAGCTAGATTCAAGAGACAATCAGACCATTGGCCACATATTGACACTCCAAGCTATCGTTATGGAGGCTCCCTATTAGTCTTCGCGATCTCTTCTTGTTTTATAGACTTCAAGGCTCTTAACTCAATTTTGAGACACCTAATTTTCTAGAGGATACGAGATGTTATTTTTCATGATTCTCTCATTACCAAAGCTTGGATGATTTATGAGACAATTATTAAGCACTTGTGTATTTCTCATGGTATTTTTAACTTTGTGAAGAGTGTCAATGGGGTCAAAAAAGGCTTTCCTCTTCCATTAACCCTCTTCAATATTTACATTGAGGAGTTGGGAGTTACTTTGGCAACACAGCCATATAAATGAATCAATGATGGTTGGGTTTTACATGAGGTCATTATAGGCTATAGCTATGCTACTTCTTTCCAATGATTTCATTCTCCTCTCCCATTTGGCCAAAGGCTTACAATGACAAATTGATGCCTTGCTCGTTTCTACGAACTTCACTAACTTGTGGTCAGCCTTAGTAATTAGTAAAGTCATTACTTATGAACTTCACCAACTTGTAGTCAGCCTTAGTAAAAGTGAAGTCATTAGTTTCAACATTTCCAAAAATTCTTTCCAGATCCCAATTCTCCCGCAATGAAGCAGCTTTGGAGATCACATCAACTTAGACATACTCAGTAGTCCAATTTTTCAGTCCAATTGCGTCTTTGCAAGGGCTATGCCTCTCTATGTCTTGGAGCATCAATGTTTCCAAATCTACTTCCAAGATATTCCTTCAAGGATGGATCCTTTTGATAAATCATCAAGGCTACAATTTTATTTGTGTTTGAAGTTTGGGGACTAGACACGGAATTCATCAAATGGACCCATATTAAGAGGGTCCGAGTCCTCATGATGTGGCGCATGAAATGTAGCAATCTAATGATCCTCAAACCATTGCCTCGATCAAGTTTATCGGCTAGCCACTACCTCTTGAGACTATCTTCTTGCTTACTTTCTAAATTCATAAACTTAGATCCATGGGTGATTCAACTTCTAGTCATGAGTGGTATCCACACTTATCTCTCTATTACTCTAAGCAGATTGCTTCATTTGGCTCCAAGTGATAACTACATTTTTTGTTGTACTGATATGTTTCTGGATTCGATTGTGTTAAGATTTTTACCATCAACGTTTCGAATCACACTACGTGATCCATCATCAGGATGAAGAGCAAGAGATGCAAAAAACAATGTTAGACAAGCTTGACTAGCTCGATCCTTTCTATCAACACCTCTATTGATAGAGTACCTCCACATATTCCACATACTCCTTAGACACTCCTACTCAACTCCTTCCTTTGAAGGTCACTTCACTAGACCTACCAAGAAGGACATTTACAAAAAGTAAAGCAGTCACTTGGACATTACTCATATGTCACTCAGTTTGGAGCTTGATTTTTACACACAACATTTCTTATAGCCTATAGTTGAAGGATTATATATTACAACATCCTAGCCATCTTTCAACATCATTGAACACACTAATTAAGGTTTACTATTGAGTATTTTAGCTTGGTTAGGAACTTCTACACAGGTTCAACATGAATATGCAAGGAAAAGTTCAAGTGGTTTGAGTTACTCTATTTTCCATTCACTTTGAAGATTAGAGTTAGTCTTTTTATTTCGCTAAATAAATCTGAAGTGCTACTATCTAATGGTGATAAACACTTATCTTCCAACTCATCCTTATAAGTAAGAAGGATATTTTGTAATCCAAGCTGAATTTAGAAAGATTAAACTTTGAGCTCAATTAGTATAAAGATAGAAGCAAGATACAGGGACAGATGGCTTCAAAAGCTTTTTGAAGGACTGAGATACTAAAGTTGTAACTTTGCAGAACATAGAACAAATTATTGATTCCATGCAATTGCGAATAATATTAGTTGTGGAGGTTGCCTTGCAAGTTTTTCAAAGCAATCAAAGACTGATTTGAAAGTATAATTTTCTATGCATGCTTCTTTATGTTGAAATTTTCATCATTGTGTGATTTAGCAATGTTATTTATATTTATTCCATGAGAACCCTAAAAGAAGAGCTTGAAACAATATCTGTCAACAATTTGGTCTTAGTTGCACTAGATTGTTTGATAAACATCATATTGGCAGAGATGAGGTTTTCAGAATCCTTCATATCGAATGCATCCACAAAATTATTTGATGCCAATGGTAAGCAGTATTAGGGAATTTGGCATCTAAGATCAACTTAGTAAAAGTTGTGGCCTTCAAATCCTATTGTTGGGGAGTGAATCCTCAACCCTATAAGTTAAGGTCTTTGTTCTAATGATTTTATATTTTGTTTTCAGTTGTATGCTTGTATTTCTTAGTTTTATTCTAATTTAGATTTATTTAGTTCTTTTATAATAGCAAGAAATCAGGTTGCAAGAATAACTGTTAATGAAAGTTCAGGTGGGGAAGGAACCGATAAATTCATGATATAACATCTCCTTTGTAGAAGCACCCATGAGAATTTCACAAATTCTAAGAAGCGGGGCATATATTTTTTAGTGTAGTTATTGTAATAATAAACCAAAAACTAGCTCATATTCTTGAGTGAAACTTCACTTTATGGGCCTTGCTAGCAAAGGGATGTGAATGTGTCAAGGCCTAGATAAGGAGTTGTATGCATACATAATTACACTTTCAAATCAGTCTTTGATTGCTTCAAAAAACTTGCAAGGCTATTCACAATTGTATGGAATCAACAATTTGTTCTATGCTGTTCTGGAAAATTACAACTTTAGTATCTCAGTCCTTCAAAAAGCTTTTGAAGCCATCTGTCCCTATATCTTACTCCTATCTTTAGACTAATTGAGCTCAAAGTTTAATCTTTCAAAAATCAGCTTGGATTACCAACTATCCTTCTTACTTATAAGGATGAGTTGGAAGATAAGTGTTTATCACCATTAGATTGTAGCACTTCAGATTTATTTAGCAAAATAAAAAGACTAACTCTAATCTTCAAAGTGAATGGAAAATAGAGTTACTCAAACCACTTGAACAGGATTTGTAAAAGAACAAGAAGAGGTTGATAGATTGGTTCAAATATCAAAACAAAACTACTTATAATTGTGTAGCGAGAAAAAAAATTAACCATTGATTTAGCTATAGCCTCCAAACATCCATTCTTGCCTATACCAAAAGTGGAAAATGCAGATGAAGTACAGGGTATTTGAAAAGGAGGGAAGAGACAATGCTGATCAAAAAATTGCACATTGCCTCTATGCCAATAGTCTTCCTTTCAACTTGGTGAGATCACAGTATTGGCGAGTGTCAGCAATCAATAGTGCACTGACTAGTTTCATAAGTTCTGGGTTTGAAAAGATGTGTGCTACCTTGTTGGAAAGAGAGGAATGCTATAGAGACCTCCCTTCAACCAATTAGAGATTCTTGGACTAAATCAAGTGTTTCTATTGTTTTCAATGTATGGAAAGATACCAAAAACCATCCATTTATTAATGTTATTGCAATGTCCCCAAAAGGAGCAATGTTTTTTAGGGTAGTTAATTATGTAGGGTAAGTGAAAGATGCACAATTCATTTCCAGAAAACTCCTTGAATACATTGAAATGGAGGGTAGTGAGAATGTGGTCCAGGTAATCACAGACAATGCAAAAATTTGTAGGGGCACAAGTGCTTTTAGTTAAGGACCCATATGAGCACATTTTTTGGACACCGCGCACTATATGCTCTCAACCTATTGGTGCAACAAATTGGCACTCAAATAGAGTGGGTGAAACAAATATACGGAGAGGTCAAGGAGATCCAGATGCTTGTGATGAACCACGAGATGTCTCTCAAGTTTGGAATTGTTGAAGGTAAATACTAAATGTAATTAATTTATTTTATTTTATTTATAACATGTTCATTTATCAATTGTATATAAATTTTCTTGATAATCATTTTTAATGTGTTATCTATGTATTGATATTGTTATTAACTTAGGTTGTTGGGAGTTGATTTTCAACCTCAACCAATAGTATGTATAGAAGGCTTCACATTCAGGGAGGACCCAAAAGGTCAAGTCATTGGTCTTGGATGAAAATTGGTGGATTTGTGTGGAATATGTATTGGAATTCACCAAGCCTAGCATGATTTTGTTCTTATTTGCTAATACACATGCACCTTTCTTAGGGTATGTCTATGATGGAATGGACACAATCGTAGAGAAAGCAAAATCGGCAATTCAAAAACATGAGGATGACCTTGTAGAATGTGAAAATGTATGCAATAAGGTGAAATCACTAATTCATCATCATTGGAAAAAGATGACTGGACCTTCTTGCATATGCCCTATCTCCAAGGTACAATAGCAAGAAAGTACTTACTATGCCAAGAAAATTAGCATCATATCGAGATGGAGTTGCTAATGGGTATTTGTGGGCATTTAGTACTCTTCCAAGATGAAGAAGTAGAGACAAGTTAGGCAAAAATTTGGCATGTTTGCCTCAAGGAGAAGTCATAGTCCAATGACTATTAATGATCAATACCCCATGGAAGTTGCCAAATGGTGGAAAGTCCATGGTCAAAAGTTTGGATTCATCCAACCTATTGCAATCAAGATCCTCTCACAAGTTTTTTGTTTTTTTACACCAATTTTATTCTACAATTTAGTGCTTAATATTCTTTAATTTACTTTGCAGTTTTACTTTATCTAGATTGCAAGTTCTTTTGTCATTGAATGGAATTGGAAAACATACTCTATCCACCCAGTGAACCATAATCAATTGGGTTCAAAAAAGGGTGAAGACTTAGTTTACATTCATTCTAATTTGCATTTTCTATCATGTAAGAAAGTACACTACAAGGATGGGGCAATAAAGCTTTGGGATGTAGTCCCTGAATGTGCCAACTTGGATGCAACCATTTAGGATCTTACTAGACTTACTATAGCTTATGATGATGATGATGACATCTCCTAAATATGGTGCATTGATGTAACATCCCAATTTCCCGGGTCTTAATTAATAACTAACATACTCATAGAAATACAATTATTACTTCAAGTTCATAAGAAGACAGTTATATCAGTCATGTTCATGTGAATGAGATTTACCATTAAAATTAGTTAGACAAAATTTCTTAACTAGAACTTATAATGCCATTAATGAATTTACCATAAAAACTAAAATCCACATACTGTGAAATTTGAACCAAGAAACATTGTAGGGATGCTTCTGCAATCACCCAAATTAGTCCACAATAACCTCCATAACAATATCATATAACAACTTCCATCCAATACTACTAAATCAAAATCAATGATGATTATCATTAAATACCACTATATAAAAATTAAGGTATCACATACCATGGTATTATGTATTAACCCCAACGGATTATTGCCTCTTTGAACACCAAAATCTTAAAACTTCAAGGGTTAGACATTTCGTCAAACAATTAGCAAGCAAGGTTGTTAAGAACCAGTGATGAACTGATGTCAAATTCTATTCTTGTAGTCAGAGTTGTACTAATACACTATGAGATTTGTCATGAAAAGAGTAATTCCTCAAATAATTCACCAATTAATATAGACGTATCAAATGCAATATAAAATCATACCTTCAATGTTCAAGGAGGAATTCTTATTACAATCAAATGTTACAATGCTTGACCATAATCCAATTATCAAACCATAGACCTGAACTGTAGAAGAAATTAAACCTGAGATTGCCTGCTAACTTACTGCATACTGAAAGATTTGAGACCCGGATAATAATACGCTGATGGGCGAGCTAATGGTCTGGCTTCTGACATAGCACCAAGCGACCTTGTCCAGCACCTACAATAGAAAGTTTTTAATGCAACTCCCCCACGCATTAATCATTATGGAGATCGCGGGTACATGGAGCAAGACGTCTAGCCACAAATTTGCGCACAAAACAGGTAATGCCGTCCTCCCAATTATAACTCAGCAGTTTGGGTCGACACTTCATCCGCAGACTGGGTAGATACTTTATCCAACTGTCTCAAGCACAAGACGGAATAACTCCCCATGCCTTATTTGTTGTCTTATCAATTCCGGGTTGGAAAGCCAAGCTACTGCAATCTTAGGCGGGTCCCGTGTATGAACATGCGTTAACCTTCATCTTCATTCCGCCCAGTCACCTCCATCTTCTTTTACCCACGTTGATGGCAGATTATGCGATTGAAGACAAAATCGCCTTAGTCACTAGACAGCTCACGGTATTAACCATTATAGAGATCGCCGGCTCAGGGTGTAAGACATCACAACTCGCAATGAGATCGCCGCCTGTCAGGTCTGTGCGATCTAATATAAAGCAGCACCCAATGAATTCATTCTGGCCTTCGGCTTGCCTATGAGGAATGTTTGTCGCCCCCGATACGTGGATACTGAGTGCGTCTTCAATAATTAATGTAAATTGACCATTATATATACTTGGAGTGCGGCAGATTCTGATATGCTGACTGGAGCTCGTCTACCAAATCCTTCAATGACAGGTCATCCTCCTAACCTGAAATTCGCATGTCAAATCTAGTCTAACCATCGAATTTTGCTTGCATGTGAAAATAAATCGATGCCTATAATGTCTTCTGCAATTTGCACCTTCTTGTCCTATTGTTCTGGATCGAATCCCTGACTTGAGGTTAATTCCTTCCAAATTCTTTTTGACTCTACAATAATTCGTGAAACGATGACTATCTCTTTCCTTGCTGATCCTTAAATGAATAGTGATGCAAAAACCATTAAGTTGGCCTTAAGCCACCGATGATCGCCCTGATGAAATGACTGAATGTCACCTCCAATCTGCAATAATTCAGATGATATTTCACACCCTCAAAATTGCGTATCGATTGAGAGTTATCGTTCTCAATGGCCAACTATGACAATTGCGAAAACCCTAGGTTCCACAATGCACCTGTGATTGAATCACAATCTGAAATCAAAGGAGAGATAAACAACTGCTTGATTTGAATGGAGCCCCGGGGTGCCTATTTATTCTTTTCTCTCCATCTTCTCCAGAAACTTCTAGAACATTTTTGATTTTATCTCTTAAGTGACTTTATTAAATATTTTATAATCCATGTCACTTTATTAAATTAATTAAATATAAAGTTATCTTTTAATATTTATTTATTTGATAACTTTATAAATAATTAACTTAATATTACTTATTTATTTAATTAAAATAATTAATTAGGCGTCCTTATAAAATATTCATTATTTTGGACAACCAGATTAATTAAATTAATTAAATCGAACTGTCACCAAAAATGGGGACATGACATATTAATTAGGGCATCGATTACTATTAGATCATTTAGGGCTTCTAATACCATTGACTCAATTAGGGATTCTGATACAACTGATTCAATTAGGGCTTCCCATACCACTGTATCATTTAAGGTTCCAGTTACCACTGAATCAATTAGGGCTTCAAATACCATTGTATCATTCCTTTCTTTCTGGTTTCTTAATTGTGGCAATAACTCAAGATTAGAAAATATGCTCATATTCAATATTCATATAAATGAAAACAATCTATCTCTCGCACCTAGCTGTAAAATATCTAAAACGCTGAAATAACTCAATTAATCTTACCTTCTTGCATATACATCATAAGAGTAAAATACCTGTTTTCGGAAACCAATGGAATGTATAGCATATTTGTCTATTGTTCATCTGACAACTTGAGAAGAGGTGAAATATTGCCAAGGGCTTAACCACCCAACCTCGGACCTCAACTTTATCCCCACACAATCTCTAATGTGAAAGGCCCTCCCTACCCGAAATTGGACTTGGAACATCTGTCATCAGCTGAGCAACCTGGTATCTAACCATACCCCTCGACTTGACAGCAGGAGATTACATTAAACGGAATCATACATGAGCTATTAATAATTCATATTAAGATGATAAAAATTGATATGTCATAACTAATTACTGTTTCATGTTATTGCAGATTTCTTTCTCTCACCTCATCACCCATTTCCTTGGCTACACAATCGGGTGAGACTCAGGTGTTGGGAATTCTCAAAACAACCGGTTCTGTCAATTATACAAGATGATTACATGCATCTAGCATTTCACAATCTGTGATACATGATAATGTTCTTTAAAGATTCCAAAATTTGATTGTTTAAGTCTAATATCCATCGGTATAATGGTTATGGATCCATACTATGTTTTTCTTGGCTTCAACAAAAGATTCATAATACTTGTTTTTCATAAGACTACAGAAACATTTTATATTCACAGCCAGTGCAGTATGCCCGACCTGGGTCTATGGCTTAGCAAAGATTAAAATTGCTTTGTAATTTATTTACTGGTTCTTCTTGAGAGTACTATCCCTTATCTCAAAGGCATATGGAAAATACTTTTGTATAAGCTTGCACTGATATGACTCCCTTTTAAACAAAGCTCTGATATAAAATCTATATTCTACTATGGAATCAATTATTCTGATTCATATCTTGCTATTCAATACTTAAGCCTATGTGCAGCCATCATGAGGAACAAAAGATACTTCTATAGAATGCATGGAGTGAAACAAGTAATGTAGTTAATGGTGATAACACAGGCATGATTATTGATTCATGAGATTCAATTAAGTTTTCCATCTTTTGAATCCATAATTGAAACAATCTCAAGGTTACTTGATAGAAAAATCAGAAGGCAAGATATCAGTCTATATGTAAATCTGACTAAGGATGGGAGTTATGTATTCGAAATACACTTTCTATTCAGTTTACTGTTCATATTATACAGCAGCAACAAAATAATTAATGGTAAACATACCCAACCAAGCACTCATTCCTTGGTATGATATTCAGAAAAGAAAGTAATGAAAGCCGACTGAATTCGGTTTAGATTTAACAAGGAAATCACGTGACCTGTAAATAAATGCAGCTTCCTCCTTCCATGGTCGGAATTCTTTATCTCCTGCTGAATATTTCTTTGCTCTGAATTCCTATCGCTGATAGAATCAAAGGGAGTCAAGAAGAGATCGGAACTTAGAGATTAGGAATGGTTATAGTTCTGGTAACATTTCCACTCGGCTCGATAAGAAGATGTAGCAGATTTGAAGAAAAGTTGGAGAAAATGCAGAGGGGAAAGAAGGAAGTTGTCTCCAAATCAAATCATGGTATTCTTTTTCATTGTTAGCCGTGACCTTTTGGCTACCATCGGTTATCAAGAAGACCATTCGAATACTTCATAAATTCGAATTTTAAAAAGGAAAGAAATAAAGAGGGAAAAGAAATAAGGAGTTGAAGAGTTATATGTTAGAGTAATTATTTGTTCTAACTTATTAATTAAATCACTTTGATTTAATTAATTAAGTTGCCTATTACTCTAGTTTTCTTAAGCTATCTTGTAGGTGCATATAATTAATATTTTATTAATTATATTGTGCAACCCTAGCTTTCTTAGGCTTTAGTTTCCCTTTTCGGGTTTCGTGATTCCTTTATAAGGATTCACCTCTTTGTATTTTATTCATTCACTTATTGGATTATATGAGATATTGCTCTTTGCATGTCCATAAGATGGATCTGGCTTTTTGGCCTCAATGATTTTTCCTTGCCTCTGTTCTTTGCTTCATCCATGTGACAGGTTTATGCATGCAGGTGTTCTTGGGAGATTAGTTTTTCACCTAATTCTAACATGGTATCAGAGCAAGCTTGCTGCTCGCTGTTCGTGGTTTGTTGAAGCATTTCAGAAGTTGCATTTTTCTGAGGGTTTCAATTTTTAGAGTTATTTTGTATTGGATTTGGAGGGGTCATTTTTTTCGGTGCATTTTGAGCCCAAATGGACCTCACCGTTGGATTCGTAGCACCCAAAAACCCCTGTTTCCATATAAAATTTGTCCAATTTGGACACAGTTGAAATTTGATGCAAAAATTTGTTACCAGATTTGGGCACGCTTTCCGAAGAAAAGATTTATTTTTTTATTAAAAAAATAAATCATAAAATCAAAAGGCTTTATTAAAAAAAGGCTCATGAGTTTTTATTAAAAAAAGCGTTTGCTTTTTTTGCAAAAATTCTTCAAAGTTTTTTGTTTTTTTGTTTAAAAAAACATTTTCAAAATCTTCCAAAAAAGGACGCTGCATCAGCAAAGTATGACAGAGAAGTGACATCAGCAAGGTACTGAAGCAGGTCTGACAGCCGCAGGTGCTGACGTCATCCATCTTTGGGCTGAAATTTGACGGCTTTCAAATCATCATTTCTATAATTTGTTTTGTTTTAAAAGCTGTTTGTGGTTTTTTGGCCATATCTTTGTCATACAGAGGTATTTTTTGATGAATCTTATATCGTCGGAAAGCTCTTTCCGAGCCCGTCATGATGGTGCTAGTTATTTGGACTTTTGATACAGTTTGGTTGCCTATTTTGGCAGTCAAAGCCGGATGTTCTATTTTGCACTCCGGGAGGCGTATCTTGAGCTTCCGATCTCCGATTTTGGACTTCTTTATATCGCTAGAAATCTCTTTCTGTGCTCTTTCTAGTGATGCTGGTGGTTGTTCTAGATTCTGTTCCAGGCACATCCTATTCAGTCTTTTGCATTTTAGCATTCTGGTGGATATCCTGTTTGTTTCAGGTCTGGGGATCGATTTTGTTGCTTCAGTTGCTTCGTTTTGGGCTCTACCTTCTGTTGTTTCAGCCTTATGTCTTTTTTGATCATTGTTGATATTCATTGTAAGCATTTTTATGCAACGCACTGAGATAAAGTGCCACTCTTGCGTTTCGGGATCCTTTTCATCATTGTGATTCGTTGTACTCGCACTATTTTATAAAGTGCCATGGGGGGGATAGTTGTTTGCCGCTTATAGGCCCTCTTTTTCATTGTTAGCCGTGACCTTTTGGCTACCATCGATTATCAAGAAGACCATTCGAATACTTCATAAATTCGAATTTTAAAAAGGAAAGAAATAAAGAGGGAAAAGAAATAAGGAGTTGAAGAGTTATAAACTTTATTTTATTATTATAATACGTTCTTATATACATTCACATAAGTATATTGGTGAGGTGACATCATTAAATTATATTATTATAATTTGTTGGTGCCATTTCATTTTTATATTTATGTGTTTGTATTTAAGTGTTTATTATAATGATAAGATAAAATTTAATAAACAATCTCTAAAGGTATGCATTATATTTTAATTTAATTTATTTTATGTTTTTCAATTTATTTATTTAAATAACTCGTGCGGGTCCCAGATGTATCCTGTTTCAAGTCGCTAGGTTCTCAATCCATTTACTCAGTGATAGTGATGCTCCTACCTAATTCTTTCTGACAATACTTCCACCCCTTCGACATACTTCCTACAAGGAAATTCTCCACAATTAAATTATATTATCATAATAAATTAATTAATTATAAATAATCACAATGGTTAACCATCTTCTTAATTCCATGAATTCGTGATTAACGATCAACTAACATGTTATCTTCACTTGAAATCATAATGACTAACTATCTTACCATTTCACCAGATTATAACAATTTAAACTGTCAACTGACTTCATGTGAACCTCAACGGCTATATTTTAAATTAGGTAAAAAATTGGGATGTAACAATTGATGCAGACATAGGGTTCAAGTTCACAACCATGTAGGCATATTTCACAATAATGGGCCCATACCCTTCACAATAGTCCTCATATTACAAAGTTCACTTTCAAAGGACTAATCTTTGAAATCTCAAGCCTTCAAATGGACAAGGATTCATCATGGATGGGTTCTCAACCAACATTTTCCTATCATTTCCCACTAACTCCAAGTTCCCCTTTGTAATACCTTTATGCTTCAATGGGTTATAAACTCCAATTAACAGCTCAATGGTTCGTAGGGCTCAACCAACTTTAGGAACATCTTAGATCCATCAAATAAAACATTTAAACACCCTTGGCAACTCTCAAAAACTCTGATTTTTTCAAACCTCTATGTGCACCCTCTAACTTACTTATCTCCTACTAGCCCTTTCAGATGACAAAACAGGGCACAACTTCCAATGAAGGCTAGATACTCACAAACTAAATGTAGATTCAAAAACCCTTTTGGAGGTTCTAAACACATATGTAAAGACACAGTTGTTTTGGAACATTTCCACCAAAAGTTGACTGATTTCAGTTTTGAGGGCTTAATTAGGTCTGTTTTACAAAGCATCTATGAGAAATTCAAAGGCTAGATTCACAAATCCAATTCCATTTCCCTCAACACATTACCGATAGACTAAATCCACCATTTTTATCAGGAAAAACAACCATCAAGTTACCTAATCATCAAACCGGAACCCTCATTCTAGGCCAATTTTGGCATGAACCAAGAGGATTTTTTACAAGTGTCATTTCCGAACCCTTCCAAATCCTGCCAAACCCCAGACATCTTCCAATAGGTCCATATATGCTTCCCAAGTCATCAAATACCCAGCCACAATAACACTTGTTCAAAACTTAACACTCATACCTCCTTGTGTGCTTGCAAACTAGCAATAACTCACCTAGGACTTCCTTAAACACGGGCAGAACACCATTTATTCACTCTACTACGACCATAATCTTTTAGAGCATCCAAAAATCATTCAAAACAATAGTTTTTAGAATTTTCCAATAATGAATCATAACCCAAATTGCCAAATTGGTCCACAAATCCTCATTGGCAAGGGTTTCCAAACTAGTTTCAGTAAAAATGCAATATCTCCCTCAATAATTAATGAATTGACCTAAAACCACTCCCAAATTAAAGCTAACTCGCTCCTTTATCCAGCCATATGAGTTTCAGATCGTGGATCATCCATACAAAATCATAGAAAATGCTGCGACCGGGCTGTTACAGGAAAATTTGGAAATTACAGCCACTAAAACGATCATAATTTCAAAACTTAATGAAATTCACCCAAACTTGTTGCAAAGGGAAGGAGACACGTTATCCTATCAAATGAAATCAGTCTCACATCATTATCTAACTGTACAAGGCCATACAGACCTCAGAGACAGTGAGAAACCAGAAAATTTGCATAGGAAAAAATGCTTTATTCATATGTATGTAACAATAAACTGTCTTCTTCACATTTCGTGAGCCTTTCAAGGCCTATTTAAATGTGTGCCATCCCAAACTAACCTCTCAAGCAACCAAAATCAAATTTTAAACATCTATGGCCATTGGCCTTCCCTCTTGCATTTTAACAACTTTGGCTTATAACAATTTTTACAACATTTTTCTTGGCAATTTGAGCAACTTGCGTAAAAACTTATCCAACTGACCCTCCAACATGAGAAATGACCTTCATAGGTCTTATAACATCAAATGGAACACATACAAACATAAAGTTAGACCCTTATGATAACTATTGACAACTTGGTTGCAAGAAAAGTTGTTTGACAACTTTCGTTGCAACTTGACAACTTTTGCAAAATATGACCTTATAATGACCTCCATTACATCATGAATGGTCTTATTATGACCTCATTACAATTTAGAGACACTAAAATTGAATCAAAGATCAAGAGTTGCCTCAGGGAGGCGTGAAGTTGACACAGAACTCCTGCACTATGCATCTAGTTTGAGTGCGGCCACTTTGGGTTCAAATGATCCTCAACTTGCAGCAGCTGAAGATAAATATTCAATAAATGATTTTACTTTATTTTTAAACCCTTTTAATGGTTGATGAATCATGAACTATATTTTGTAATTGTAATGATTTTCTGATTTTCATTGGAATCGTGAACATAGAAATACATGATATGGCTTATTTGAATATTTGTGAACTATCAATTGACATTTATGATTTATTTATCTTTGGCATTGGACATTGATAAATGCTGAGGTATCATACTATCAAATGATTTAAGTCTCTATATTTTTTCAATTATATTGTTTTGTGTGTATACATATACACATGCACATACCCTAACACATTCAAAACCCCACAAAAAATTTCATGTATCCATGTACCAGGTTCTTGTACTCGCTTCCACATGTGGATTTGAACTGGTAACTTAGTTTCTAGCAGGTGAGTGAAAATAACAAGAATTGTTCATCTTCTGCTGTTATACTGTGGCTTCTATGAACAAATCATCAATTATTTTTTGGCAACAGCAGAATACACCTCTTGGATTTTCGCAATGTTCATGAAATTCACAACTGATTTTGATTTTGCAAACCTAAACTGGAGTCCTATTTGTCAGTTTCAACATTGCTCAAACTTCAATAATGTAATCCAATCAATGGTTGCAGGCCCTCAGATGTTTGTTGGGGAAATTGAATGGTACCACAGGCTGTTCTGAAGCTGTGTCATGCTCTATTCATGTTACTGTCTTGCTTACGCAGGAGATAGCAGTCTTGACTATTGCCAGAATCTACAGGTATGAAGCCTCTGCAAAGGCCCATATGTCCTCTGATAGAAAAGTATCCACGTGTATTAACTAATTGCAGCTTCTTCAATGTTACTATTCTTCATGATTTAATTCACTATTTACAGATCATTTCCTACTATAATAGATTTCAATTCCAACACTAAATGCAGTTTTAAGGTGACTATATAATCCTTCCTTTTTGGACAAAATTCAAATGCAAACAGGAGAAGGATTTAACCAAGAAGAGTTTCAGCAGAATGCGACAGGAGACTCCTAGGCTCTGGATACTTTTACAACCAGGGGAGATGGATTCGTAGAACTCCTTATTCCAAAGAATACAGAAAGAACATAGAAATTAGATAAAAGACCATTACATCCTCAGATTAGAGGACAAGTTAAAAATTTGGAAAATTCAGAGAATCCTAGGATAGCAAGTGCGTGCTATAATTCTTTCAACAAAAAGTAACACCGTATGAGGAACTCATTTAATTAGGTAAGAGTTACATATGAGGGTTTGAATGTTCCTAATGATACAGAAGAAAATTTATGTGTTGTTCGGTATTTCAAAAAAAAACATATTAATACATGAACCAACTATAATCATAGACATGAATCAAATGAAATGGACAAGGCATCAAACCTTACATGCCCAAAAAGTATGTCTAAGGCAGCATATTCACCACTTCAAGTTCAAAAGTTAAAGATAAGAGTCTAATAAAAATTAAATGAAAGCCGTGTTTCTCACACTAACTAAAAGTTAAAGAAAAAAAGATAGGAAACATGTTTTACTATTTTATCAGTTTATTGCTGCCACCTACCATCAATACCAAAGAGTGCCTTTGCCAAAGGGGAACCCATAGCTGTATGAGCATTTGGAAAGTCTGCACTTCCAACTTCCATTACTGGCTTTCCAGGACTGAACATCAAAGACAGGGGATTGGGAGTTGACTGAGTCTGTATAAACATGCTCCTCCGTTGACCTGCTAATCAAGAATTGCAAGAAAAAAGTTAGAAATCAACTGCTGCTAATATCCCCGTGCCTCAATACAAATCAATAATGGTTAACTGCCACTCATCTCCAGAAAGTTTCAAGAATTGTGAGTAGAAATTGCACTCTAACTTGTGATGGCCACCCAACAGAAGCTTATAGGACAACTTCAATCAGTTAAAAACAGACACACACATATATAGGATTTGCCAGGCCGACAAGATTCAGAAGTCTCATTGAAACATTCTGACTACCCCTTGGCCATTAGATTATATATGTGAATTTGTTGGCCATTTTTAATAACAAAATGGTCAATAGTCAGTGGTAGTTTTTTCCCATTTCCAGGTACTCTTAAATATCAAGTGGTTCATTGTCAGAGTTATTCTTTTGTCAACAAAATAAGGACAGCCAATTAGTAGCTTTAAGTTGTATGAGGTGTAAAATTGTCAGGCTGTTTGACCATTTAAGGTTTTGGTGTTTTAAGAATAGCAGCCATTTCCAAACAATAGAAAAATGTTTGCAGTGGAATAATCACATTATATAGAACCAACAAAAGTACCATTATTTGTGCTCAACTAAAGCCATAAACTTCATGGAATTAAAGATGTAAAGAGCAATCAATGACATTATTTGTACTCCAGGATATGCATAATATGGAGCAAAGAACATCGATCTGCATGACTTTAATTACAACAAATAAATATTTTTAGCCAACAAAATCACTAAGATGGAAGCCCAAAAAAAATATCAGGTATAACGTATAATCAATATTGAAACTACAACTTTCAGCAAACAGAAACAATATTATGATGGGTGAACAGAGTCGGCCATATCCACCACAAATTACACTGGAACTACATTAATATTTATGACAAAGTGTGATGGAATTTATTACAATGTTGTGCCAGTCATACTACTTTGAATTTCAGCAATTGAATTCATTGAAATGTTAATATACAGTTAACAAAAGGCCATAGTTTGCAACCAAGTAAAGCCGTAAACTCCACGGAATTAAAGACAAAGCACAATCAACTAGCTGTATTTGTAGTCAAGGAGAGTTGTTAAAAGGAACAAAGAAAAACGACCTGCAACCAACACAATCCATTACTTAATTAATATGAATAAATATTTAAAATCACTTTGATAGAAAAAACAGAAGTCCTATATTATAATCAATATTTGAGCTATAACGCTTCCAGAGAACAGAAGAGTTTGCATTTCTTTTGAACAGAGAGAAATTTAATAAACAAAAATATTTTACTAAAACCCCACATTTTTAAAATATTTTTCGAACAAGAAAACATTTTGTTTTTTATCAGTTCCCAAAATTACTATTTTTTCCCAAAGTTTGTATGTTGAAGACCTTTGCCATTTTTTTGCTGGCACAATCTTGGTGCGTATGTTCTTACTGATGACTACTCTACCAATTTATTCTAAATGACCTAAAACTCTTTATCAATGTCTGGGTGGCTTTGTACATCTGCCCTGAAGAGCTCAAATGTTAAGACTATGCCGAATGAAATAAAGGTGACAGAAAAGAAGTGAAAAGAAGGCTTATTGAATATTGTGCTGTTCCATACATGTGCGTGAGGAAAGGGTCCTGATGAAATTACTGAGCCAAACATGCCATTGGTCAAAGGAGAACTCGAAACTACGAATAATTGACAAAGGCCGACGTAAAATTGGCTGCCAATGCTCCCAAATCTTTTTATTCTTGTAAAATTGCGAGAAAATATACCAAGAAACCCTGACATAGCAATTGCAGTTCTTGTTTTTCTTCTCAGAACGCCTTAAAACAGTGATGGTTTGACAGAAATCAAAAACAGCAAAGCTGCGGACTAAGAATTTGTAATCAAATATGAAGTCTTACGTCGGGCAAGTATTGCACGAGACTCCTAATATTTTATTTATAATAAGCATATTAAAAGATGAAGAAGATATAAATTATAGATATAAAATTGAGGTAATTTGAAATTTGCTAAATGTTAATATATGCAATGATGAGCTTAAGGGGCTTTCTAATGAATGGTTCATAAGGCACAACACTTGGTGAAGGTTTTGCAAATGGGGTTGCAAGCTTTGGGTTTAACTATGGAGGAAACTCTGTAGTTAAGCGCACTCAGGCTGGAGTAGTACTAGGATGGGTGACCCCCTGGGAAGTCCCGGTGCTTCACCCCTGTGAGCATCACCTAGATCCAATGAGTGCTAAGTTTTCCATTTATTCTCATGAGAGATGGATTCATGTTGAATCACTACTCATGAAACATGGGTCATCGAGTTTGACTCAAAAATCACACAGTTAAATCCTGATATTCATATCACAAGTTGACTAGCTGTGGAAATTATCTCTTACTTATCAATTGATGAGCTTAAGGGGCTTTCTAATGAATGGTTCATAAGGCACAACACTTGGTGAAGGTTTTGCAAATGGGGTTGCAAGCTTTGGGTTTAACTATGGAGGAAACTCTGTAGTTAAGCGCGCTCAGGCTGGAGTAGTACTAGGATGGGTGACCTCCCGGGAAGTCCCGGTGCTTCACCCCTGTGAGCATCACCTAGATCCAATGAGTGCTAAGTGTTCCATTTATTCTCATGAGAGATGGATTCATGTTGAAACACTACTCATGAAACATGGGTCATCGAGTTTGACTCAAAAATCACACAGTTAAATCCTGATATTCATATCACAAGTTGACTAGCTGTGGAAATTATCTCCTACTTATCAATTGATGAGCTTAAGGGGCTTTCTAATGAATGGTTCATAAGGCACAACACTTGGTGAAGGTTTTGCAAATGGGGTTGCAAGCTTTGGGTTTAACTATGGAGGAAACTCTGTAGTTAAGCGCGCTCAGGCTGGAGTAGTACTAGGATGGGTGACCTCCCAGGAAGTCCCGGTGCTTCACCCCTGTGAGCATCACCTAGATCCAATGAGTGCTAAGTGTTCCATTTATTCTCATGAGAGATGGATTCATGTTGAATCACTACTCATGAAACATGGATCATCGAGTTTGACTCAAAAATCACACAGTTAAATCCTGATATTCATATCACAAATATGCAATCGTGTTTTTGCTAAATGTTAATATATGCAATTGTGTTAGGGGTGACCAATGAAGATCACTATTTATATATTACTATAAAGAGAAGAGATGTTATATTAAAATAAAATAAAAAATTATAAGATTTAATACATTTTTATTTCTAATTTTAAAATATATTTAAATTGTCATTGAAAGGTTCTTAAAGAGTTTATGACGGATCAAGTCTAGTGAGTGTAAGACTCTTAATTCCAAATATCAAAAGGTCAACTGTTACCTTCAAATCCAACTTACAAATTCAAAATAATTTGTTATTTTTTAGGGAATATTTTAAAGCTAACACACAAATTTAAAGAAGTTGGTGGTCTCATAAAAACAAAAAGTAAAAAAATCCTTCTAAATTTTATTTTTTTAAATGTGAAATTCAAATGTTTGACAAGTGGCAAAAAGCACTTTTAAGCTATTAGAGCAGTTTAAAGCCCCGCCCTCCTTTTTCACCTACTTGTTAAAAAATAAGGGCTCCTATTTTATAGAAGAAGAATCCAAATAATCTATCAGCCCCCCTCATAGAACCCACTCCCTAAACAAACATAGAAAAATCAACTTAAGGGAGAAAAATGATCAATTAATTTGGGGTCTTGATTGAGAACTCTAGATTCAAATATATAAAAAATATGGATTATAAGTAACAAACTATAAAATGACATTTTAATAATGTAAAACTAAAATTATAAAAGACTATGGAAAAAATTTTAGATTAAACTTGGAATAGTTTTTTTTTTTATGACTAAATATATTTTTAAAATAGTTATTATACAGTATTTTAAATAGAATATTTAAGAATAACATATTGCTAAAATTATTCAAGACACAATTTTGACCTCTACATATAACCATTATTCTTTATTAAGGTAAAAATAGGCTTTTTAAGGGGTAGTGAAATCCTTTACAATTAGATTTTGAAGGAGATTTATAATCCCGGTAAGATTAATAGTTGCCAAAGATAAATAATCAAAATAGCAAAACTAGCAACTAGACAATGGCTTAAAAATGAATTGCATGCAAATCTCTTGTTGCCCCTAAGAATAGAACACATAGGCCAATGCCTCACATCAAAGAAATAATCTCCCAAGATATTCATAAGGTTTTGGAAGGCACCCCAAACCACATTGAGTTTTGAAATGGCTTCCACAACAATAATGGGTTTAAAATACCTCCCAAAACCAATATACAAAGATTTAGCAAGCTAACCAAACCTTCAACTAATAAAATCAAGCTTAAGATTGAGCAACAAAGAACTAGCTTGGAAAAAAAAATAGCCTCCAAATCAAGAACTTCACATTATGTTTTAATATGGCTCCCAAAACCATCACCACATACCACCTTGTAATATTGATTTATCTAAAAGCTAGCTAAAACTATGGGGTTTTGAAAGACTCCTTGGATAATTGTAGGTTTTGACTTGGCTCTCACAACCACCTTGGCTTCTAAAATGGTTGTCAAAACCATTAAAGGGTTTTGATATGCTCCCAAAACCTCTATTAACAACCTATAGAGCTAAGGCAATAGAAAGCTAGCTAGAAAAGGAGAAGAAAAAAGTCATGCCACCTTTAATTTGGGTTTTGAAATGGCTTGTAAAATCAATCCAAAGTCCATAACTATGACCTACCAACCAACCTACAACACTTTTACAAAACTCCTATCCATCTCCGTAGAAAAGGATCACCTCAATAGGTGTTGTAAAGGACAAAACCACCAAAAGGGTAACTAAAAACTATTCTAACCCTACAATTTATCTACCACATCTAAGATAAAACCACAAAGCACCATTGACCACATTCCACCAATAGTACTCCACTTTAATAGGATATATCAAGCCACCTCTATATGTTAGAGTAATAAGATATTGCCTTATTAATTAAATCATTTGATTTAATTATTAAGTCACTTATTATCTCTAGTTTACTTAAGCTAAACATTAGGCATATAGTAATTAATTTTTTAATTAATTATTATCATGCAACCTAGGTTTTACCCTGTTAGGGGTTTGATCTCCTTTTACAAGGATTGATCTCTTTGTAATTTATTCATTCACTTTTGATAATAGCAATCTCTTTTTTTGCTCATAAAAAAAGTCTCATCTATGGATTTGGGATTTCCAACCTCCATAGCTTTTTGCTTCCCTCTTTATTTGACAGGTGTTTGCATGCAGGTGATTCTTGAGAGCTGTGGGGTTGATCTTTCATTAACTTTAACATGGTATCAGAGCTCCAGAGCTTCATGCCCCTATTCTATTTATGAGAAGTTTGTCTTGGCTTTCAAATCTATGCTTTTTGTTTAGAGGGTTTCATTTTTTAGAGTTTTGTTTGTATTGAATCTAGGGGGTTACCATTTTTCGATGCACTTTGAGCCCAAACGGGCATTGTTGTTGAGCTCAGACCACCCGAAAACCCCTATTTTCATATTAAATTTGTCCAAGGTGGCAATTTTTCTAAATTTTGCACATAAATCAAGATTTTTTTTTGGCATGTTTCTCAAGGCGATGATTTTGTAATTTTTTGCACAAAAATTGATATTTTGGGGCACACAAATTGAGATTTTTTGTACGTTTCCCGAGGTAGTATTTTGTGATTTTTGGTCCCAAAATCAAGATTTTTTTGTATGAAAATTATGATTTTGGGGCACAGACATTGAGATAGTTTTGGTATGAAATTGGCACAGTTCTTGAGGTAATTTTTGGTACTATTTGGTTCGGTTTTTGAGACATTTAGCACAAATCTCGAGGTAGTACCTTTTTTTTTTGGCTTTTCCAACTCTTTTTTGACCTACATGTGGTTTTTTGGCCTTAACTTGCTCATCCAGACTTCATTTTTAGATCTAAAAGAAGTGTCAAAAAGATGATTCCAAGCCCCTCATGATTGTGTAGTTTATTTGGATTTTTCATGTTGTTTGGTGGTATGTTTTGGTTGTCAAAGTTAGAAGTTAGATTTTGCACTCTAAGAGACATTCTATTTTCTAGATTCTGCTCCAGGCAGATCCCATTCGGTTTTTTGCTTTTTTGCATTCTGATGGATATCTTGGTTGTTTCAAGTTCGGGAATTGATTTTGTTGTTTCAGATAATTTTTCATGGGTTATACTATCTATTGTATCAGCCTTATGTCTCTTTTGATCTTTTTTTACATCCTTTTGAAGTATTTTTGCAAACGCACTGAGATAAAGTGTCACTCTATTGCATTTCAGGATCTTGGATATCTTTGTGCTTTGTTGTACTCGCACCACATTATAAAGTGCATTGATGGATTTTATGTTGGCCTATTTGCCATCTTCCTTTGTCAAGTGAGTGTTCCTTCCACAACATTAGCCTCATGATGTGTCGATGGCACATACCAGTATAGGTGTTTGTACTTCTTTTGCAGTCTTGATGTTCCTAGTTCTTCTTTTTGCATGAGATATTGCATTCAGTTTCAGTGTTCATGTCTTCCCTCTCAGCATTGTAGGGGGGTTATGTTGGTTCTATTGCTTTCTTGGTTTGATGGAGTGATTATGTATTCAGTATTTGATCCTATGTACTAGGCAATTGCGGTGGATTGATACCTATGCATTTTGGTGAGATGGATCATTTACTTGATAAACATTCTTTCATTCCTATTTTTGGAGGCCATGAAGATACCTTCCATCTTTGATTGATCATCTCTTTAGACTTAGTCTTCTCTACCTGGTCATGTTCTATAGAGTGGACGTTCTTCAGATCAATAATTTGGCAGTGTTTGCAGCTTCATGCTTCAATGGTGTTCTTCGTGATCATCTTTTGTTCCTATATTCTAGAACAATCTTTCTATCTTTTTTTTAGTAGGATTTTTCCCATGTGGTTTTCTTTATTTCTCCTCTTTATAGAGATTTGGTTATGTTCGGGTACCTCATCAGGCCTTGTTGTTGGGACCCAAATTTGTTTTCAGCAGTAGTTTATAGGTTTTTAGCAACTCCCTAAGTTTATCTTAAGGGGGGGGTGTTAGAGTAATAAGATATTGCCTTATTAATTAAATCATTTTGATTTAATTATTAAGTCACTTATTATCTCTATTTTACTTAAGCTAAACTTTAGGCATATAATAATTAATTCTTTTATTAATTATTATCATGCAACCTAGGTTTTACCCTGTTAGGGTTTTGATCTCCTTTTATAAGGATTGATCTCTTTGTAATTTATTCATTCACTTTTGATAATAGCAATCTCTTTTTTTGTGATATGAATATCAGGATTTAACTGTGTGATTTTGAGTCAAACTCGATGACCCATATTTCATGAGTAGTGATTCAACATGAATCCATCTCTCACGAGAATAAATGGAACACTTAGCACTCATTGGATCTAGGTGATGCTCACAGGGGTGAAGCACCGGGACTTCCCGAGAGGTCACCCATCCCAGTACTACTCCATCCTGAGCTAGCTTAACTATGGAGTTTCCTCCATAGCTAAACCCAAAGCTTGCAACCCCATTTGCAAGCTTTGGGTTTAGCTATGGAGGAAACTCCATATTTAAGCGCGCTCATGCTAGAGTAGTACTGGGATGGGTGACCTCCCGGGAAGTCCTAGTGCTTTGCAAGCTTTGGGTTTAGCTATGGAGGAAACTCCATAGTTAAGCACGCTCAGGCTGGAGTAGTACTGGGATGGGTGACCTCCCGGGAAGTCTCGGTGCTTCACCCCTATGAGCATCATCTAGATCCAATGAGTGCTAAGTGTTCCATTTATTCTCGTGAGAGATGGATTCATGTTGAATCACTACTCATGAAATATGGGTCATCGAGTTTGACTCAAAATCACACAGTTAAATCCTGATATTCATATCACAATTTGACTAGCTGTGGAAATTATCTCCTACTTATCAATCTCTTTTTTTGCTCATCAAGAATGTCTCATATATGGATCTAGGATTTCTAGCCTCCATAGCTTTTTGCTTCTCTCTTTCTATAACAGGTGTTTGCATGCAGGTGATTCTTGGGAGCTATGGGGTTGATCTTTCATCAACTTTAACAATAATACTCCACCTTAATAGGATATATCAAGCCACCTCTATACGAGGTTGGAAAGGGGGGAACTAGAGAAATATAATCCAATCCCGCATTATAGAACATGATGTAGGAGTTAAGAGAAGAGAAAAGAAAGTCGCATGATCTAGTTAGGAAGGGAAAATCCTTAACAAAACACACTACTAACCAAAAATAGACAAAAGCCAAGATTGGCACTTGAAAAATGATAGCAGTTGCTTGACTCAAAGGAACACAACCAAACCAATAAGGAAACAACAAAGGAAAAGCCCTAACACAAGAGAAGAAACAAAGAAATAACAAGGAACCTAGAAAATCAACCCAACCTAAAAGGCCTAACACAAAAGGAAACAGAGGAACCCAAAAATCTAAAATCGTGCAAAAAATAATAAAAGGAGAGAACACCTCACCCAAAGCTACGAAAAGCCCCCCCATAACAATAGGAAAAATAGTAATCATTAATATCCCTAAAATTGAATTTCATCATAAAGATACTATATATCAGAGATATTGACTTGCTTCTATACAAATTACAATGGAGTTTTATAACAAAGAAAAGAGAAAATGCAAAGTGGAGACATAACAATCCAACTAATCTAATTTAGGATGGTTAACACCCTCCCCTAATTAAGACAACTATTGAATCATAAAGATAAGCATTGCAATTCCATTTTGAGGTGTTACATAGGAGATGCTCTGGTTTTGAAACCCTAAGTTAATCCTAGTCAAGTCTGTAATATGTGTAAGAAATAATTAAGTTTTTTTGACGTTCTCAAATGACAAGAAGGGAATGATCACATTATAAATAAAGATAAAGTATTAATCAATAGGTTGATAATGTGGATGAAAATCATGAATATTAAACTACATCATTTCATCCCCTTTCTAAATGTGAATAAGATGAATAGTTAACAAACGAGATTACATGAAAAGACTAGCAACTCTTTGTATGATTGTCTCTTTGTAGTCTCTTCAATTTCCCTCTTTCTTTCAAACTCCCTTGACTCTAATTTGCTTGGGCTCTCTTTAAAGTCAGCTCAGATTTTTTTAATCTCACAGGGTCCCTAAGATGAATTCAAAGATCAAGTTGAGGGGTCCCTCTCCCCAAATTGCATTTGATGAACCTATCTCTAATGTGCATCTCTCACTAATATTGCAAAACACCCATTATTTGATCAAGAGAGTCATATTTAAAATTTTGGGAAAGGAATTTGTGAACAATATAGACTGGTATAGTGTCTTTAGTAGCATCCTTGCCATCACTAGTACATTTGGGCTCATTTTTCGACCTTTATTAGTCAAAATTTTGACCTTTATTGGTCAAAATTTTGACCCATTTTTTGACCAATCTTCGACCAAATTCGACCAATGAATTGGTCGATAATTTTTCGGTCAAAAATTCGACGAACATACTAGATGGTCAAAATTTTGACCAATACGTTGGTCAAAAAATGTCCAAGTTGTTGAGCCATTTTCTGCCATTTATTGGTTGAACTTTCGACCAATGCTTGGTAGAAATCTGCGGGGTATTGGTTGAAATTTTGACCAATGCATGGTGGAAAACTAGATGGCACTGGTTGAAAACTTTTTGGTCGAAAATTCGACCATCTAGTAGGTTGGTCGAAACTTCGATGAATACGATGGTCGAAAAATGTTGGCATTATTAGCGCATTTTCTGCCATTCATTGGTCGAACTTTCAACCAATGCTTGGTAGAAATTTGTAGGGCCCATATCATGGATAGCGATATCATGGACCCACTTCTCATGTACTAGGTACGAAGATTTTTTATCGTGAGATCGAGCCAAGATCAAAGGGTGGCGTTGACTCACTATGAAGAAGTGCTCAGAAGTTAAGTATAGCGAGTTAGCGAGTGTGGCCCACTACTGTTGAAGTAAAATTGTTGTCCACAAGATCAAGTCTGGATCGATGATGCTCATTGACTCGCTATAAAGAGATGTGCGAAAATTAGGTATACCGAGTTAACGAGCAATGGACCCACCATCATGTTCTTAAAGGTTGTTTCAATTGTCTACCACACAATTAAAGTAAGATCAGTGATCATCGCTAGCTCGATGTGGAAAGGTGCTCGAGAATTATGTATAACGAGTTAGCGAGTTGATGACACGTGTGCGTAGTCATGCATGGGCCCGATTTGAAGCACTAGCCTTGAAGGAAAGGTGGAGGTGGAGGTGTTTTATTGGCTTGACTGCAAATGTGTTAAGAAGAAAGCTAAGTCAACTTAGTTGTAATTCCTAGATCGTAGGATTTTTCAAGGATCAACGGCACAAGTTTAAAAAAGAAAGTGTGATGCCACTCTGTTTTTCTGTTCGATGCATTTATGATAAGTGAAAGCTTCGCATGTGGGAGAAACAGAGAATAACACAGAGATTTTCATTAATTCCAGTCCCACACGAACAGAGATTGCAAATTTTATGAGCACAAGAGCCTGATTGATTGTGTCGTGTTAAGCTTGGTAAAGACGTGAAACTATTCTTCTGTCGTTTGAGAGAAATTTTAGAAGTTTGAGAAGAACAAATTCAACAAGTCAAGTAAGTACTCATATTATTGTAATACCCCAAAATTGGCTCATTGCCATCTCAACCAATTCTAGTCTATTTCTGATCAATCCTAAAGACCTATTCTAATAGGCAATTCTCATTTTGCTATTCGCTACTTGACTTAATTGTCAGATGCAGAAAACCCTAATCTACATACATCATATTTCTTATTTAATTCCTATAGTACGTACTCATATTAGTCGCATTAAACCTACTTGATTTAATTATAATTTAATTATTAAGTATTTATACTTTAATTAAATTAAATTATATCCTAAGGCTAATGTACTATGGAATTAAATTTATTTAATTTAATAAATATGCCTATTTTAATTAATTAAACAAAATTATTTAATTAAATGGAGAACTTACTTCTAATTAATTAAACAAAGTTATTTAATTAAATGGGAAGTCATTCCTAATTAATTAAATGAATTTATTTAATTAAATAAGAAAAGTTCCTCTAATTAATTAATAGATTATTTCATTAAATAGAAAAGGTAATTATGAGAGCATATCTCATTTTATTAAATTAAATATTTCACCAAAATCTCTCTTCAGCTCAAAAAGGGAAATTTCCAGTTCACTATTGATCAAAAATGAGTTAAATCAGTTAACTCCTTTTTTTACTCAAATTAAATTAGTTAACTCCTTATTTTACTGAAATTAAATCTGTTAACTCTCTTTAATTTGGGAATCTCCCTTTATGACTGAACTTCACCTTTAATCCTGACCGTTGATTGAAATCGATCTCAACCGTTGATGGATTCCAGGAAAGTCTATTTAAGAGACCCTCATCTCTTCATTTTAAGAGGATGAATTTGGAGAATTTGCATCGAATTGCTGTTGGAATTCATACTCACATTTGCTCATATTTTTACATACATTTTGCATTCTTAGTTTAAATTCATCTAGCTTAATAATGCATACATTTTTAGTTTAATGTCATTTATTTCTTAGAATAATTGCTTGCATTTGATCTAGACTACTTGCATATTCATATAGCTTAAATTGCTTTCAAATCCTTCGTTCTTACAGGGTCTAGTTGCCCGCACCTTGATTCTGAGGATATTAATAAGCAAAATCCCTGTAGATAGAAGGCAATAGGTTGCTTTGCAGGCTGATTTTCAGATGAACAATCCAATGTACATTTCGGGATGAATCCGCATACAATGACCGTGTTGAAGTGTGTGTGTTAGCATAGGCCACATATTCACGCATACATTTCTAACGCCCACCGTGGGGCATGAAAATCAATTTTTCTAGCCTCTTTCTGTATTTTTTAATCATTTTTTTGTTCTCTGTCCGTACTGTTCCGTACAGATTTGGGAATTTTCGCGCAAGACTGTTCATTTTCACACAAAGATCCAAAATCTTCGCACGAAGATTCTCTCCGGGTCGCGCGAGAAAGTTTCTGAGCACGCAAAATTTTGCACGACACTTGTTTCTTTGCGTAGGCTGAAAATAGTTTCGCACAGGCTCCAAACAGTTTCGCGCGAGACAGAAATAACTTCGCGCGGATCTGTCAAAAATTTCGCACAACACTTGTTTCTTCGCGCGGGCCGAAAACAGTTTCGCGCAGGCTCCAAACAGTTTCATGCGAGTCAAAAATAATTTTGTGCAGCTCTGTCAAAAATTTTGCGCGAAACTCTGCTATTTTTGCATTGATTTTCGTGTTTTCTGGTTTTTCTGCTAACTGCTCACTGTTTCTGGTTTTTTCATGTTTTTGTTTTATTTGGAACAGCAATACAGAAGACAGCTTTTTTCCAATTTTCCAGATAAATAATGTAAAAAAAAAAAACAAAAAAAAAAAAGAGTATAAAATGAATTTTGACTTTTGATGTTTTCATAGGTTTTAGCATTTTCTAAGCTTTTTTATGGGTATAAAAATGAACAAAAAAAGTTAAATTTTATTTTCCCATAGTTAAGCTTTAGTTTTCACTAACATGTTTTCTCTTAAGCATCTTTATATCCATTTTTTTGATTTTTTTGCAACATAACAGCAGTTTGCGGGACAATTGGAAAAGCATGATAAAGTTGCTAAGAATAGGTAAAACATATACTAAGCGCATTGCAAGGATTACCAGGTAATTCTCTTTGACTGATAACACTTCATTTGGACCTAAAACGAACATCTCTCATGTCAAGCTTGTGTGTATTTCCTTCCATGTTTTCATTTTACAACACATGCATAATTTGATACTAGGTTGTGATCTCTATTAGTTTCATCTAGCAAGCTTAGTTATTAGTGATAGATCTAATTAGCTATCTTGGGTTATTGGACTCGCTAATCCGTCGGCCCCTTGTTCCACCCTATGGTTGCAAGATCAACACCACGTTAAAGGGGAGGGGTCTACAAGACATAAGCGTTAAATGCTCCACAAGGCAACCCTTTTGTGCTTTCTAGAACTCACTAATTTCTGAGTTGTGGACTCGTTTTGGCTTATGTGAGGGGTTAAATGTTCCACATCTTTGGACTCACCTCGCATTAGTTAAAGCGTTAAGTGTACCACCTTGTGCTTTTTGATTGCTTTTGGATAGATTTGCTTTCAAGAATTAACATCTGTACACACATAGTAATTAAGCCCCCATGAACACTATTCGTGGATATTGAGGGAGTGGGTTCCTAGTGAAACTCCTCTCTAAGACGGATTCTTTGTAGGTGGGGAGGATATTTTGAGCATCTCACAGATAGATGAATCTTCAACTTGTTGATTAAGGCATGCTTTCTCCGGAGAGGTTGATAGATCACTGGGAGTTGATATCATAGATCTTTAAGAGATACTCTTAGTTTAGCGTGTCAGATTAATCTATCTGCTTTGATTGGGCTAAAGGTGAAAAGGTGTCAAAACCTTGAATCTGGAAGCTAAGTCCCCTTGTGGTATATTATTATGAGTCGGTCACCTTTAGAGAGGGTTAACCGTAGCAGACAATCCCTCTACAGGGAAAACTGCGGTGATGGAACCTCAAGCGGTAATAGCCATTTTCGCCATGGTAGTGACAACCACTATATAAATGTCCTTGTGGAAGAAATCTCCACGGATGTGGTTCATTGTGGGTTGTCAGATCTCCCTAGCAGCTCTTAAAGATTAAGTTCTCAGACTGTGTCAAAACCTCGGTGCGCCGGGATTGCAGGTCACCCTTGTGAGTCATAAAAGTTGCAGAGTCAAACCATTACTAAAAACCTTAAAGAGGCCAACTTTTATTTTCTAGGGATGTATGCGTGATTGAAAAACTCTTTGAAAACATACACAATTAGCTCTCTTAAGAATCAACGCGTACTAAGTCACTTGATTATTCATGCACAAGGTTGCTTTTGCCCTTGCTCATTATTTTCAGACATGCTTGATATCACCTGCTTGCTGTTCTACGTTCCTGTTTATCTGCTTGCTTACTAAAACAATCAAATTTGTTGTCTATTAAGTTGAACTTGACTCGAAAATCTGCCCAATCTGTCTAAAAAGTCCAGAAATCTTGCCAAAATCAGTCGCTGTTATGAAATTGATCTGCTTTCTCGTGCAAAAACTTTTTCAGTCTCACACAAAATCATTTGGTCCTCACATGAAATCATTTTTTCCTCGCGCGAAATTAAAATTCTGTCATGAGTCTTTGCACGACCCTGTGAGCTTTCTCGCGCGAAATTAAAAATTGTCACTGAACTTCGCGCGAGACAGAAACTTCTTCGTGCGACTTGTAAAATTTCTTCACGTGACTCGTAAAGGTTTCTCGCGCGAGATCTTGTGTCAGCATTTCCACTTTTGGTCTAATCTAGCTATCTGTGATCTACACGCTACCCTTTTTTGCATCTTTTTATCGCTCTTTGTCTGCAAACAGTCCCAAATAGTGGCATCCTGCTTAGCTAATGACTTGTGATCCATATTTTAACTAGTCTTGTCTCTCAGTTATCTTGCTCTTGTCCTTTAGTTCTTTTTGTACTCTGTGTCATGATAGTCATAATCTTTGGTTGTTCTAGCCTTCAAATCAGACTATTCATACCTTAGTATACTGCACTGTTATCTTGCTTTTCTGAGACTACGTTCTAGTGTGGTCCTTGTCTAAGCTGCTACTTTTTGTCATTGTCCATGACTGTGGCAACTTGACTTATGTTCTAAAACTTGGTTGTCACTACTTGAAACATAGTACATCAAAATGGCTAACAACAACTGTGCTAAATCCAATATTCCTAGTGAGGAAGAAAAGCTACTTATTGCAAACATGAAGCAACAAATTCAATCAATGAGTTCTCAACTTCACAAACTAAAAGAAGAGGAAAACACATCATCAAACAAATCCTCCTTGAGAGAAATTTTCCCTTCCTTCTATGACAACCAAAAATCACATTCTTGTGATCTTGAATCCAAGACATCTGAGAACACCTCACATACACCCAAGAAATTTAGAAATATCTTTGAAGAAAAACCTTGGGAACCTAAACCAAAGCGTGATTTCACACCTTTGGGAAAATCTTATGAATTAACCTTGGAAGAACTTCTTGAAGAGAAACTCATTACTTTACCTAAGCTCACTTTGGCGGGAGTTTCCTTTATGAGTAACTATTGTGCCTATCATAGACATAATTTACATAAAACTTCCCATTGTAAGGAGCTAAAAAATGAGATCCAAGATCTCTTTGACAAAGGCATAATTCAAAGATCTAAGCTCTCAGCTACTAAAGATTCTACTCTCAAGAAGGATCAACATCATGAAACCATGTCTAGCAATGGTTCAAATGCAACTTCTACTTCTTCCAACATACATCCACCTTCTAAATTGTCCAATCTTTCCAACTCATATTCACCAAAAGAACTCACTACTCCCCCAGTTGACTATGTGTACCCTCCAGGACTACCTTTAAAGGAACCTCAAGCTAACTCCTTATTTTACTCAAATTAAATCTATTAACTCCCTTTAATTTGGGAATCTCCCTTTATGACTGAACTTCACCTTTAATCCTGACCGTTGATTGAAATCAATCTCAACCGTTGATGGATTCCAGGAAAGTCTATTTAAGAGACCCTCATCTCTTCATTTTAAGAGGATGAATTTGGAGAATTTGCATCGAGTTGCTGCTGGAATTCATACTCACATTTGCTCATATTTTTACATACATTTTGCATTCTTAGTTTAAATTCATCCAGCTTAATAATGCATACATTTTTAGTTTAATGTCGTTTATTTCTTAGAATAATTGCTTGCATTTCATCTAGATTACTTGCATATTCATATAGCTTAAATTGCATTCAAATTCTTCGTTCTTACAGGGTTTGGTTGCCTGCACCTTGATTTTGAGGATATTAACAGGAAAAATTCATTTAGATAGAAGGCAATAGGTCACTTTGTAGGCTGATTTTTGGATGAACAATCCAATGTTCATTTCGAGATGAATCTGCATACAATGACCGTGTTGAAATGTGTGTGTTAGCATAGGCCACATATTCATGCATACAATTATAACCTCTATGGCATTCCAATTCTCTCAATACTATCAAAATGTCTCCTAAGAAACCATTCTCTAGGAAAATTAATTATATGGATAGGAATGTCCATGATGATTTATTAGAATTACTCCCAGAATCTACTGTATAGCCTGCACAAGTTAAAAAGTTAATTTCCTTAAACCTTAGGCTTAAAATTGGTGATGGCCTATATGACAAGGGGAACTGGGTTAGGGATGCAACAACTACTCAAACTGGCCTTATCTTGTTTAAAAAGTGGTTTTCAAAAAAAAAGTTGTTTTCTCCGCATGCTAATGTTTGGAATTTTGATTTGGGAAAGTTAGTAGTCTTAAGTGTTTTCATGGATTATGATTTGCTTCAAGCCATTGCTAAGAATTATGACCAAGCCATTAGGGTTGTAAGAAGAAAGGATGGTGTACCTCTGGTCTCGATTACTCCTGAAGAAATTAGAGAGGTTTTTCACCTGGAACCATTATCAGACTACCATGTGCAAATCAATCTGCTAGAATTAGAGAATGAATATAAAGAAAAGAAGGATGTAATTAGGGGAGGTGCACTAAGGGCACATATTGGTATAATAGGAACTTTGCCAGTAATTACTATAGCCTCTAGAGAGCCTTTTAAGAAGATTCTTTTCACTTCCTGGGCTATAGAGATATACAGGACCTTATGCCGAGTTTTTGGTGAAGATGAGCAAGAATTTATGCCCATTGGTTTCATGTACATGATGGTTCATATTGCTTCCTTTGGTGTAGATTATATTTTTTATTTTGCTTCCTTTTTGGCTGAAGAAATTCACATTGGTTTAGTTGGGATTGCAAAGGGCAAGGTGGAAAAAACTTTTGGTCACTACTCTTTATTAATGCATATGTTTTTGTTCAAAGGAGTGACATATTTTGGTAATGAGATGGAACCAAACAGAGAGGAGAATGGGTAAATACTGCCAGTCTAGTTGTGGAGTGTAGATATGACCTGGGATGCAAGTAATGCTAGTTTTGTTAGATTTGATAGATATTTTGCTACTAAATTGAGATGCCTCATATTGAGTGACAATCCCAGAATCCCTAGGGTACTAATGAGTCTCATCAGGCCTATGGATAACCCCCATGACTTGAAAGTTTCACATAATTGGGGAGATATCATCCCCTCCCCTGTTTCTACTATTTTTAGAATCTATGGTTTCAAGGGGAACCCTCATGTTTTGCCTTACCAAGTTCCTTTGAAGGTGGGAATGGCTGAAGTTTTATGGCAATTAGGGGGAGTGGAAGAAATTTTTTTGTTGAAAAGGCAATTAGGGTCAATTTTCCCTACTTGCACAGTGGCCCATCAGTTTGTGATTAAAAAAGGGGGATGGATCTTTTTGCATAAAATTTTGGATCATTATATGATGGCTATCTCTCATCCCCGTTTTTGTGATTCTGAGGGATTTTTCAATTAGATGTTGAGGCATAGAATCAAGTTGGGACCGGTCAAGCACGATTCTTATTATCCAGAGGATATTATAAGGAATGAATTCTTATTGCAGGAGCAGGAAACTAAAAAGGAAAAATGGAGAGTTTATTCCCGGGTCTTAGAATTCATTCATTGTTTTGATAATAAATATGATCCTTTGGATAATGCTATTACAAAGGTTGAAAAAATAAGTAAGCTCATGAATACCTTCCCTAAAATAATGGAGGTCATGAATGAAAAGAAACAATTTTTTATTGATTCATATCCTGATAAGGCTAGAGAGGTCATGAGGAGGTTGGCTTTCACTCTAAATGTGAGAACTGATAAAATAATTGTACAAAAGAGGCTCGGATATACTATAATTCAGAATAAAAGGGTTCCTATAGACAAGGGCAAACAAATAATAGGATCTACCAGTATAGCCCAAGAGGAGAGACCTGAAGAGCCTAGTCCTAAGAGGCAAAAGGTAATGACAGAAGAAAGGCCTCAAGATGAGGAATATTCACCCACCCAGTCCCCTTTGAGGATTGGAGAAGAGCAGCTCACTGGTGAACAAGTTGAACAAATGGGATCACAGGGAGATATTTTTATTACTCAAGCAGAATTAGATGAGGGTAACCCTCCAGAACTTCCTCTCCCAAGTTTGGATCTAACAATAGCTGATTATAGAGACAGGGAGTTGGACCCTGTATTAGAGCAGGAAAGTCATCAATTTTTGACTGATGACGGTTTTGTGAAATCAAGGGCTTTTCAACAGTTTGCATGGAGGACAAACATGAACGTTTTCGAGGAGAAATGTAAAAAGATGAAAACAGAGCATCCAGAAATGGATGAAACTTCCATGCAAAACCAAATTAAAGAAGAAATGATGAAGGAATTGCAGAATATAAGCCCTGAGGAGGGGAGGAAAATGATAAAGGCATCTAACATTTTATTATTGCCCAATTGGGATATTGCAGATGCATTAATTTTCAATTCTGTTTCAAGTAGATTGGAGTTGCAAGACCCAAATAGAAGAGACTTCCAAGGCACTTCATTCATTGAAAATCAAGCTGCATTGGTCAGTTGGTTATTGAGAAAGGGATCTAGAGCCACACCATCATAATCAGATGAGTCTAGGTTGATGGGAAATATACTTGTAAGAAGGGTTGTTGACGCTTCACATGTACAAGCAGCATATTGGATTGTGGATTCTTCTAAGTTTGTGTTGGCCACTGCTAAGAAGGAGGAACAGGTTATGTCTGAGTTACAGAATAAATATGAAACATTTCTTGAGGCCTATAATAGGGAGGTAAAAAGGAGAATTGAACTTGAAAACAAGGCAATGGGAAAATCCACAAGGCCTAGAATAGCATACCCCCGTCCTCCAGTGGAACCTTTTAAGTCCACCCCCCTTGTAGAGATACTAGACACACCTCAAAGGCCTGAATATTATACAGCCAAGGAATTTGAAGAAGAGAAGAGCAAACTATGGGCCTTACATGTAGAGTTAAATACACAGTATGAGGATAAGATTAGAAAGGTTCTAATGTATTTAGCGGACAAAATTGAGTGGCCCTTATTCTTTGATCAGTTGGTAAAAGTAATAGATATATGGGAGGAATTGAAAACTCATGATGATACCCTGAAGCCTATTGTTAATAAATGGGGAAGAAGGGAAAAGGAAATCACCCTTCTATGTTATTCAGTTATAAAGTCTTCCCATGACCATGTTGAAAAATTGTTTGATATTGCTAATGACCTGTTAGATTTTGATAATAGGAGAGTTTCTCTGCAACTAAAAATTGTTTCTTATTTGAATAAGTACAAGAATAAAAAATTTGATCTATTTCCTTGTGCCTTGGATAGAAAGAAGAAATTGAAAAATAAGGAAGAGTGGAGTAAAGAATTGGATGACCTTTTCTGCACAAGGATAAATAAAGTTATTAATGAAAAGGGGCATGCCTGGTGGGGCACCACGATAGAGGAATTGGTTAAAGTTCAATTATTTTTTGATTCTTTGAAGCAAGAATTTGTTTGTTTTGAAAAGGAGGCTAGTTATATTTTAAAAAAGCAAAATGATATCCTACAGTTCTGCTGGCCGGATGATATACAATTTGACACTTGGATGGCAGATCTTCTGTTGGACGAGCAGTTATAGGAGGATAGTTCAGATGATGATGAGAAACTAGAAGGCGAGGTGTAGGTTATTGACACCTCTACACTAGAACTAAAAAAAGAAGAAGGGGAAAAAGTAATAATGCCTGCTCAGGGTGAAAGCAGTGAGAACCCGTAGGAGAAAATCGATTTGGAGGTATCACATGATCATCCTTCTTTGGCCAGCTTGGTAGCCACGTATTCTGAGGAGCCGAAATAATGAGAGACAAATCAAAAGTTGATGATTCACAACAGAAACTGGAACGGGCCTACCTAAAGGAATATTTGATATGTCTGGCATTCTATTGTGATTGTTTTTGTCTTTTGTATGATGCTTTTTTCCTTGGACACTTGTCAGATCACAATTGCCCTTTTCTTGTTGCAACTCATGCTATATAAATGAGTTTTCAAGGCATTGTGATGGTCTGAGACTTGTGCAATTTTTTGTTTCTTTCAAGAAGAGTACATATTCAGTCAGTCCAATAGTATGCAGAGGTTTTGAGTTTGCTTCCATTGTACTTTCTGATAAGCAAATTGAAATGACAAAAATGGCAATATATTCTAGGCATTCAATTGGTTTTCTATTGGTTATTGTATTAGTCATATGAAAAGGATAATACAAAGGGGTATTTACACTATATCTGTGGATCATCAATTTCTGTCTCCAATTTATGGGTTTGTTTACTTTGAAGTCATTTGAATAAGGTTTATTTGGCTGAATGTAGTCTGGATGGGTTGTATGCTAGTTTTATTGTTGCTTTTAATTCAAGCAATTATATAAATGCTTTAGTAAATCAGTAGGGTTTATGAGTCATAAAAGGGATATTGCATAAGAATGGAGATGGGTGATTGCAGTTGATTAATTCTTATGCAAGTTATTTGAATTAGATCTCCCGCCAATAGTCAATTTCTTGCCCAATGGATAAGGCACTGGTCCTATAAATCAGACGTAAACAAGGATGAATTCTGCTGTTGCATATCAAATCATCTTACAAAAACAAAATTATTTTCAATCATGTTCAAGAATTATAAATGCTGGTCTCAACTCATTTATATCTAATTCCCGAGTCTTAGGTAGCTACTATTTCCAGGAATATTTGTAAATTTTAGGAGAATTATGACCACATCTGCTGATAAGGGATGTGTATAAGTTTAAGAGCATTGAAGAATTGAAGTGAGCTGTGTATGTATGTGAGGGTAACAGAGGAGAATCAGAATGAAACTAAGATAATTTCATTTTTGAATTCTATTACACCATGCACTTGTACAGATCCTTTCTTGTTCCTCTTTGTGCCCACAACTTAGCCCACATTATTGAGTGTCCTATACAAGAAAGTCTTATAGCAAGCAATTTACCCAAGATTCTTGGAGTTGTTCCACTATAAGATATGATGAAATCATGAACTAATTGCCTATTATTTGAGAAAATGAGAAACACTATAAGACACTTTGTAGTGCTGCAATAATAGCCAAATCACCAAAGTAGGCATGCTTTTTGGATCATATTCTCTCTCAGACACAGATGTAACATGCATTTTGGTTGTAGGTGATTTCTAGGACCTTGGGGTTCACTATCAATTCCAACACCTTCGAACTAAAATTTTTGAACAAGTCAAAAGTTGTTCCACTATAATGATTACTAATAAACTTTATCATTGTTCAAGTCAAAAGTTTATCATTAGCAAAAATGGTAGATAATTTTGTTCATGGTCTCAAGGAAAACAAAGACTTCTTGACAATAGCAAGAAACAACACAGATTACTTAGAAACAGTCTATCACAATGAAAGACATATTTTTCCCACCATAACACTAGCACTGCTCTACTATCTCATTTTTTGTAACAGAGACACCCCCCAAACATGAAGGATTCACCCCCCAAACATCTTCAAACATGAAATGATCAACTGTCTATTAGACTGGTGTCTAATCCAGGCTAAACCTCCATCAGCAATTACAATCCAACACTGCACTTGCACCAAGTTTTCCCACTCTCTTGCATTTGGTTAATATAGTAAAAATAAATTATCACAACCTCATTGTCTCCCACCAATAACAGTGACTACAGGTGGTAGGAGAGAATCTACATTGAAAACTTTAGAATAAGTACAGTTGACTGTGCCTAACCAGTCACTGGTTTGAATGCACCAGTCTATTATTCCTTACTCAACCCGCAATGAAAATTAAAAGAATGCGTGGACAAGATAACAAAAATAATAAAATGTTCTCACATTAAATATTAGTCAAAATGCATTTGATACATCATAGGAACTCACTGTTCCATGGGACAGAGACTGAATTGCAGAGAACAGGATTATTTTATTGATTATAATTTTTTCACAATGCCTTGTCTCACCACCCCAACTCTACTTCTCCCCCAAACACTTGAAAAATCCCTTCTAAATAACCAAACAACAGTAAACAACCATTGTTGTCTAACTATCTGACTGTTACCAGTTAGTTATAAATTGAAATTTGTTGTCTAGTTGACACAAAGTGTCAACTTCGACAACTTACAATCATATATGCCTTTAATATATTTCACTAACCTTTTCAAAGGTTTTATAACTTCACTAACCCTTCCAAAGACACCTAAAACCCTTACGAGTTGTACTAGGAATAAAGACACCTAAAACCCTTACAAGCTTTTCTTTGCATTTTTTCTACATTTGATACTTTTCTTATAGGTGGACATGTCTATCACAAACATCAACATGTCTATCCTTGGACTTCATGGCAAAAACCCTACAAACAACACAAAAAAATAAGGACATGAACCATCCAAACATCTCTAATAGCTTGTGGATATCCCAAAGATGCATAAGTGCATGACTTGTGAAAACCAAAAAGATAAGACTAACTTGTATAACAAGCGAATAACCAAAATGATTTTATGTCTGTGTTATGTTTGACAATGACAATGATATTTGGATTCAAGTATGAGGAAATTTGTATCAATCAATTCATTAAATATCATTTGAATAAAAAGAAGATTTTAAGAGATTCAAGAGCATAATTATAAGCCAAATTTGTGGAAGACCTAAATCAGACCTAAGTGAACAGACATGTGAAGGCTTATTTTGAATATGATGAGAAGATCTAAGGCAAAAATTTTATGAAGGTATATTCCAAGTTTAGAGCATTTATTGAAAAACAATATTTCAAATCTTGGTGGATTATTCATAAGTACAAGGCAGATTTGTTGAAGACCTCGAAGGAGATCTAAGGCAAATCTACCTACATTATAAACACTTTGCATTTCAAAGGTCAATTCCTTTTGCATTGCAGGATTTGAGGTTGGTGTCTCTTGCTAATTGAGTCTACACATTTGTTTGAAGTTATATACATACATACATATATGTGTGTGTGTGTACATACACACACAATTCACCTACAAGGATTTCCATGGTAAATAGTATATGCATCTTGTCTTCTTTTGTTAGACATCAACTATGTGAATGCTTTCTACATTGCTTTCAGTTGACTAAATATACATAATAAAATATGTAGGTTTCTATGCCAAACTAACTCCAATGTGGACAAATATCTAATAATTGGGATTTAAACTAAGCAAGAACTATATGTTCAAGGAACCAAAAGATGACTGCAATGAGACTATTACAAGAAAAAAAACTTTAGTCTCGTTAAAGAGAATTGGGATGTGTGTCTGAAGACTTAACAAATTTGAGCTTCACTTGGTTTCAAGAATACTATAATATTCTCTACTTAACAAGGCCAACCACATGAAGGTGGAAGCTCATCTGGCCTCACGCCCCTCCCCCTAACATCAATCTAAAGTACCCATTATCATCTAATTACATACTTTATTCATTAATTCATCCATTTATGAACTATAACATTCAATCAATACAATCACATAACATTCATTAATATGATATAAAAATAATTAATACACAATACTAATCAAAACTTCATTAACACATAACAATATTCATTAACATAAAATAAAAATCTGTATTAATACACATCATTCATACATAATTACTTAAAACAAAGTTCTTTCATTATCCAACAAGGTTTATCAAAGAAGATTTTTAAAACATCATTTCTTTTTTTTGTTTTTCTGAGCTCTCTTAAGAAAAGCGCTCATAGGGACATCCATATCTACTTCATTCTCCTCCTCTTCTGGCACGTGTAATGTCAAATTACGATGGCTCCTTCTCTTTAGAGGAGTAGGAGATTGCTGCACTAAAGGGGGCTCTGTTGCAAGAACAAGTGAATGCAATAAATTGGCATACTCTTTTTCTTTTTCTAACTGTTACAAGTTTGTAATTAAGTACGAGTACAACAAAAAATGCATTTTTCTTACCTGACAATGCCACATCATGTACATTAACATTTTGATCTGCCACCACGTCAACATGTTGAACACTTGGAACATGGTCCAGTCCTTCAGCATGATGTTCAACATGCTCTGAAATATTCAAAAAAAGGATACACGTCAAATTCCAATTGAAGATGTTAAATTGTATTCATAATTGCATAATTAATTTCCAATAGAAAATTAATACCTCCACCACTATAATGCACATCATGGCCTTTGTCAGGAGCAGGTTCTGTGGTAGGATATGAAGGTTGTAGTAAAATGTTATGCACATTGTTATGTAGTCAATTTACGTTTAAAACTAATACCAAAAAAGAATCTTCTCAACTATTTAATTTCATTTACTTTTCATCTGACCAATTTACCTGTAAGATATCATTTGGTGTACTGGATTCTTGGGCAAGGCTTACAGATTCTTCATGTAGGCGTGCAACAACAACTTTATAGCCTTCCTTCAAGGCAATTTTTTTATCTTCATCTGTGACCTCCACATTGAGATCTGTGCCCTATGGTTTTTGCTTGATAATGTTAGTTTTCCATGTATGGTTTCATTAAACAAAACTGTTTGCAACATTATATTTTAAAAAAAAAACAAAATTCATTGCTCTACTTACAAGTCGAGACTGCAGATTCATATAGCCACCAGAGCCAAGTTTGTGTTGGCCAACCTTTTCTATTCTCGCTTTTGTAGCCACAGATGTGTCCTGCAATCTATGAACAATTTCAAACATCTTAGATTATATATTTACAAATATCAATAATTAGTGCATGATTACAATGTACTTAATACTATAATGACATACCTCTTTTTGCCCTGTGTTGCTTCATCATCTCTATCTTCACATAGCCTTTTCTCCTTTGCATCTTCTATTATTTCATTCCACTCCATTGGTGGAATCATAGGAGGACGGTCATACTTTGGGTTATCCTTAAGACCCCTTCTATATTGATCCCTCACAGTCTTTATATGCTTTGCTGCTCTTTTCAGAAGTAGGCCAGTGTCAAAAATGTTTTTCCCAAATTTCTCTTCAATGGATGCAATCAGCTGATTTTTTAATTCCCCAACTTGTAAATTCCATCTTTTAAAAAAAAAATAGATTGTTAGATCAATAACTTTAATATATTACAATAAATAGAAGAAAATAAAAATTATGTAGCAATGATATGAAACTACGTACCTTTTACGTATGGTGGGTCCAAACAGTCTCAATGTCATATGAAAAAGATGTTCAAAGAAAGCATTATTATCTACAAAAACATAAAGGATTTATCAGTCCAAAATGAGTAATGTAAAAGTAAACTAAATTTAGACTTTAAAAAATATCAATTTTAAAGCACCTGGAAGCTTTCGTTCTCTTAATGGAAACATTGTTTTCTTATTTAGCAACAATGTCCCTTCATACAAACTAGTACTAATCACACGAACTGCTCCAGGAAATGGATCAACTTCAGTAGTACTGCTCTCTGTTGCTCTATCAACTGAAACATCATAACAATTAAATGACAATTTTAGTACTGCTCTCTATTGGTCTACCTCCCTGCCTATGTCCATGTCTCTCTATGTATGGCTATATATGTGTGTGTGTGTGTGTGTGTGTGTGTGTGTGTGTGTGTGTGTGTGTGTGTGTGTGTGTATTTATGTATGCGTGGTGTGTGTATGCATGTGTTTGTGTGTATGCAAGCTTCTGTAGACATCGTTTAAGCACTAATGTGCTACTTCGTTGTTGATCAACTTGTAGAAAGACATTACAAAATATAGCAAAATAAGGTTTTACCAGTTCTACTAGGCATAGACGATGATGTTTGCATGGTCCTTGTTGCCGACAATGCAGCAGACAATAGTGGACCACCAACTGAAGGAGGAGTCTGCACTTCATCATGAGCTGAAGAATAGAATATTGTTAGCAAAGACATTTGCAATGGATAAAGATCAAATGGGATACTAGCGAGAAACGTCGACAAAAAAAAAGGTAAGTGTTATAATGTTGATCAAAACAAACAAAGTGTTACTTACACGAAGGTACTGTGAAACAACCCTGACCATGTTCAGCATGTGATGTCGCAACTGGCACATATGTCTATACAAGAACACATAAAATCAGAGATCATGATCCATAAGATACTATAAAATATTAATATCTATTGAACTTCTATTATTGCTGTAGTCGAATTACTACTTACTTTCAAAGATTGGATTCTACAGTCCAATTCTATTCTCAGTTCCTCTTTCTCCTCACTTCTGTCACCCTTGATGATAATTTGAACAAGCTCATCAGTGTATCTTTGTACAATTTTTTGGGTGATGAATACAGGGTCAGTACTATGGCCAATGTCATGTAGATATGATGCCTGTATTTCAGATTGCATTTGATCAGCAATCATTGTAGCTTTTTCCTATCAGTTGTTACATCAAATATTCGTATACTTTCATCAAAATAACTCCAAAGCCATAAAGAAAAGAACATAATAATAGGAAATTTGTTTCTATATTAACATTAAAATTTACAATAATTAATGTTTACCTCTACTGAAGGTGTCTGACATGGTGCATCCATATCACCCTGTGAAAAAAATTAGCAAGTCTTAGAAATCAGTAGCAAAATTAAAGTAATAGACTTACCAAAAAAAATATTAATAATAAAGTAGATTGTATATGTAAATCATTTGTCTTAAGTTAAAAATTTAGCGTAACTAATGTTTATATCTAAAAAATTATTTGGCATGTTCTACTTAATGGTTATATGTGCACATATGGTTTGGAAAGAAATATTTGGTCATACAAGACCCCATCATAGTTGACATTGATCATACCTAAAGATTTCATTGATCATCATGATCGTCATCCATGTCATCATCATCATCATCACCATCACCGTACTCATCACTTTGATCGTCGTCGTCACCACCACCATCTTCATCACCATCATCATCCTCTTGATCACTATCATCATCATGACCATCATCACCATGATCATCACCATCTTCGTCACCATGATCATGATTTTCATCAGCATCATCATCATCATTATCACCATTATCGTTAGCATGACCAAAATCATCACCATCTTCTTATTCTTCATCACTGGGTAACTATTGTTCCTGATAATCATTTACTTCCTCTTGTGCTTCTTCAATATCTTCTTCTTCAATCACATTATACTTTACCGGCCTTCCTCTTGGGTCATGTATAACAAAAAATGACCAACCTGGTTTGTCTAGAACACAAAAGTAAAACACTTGCTCGCATTGACTTGGAAGAACATAGGGCTCATCTCCGACTGGCTCAAATGACCTTCTGTTAATCATAGTAAATCCACTGTCGTGTTCAATAACAGTCCTATCAGGATCATTTCGATTCAGTCGTAACCTAAACTATTTGATGACAAATAGAACTATTTTGAATGAATTAAATTTGCACTCAAGTATATCATCCAAAATGCCATAGTATCGATTTTCAGATTGTTGAGGATGTATGTCAGTTCTAGATGAAATATTGGTGATCGCAAAGACAACACTTATCCCGAAATCACACGTTTTCTTCGTTTCATCTAACTTTTTTGTGCGGAATTTATAGCCATGGTAGTACATAGCTTTGTGCTGTTTGACCTGCAATTATTCAAACATGTCAAGAATCTTCTCATTGATCTGTGAGTTGATATTAAACTTATGTCTCATGATTAGTAATCTTATGCATACCTTTGTATCTCTTAAGCCATATATTAGATCAAGTACCATTGGCATAACATTAGGATCTCCATTATGATGAGCTTCTTTAACCAACAATGCAACACCATCCCATGTTAATGAGCGACCATTTTTTTGAGACTGTTCAATCCACACTGTGATCCAATCAAGATTGTTTGCAATATACAAGTGTAGTGCATCCCAGTCACGACTAACTATAAAGAAGACAATTACACCAGTTAGAAACAACTTATATATATTGATGATGGATAAGAATTGTTAAATTACCAAAAAAAACTTATAATTACCTCTCACCCTCCTCAATCTACCTTTCCCCGTCAGGTACTCCCCTTTGAATTTGGCATTACAGTTGGGATCCCAAATGCGATCTAGATGGATACCTGCTGCAAACTTTGGAAGATATTCACTGATATACACCATGGTCTGGTATATCATATATCCCTCTATCATAGAACCCTCAGGATGTGCTCTTTGTCAAACAAAGCCCTTTATAAATTTCAAATGCCTCTCAACCATCCACATTGATCTAGCTTGTACAGGTCCACACAATTCAGTCTCCTCAACTTGATGTATGAGGTAGTGTTCTTGAGCATTGAAAAACGTTGGAGGTAAACACTTTTTCATTTGACACATAAGCTATGGAATTTTGCTCTTCCAATATTTTATATCTTTTTTATCAATTTCTTTAGATGATAACCACCTAAATGAGATTCAACACGCAAAAACACATAGAGGAGATTTCAAATAAAATTATACAATAGATTTCAGATAAAAAGCTACAAATCTAAGAAAAACACTCTTCTAACCTCATGTATTTTCTAAGATCATATATAACTTGTTTAATACTATTGTCAAACTGTTGTGGAAGGGATAGAGGTAGGACAAACTGCAATCATTAAAAAATGATCATTTCAATATATTATTAAATAATGCAATTGGTACTACATTCAATCTTACAAATATACTGTAAATAGAAAACACGACTTACCTTGAGGAAGGTATGCCAATCATGTGTCTTCAACCCTGGCCCAAAATCACCTTTCTTTGATAGAAGAGTGCTTATATTTGCAGCAAATCCTGTTGGAAATTTTTTTTTTTTTATGACTTCTTTTAATGCATCACTTTGTTGCTCCATTAATAACCAAGGAAGGGCACTTGTATTTATGTCCTCTCCATTCCTATTTGATTCAATGAAAACTTTTAGTGCATGATTAGATTCATGAATGTCAGTACAAATTTTAGCAATTTGTTCTCTATCACGCCTTCCATCCAACATTTTCCATAGTGTCTCTGTTACATTCTTTCCAATATGCATAGCATCAAACAAATGCACGATTGGGAGATCCTTGTAGTATGGTAACCTACTAAATTGAGTAAGATAACTTTTCATTCCTCTAGGAAGTTGGTCATTGATGCCTTGACGACCTTCACGAGCATCAGTTATAGCATTAGTAAATATAAGACAATATCGAAATACAAATTGTAAACTTTGGACGAAAAATTGGACATTACCTCGATGATTTAGTCGATCGTATTCCAACTTCCATAAATGAGGTGTCATTCTTCATGGCCTTGATGATGTCTCTTCTTTCCCATTGAAAAGATGTTTTTCGAAAATTTGACACCTATGATTATTGTGGAGAAAGTGTCTAAACTCATCAAACACCTGCTTTCCTAAACTTCTCGAATGATGACATTTCATCTTCGGACCACAAACTGGACATGCAAATTTTCCCTTTGTCTGAAGACCTAAAAGATCATGTATAATTGGATCATGTACAATTATCATGTGCAACTTAAGCATTTTATAGTAATGTGTAAGCACTATAACAGACCAAAAATATGTGATCTTAACAATATAACATACCGCAAAAATGAGTTAGCCTAGGTGCATCATGTATTGTCCATACAAGCATTGCATGGAATTGAAATTGTCGATGTCCTATCGGTCTAGAGATGTCATACATAGTGATGCCATTCCATAACTTCAACAACTCCTCAATTAGGGGCTCAATATACACGTTCATATCTTTAACTTGGTATTTACCTAGCAATTGAATGAACATAAACATTACGTAATTATTATAACCATTTTTATGCACTATTTATAAATTAATTTAGATAATTATATAGAAAAAAAAAACCTGGCACAATCATTGACAACATTATGTGCTCCCACTTTATGGACATCCAAGGAGGAATGTTATTGTTAATAACAAAAATAGGCCATACTGAGTAAACAGATCTCATATCTCCATATGGATTGACACCATCCACCGCCAATGAAAGTTTCTGATTACGAGGTTCTTCTTTAAAGCGTGACCATGTTTCTTCTATCTCTTTAAATGTAGAACCATCAGCAGGCATTTTCATAATGTCATCCTGACTTCTATTGCGTGCATGGTAATCCATAAATTGTGCCAAGCTAGCACACCTGAATAACCGTTCCAGACGTGGAATAATGGGAATGTACTGAAGAACCTTGCGAGGCAATTTTTTTATTATTTGATCTGACCGATATCTACTAACATGACAATTAGGACATTCTGTTGCAAATTCATGTTGTTTATGATATAGAATGTGATCATTGGGACATGCATGTATTGTCTGATACTTCATTCCAATCTGATCCATAATGTTAGATAATTCTCGGTACGAACAAGGCAAAATGTTTGATGGTGGTAAAAAAAACTCACTAATCAACCTAAAACAACAAATATGCATTGTTAATATAATAAATAGTAATTGTATGCTAACCTTGAAGATGACAAAAATGAGATACCTTAGCATACGTGACATTGCTACATTGGATATGCTATTCATAACCTTTAAGTTCACCAACAACACTATAGCCAACAGTAGAGTTGTTTGGGAGCCTGGGTATAAGGGCTCGTGTGCCTTCTCAAGTAAAGGTATATCAAGACCATCTTCATCATTATTATCAGATTTGCTAGTACCATCATTGTGAGCCTCTTCATCACTTGCCCCAATACCATCTTCTTCAATCATGTCCTCTGGTACATTATCATCTTCTTCCATGGGAGCATTATCCTCAACTTTGATATTCACACCTCCATGTTCCTCCAGTAGGAAATCCACATTCAACAATGGACGAAAATTGTGGCCCCCTTCAACATGACCATATTGCCTATAATGACTCTGGGCTGTTGTGATTAGAATTCTTTGATTCTTTAAACCCTTACACTTTTTGCAAGGACAATAACATTTATTAGGTTTTCTTTGGAATTGAGCCCACAATGTAGCCATTGCCTCATTATTTTCTTCTAGATTCATATTGTCAGGCGTGGTCTTTCTTCACAAGAAAATATACCTACAAATAAATTGGACATGTTGTGATTAATGTTTATATCTGCACATATGGTTTTTGTTAATTAATGTTTTCAAATGTAACTAAAATGATTACAAACATATCAAAAAGGACCTTCACAGGGTCTTATTACATCAATTGTTCTAACACGGTCATGTTGGTTATCTTGAGACCTTAATGTCTTCTCATGCCTTCAACCTTGACCTTGATGCTCTTGCATCATTCTCCCAAGGATCAAGGAAAGTTGGATCATCATGGAATTGAGTAGGCAGACCTTCTAGGAAGTTGCAATACTTCAACCTTGTAAGTGTCACGTCAATGCAATGGGTACTAAACAAATAATTTAAGTTGATGAGAAATGGTTGTTATGAATTCAAATTGTAAGCGTCACCTCAATGCACTGGGTATTAAACAAACAATTCAAGCTGATGAGTATGGGTTTTTATGAACCACAACTCATGAAATATGCATTAAGTCCATACCTGCTGTTTACAATGAGTATGGCTTTTTTTTCTAAAAACATATCTGTTGTTTACAGTCAGTAAGTTCCTATATCCTCTAAAAAATTTGAAGCAATGAGCCAAAGTAACACGGTTGAAGATGATCATTGTCCCCTCAAAGCGCCATCGTTTGATAAATTGTTGCATTGAAAAATGATCTAGAAAGGGCCTTTCCACATAGTATGTTGGCACTATTTGGCAATCATCGATCATGGGGTTATTGCAAAGAGGTTAAGGACCAAACATGGAATCAAGGAGATAGTGCACGGATGTACAAGGAAAATTTGTTTCCCTTTAGCTACTAATCTTGCTTTGTGCTTGTCAATTAAAACATTATTTTAAAACTTGATCTTAATACTTTTTCTAATCAATGGCTTTCTTTCCAATGTCTATCTCGTGACTCAACACATTCTTTCATTTTTCTTTCCTTCTTGCTTCATCATAAATACTTGTTTCACAAGCACTTATGGTGTTCTTCTTGCTAAGATTATGAAGTGGACAATGACTTTCAATCTAGATAATCAAATGTTTAGCTCAACTTTTTTGGGTAAGTGTGATGATATGTAGTGCACTATAAATTTTATCTTCAATGAAAGGATTAGCACCTCTAATTTTTAAATGGCGATCAACCAGAACTAGCTGACAATCTAACCTAAAAAATACATTTTATGCCAAATTCCAATCACAGTTAAAGACATTTAGCTATTGGAAAATGGCAAGATTATGTCTTATTTCAGATATGCAATAAAATGGGCAAGAAATGTGGAAGAACGTTAAGTTCTTATCCACCAAAACATGAGTAAAATTGTATAAACTGAATGTATTTTTTAAAAATAATGTCAATTCCCTTCAAAAGAAATATTTTGCATGCAACTTCCTTGCTGAAGATATTTCAAGTTTAGCAATTCTTTAATCACAGGATCCACAATAGTTGGAAGCTTTGACCTGTCTGTCAGCTGTGGCTTGGCCTGCAGCAACAAAAAATTCTTAGTATATGCATCTCAACATTTAAAAAATACATCAAGCAATTTAGGTCAGTTACAGTCTGTAAATTAACTGGCATTTGTTTCTTCTTTAACATATTCGAAAATCAAGTACAACTAATAGGAATACAAGAGCAAAACTTGGAATTCTACTAATGTCATCAATGTTAATCTTGGGTACTAGTACAAAGCCAGTAAGAAATTTGCAGTTGTACCAACCAAGATATTTACAAGACTTGATCACAAAAGGTTCATTTAGCACAAAACAACTTCAAAAATATTTTATATATACACTCTTTGACGCTGTCAAAGGGAACAATTATTTTAATCATGTTTTACGTAAGAATTGCTAGAGGAAATGATAAGCATGAAATATATTCAAGTTTTGACATTAAGGAATTGAAACATCCACACTCAGGAATTGATTGGAGTATTTAAAGAGTGTGTATCCCACAAATGAAATTGGTATAAATGTTACAACCACCAAATTTGGAGGGCATGGAAATTCAGTCATCACTATCCTATGTAGTACACATAATTTCATATGTTGGAATCATTTTGTGACTTGTACACATGATAGTCCAATAGTTTTTAATGTCATCTTCATCACAATTTTTCTATGATAGTCTAATAGTTGCAGGTGGCATCTTCGTCACAATTTTTCCATGATAGTTTTGTTGGTCTGAATTTTTGCATAATCAAATTCCTTTGTCCAAGGTATAGAAGAATTTAGATTGGGATCCACCTATGGCGAATAGGGTTTCTAGCCAAGTCATATTTTGTAGGTCTTTGAAGCAAATTTTTGTCAAAACCCTAGGTCTTGTTTTCTTTTAAATTTTTCAGGCGCGAAACTAAAAATATGCGAAGGTTCCCATCCTTTTCAAACTTTCGCACCCTGAGTCACATCTTTTCTTTTTTGTTTCTGATCGCCTGATCCCTAAAAGATCTACGACAATCGCTATCTCGCTAAGAAAAGATACAAGTATTTTACCCTTAGCGACATAGCGACCACTGCTAAGTTGAAAAGCAGTACCGTCAAGTGGAAATACGGTGACCGGAGATTGTATTATTTCAGAGATATTTCATCACGTTTACAACAAACATGTCAGAACCTGAAAAGGAATTACAACATTGAGGTACAAAAGGCGTCAACAGAAATCTTAGCTTTTCTGATTAGTCGCTTTGTCGCTATTGGAGAAATTGGGCACTTCGCCGTTAGCGACATGACGCCTTCACCAAAAATAATGGCCAACAGTCACTTTTAAATTTGTTGATGATCGTAAGTTTTTTCAGGCTGCATGGTGCACGTGCTATTTTATTATGTGTCAGATGCATTAACGAGGGTAGTTATGACTTCACTCGACTTTATCTTTTCGACCCTGAATTTTGATGAGTCACCAGAAATCGCTATGTCGCTATCAGAGAATTGGTGTCTCTCGCCGTTAGTGACATAGCACCAAGACAGAAAGTAGTACTGCGGCAACTTTTCAGAGTAAGTGGGTCCCAAAAAGTACTCGATCAGATATCAATTATAAAGCTTTGGAACATGCTAGCATCTAATGGGCTACACGTATACACTGGGAAAAGAAAAGACACTGGAATTTGCTATGTCGCTATCGAGAACTTGTTCTTCTTGTCGTTAGCGACATAGCACCCAGTCGAGAAATAAACAAATATGGGCCCCAAGCAGCAGGTAATATAGCCAGGATTTCATCACGTCATCAATGATTGGACCCATGCCCTGTTCACAAAATATATGAAAGACTGATCATCAGATCTATCTCAGATCCATGATCATCGCTATCTTGCTATGGCAAGTTGCACGAAGGTTACGAATAGCGACATGGCGACAAGGGGCCCACCATATTTTGAGCAATGCATCAAATGTCATCCGCTTGATCAAATCAGGATCAATGACGGGCGCAATCTTGCTATGGCAAGGTGCTCACTCTTTATGTATAGTGAGATAGCGCCTAAGTGACACGTGTCCTCAGAGTTCTATGGGTCCAGTTTAGAGGCGTCAACAATGAAGGAAAGGTACACATGGAAAATTTTCATTGGGTTGACTGCCAACTTGTCAAGAGGAACATGAGTCATCTTTGCTTGCATCCCTGGATCATAGGATTTTTCATAAATCCATGGTGTAAATTTGAATATAGAAGGTGATGCCACCCTATGCATTTATGAGAGATGAAAGCTTCACGTGTGAAGAAAAATAGAGTATAACACAAAAGATTTTCTTAATTCCACCGTACTCGAACAAAGATTCATAGCATTTCTAAGCAAAAACAGTTGTTGAGAAGACCGTGCTAGATTCGGTAAGATTGTGAAGCAGTTTGTTCGCAGAAAGATTGCAATAACACTGAGAAGAACTAGAGCGAAATTCAAAGTAAGTACTTGCATTATAATCCTCCTGTTGTTTCAATTCCTTCGAGAGTTAATTAAAATGGCTCCAAAATAGAAAGCATTTTCTAGTCAAGAGAACTATTTGGATAGGAATGTCCATGATGATTTGCTTGAACTACTCCCTTCTTCCACTGTTGAAACTATAAAAGTTAATAGGCTAACTTCATTAAACCCTAGGCTGAAAATAGCAGATGGGCTGTATGACAAAGGAAACTGGGTTAGGGATGCAACAACTTCACAGACTGGTCTTGTTTTATTCAAAAAATGGTTTTCAGAGAGGAACCTTTTTGCCCTACATGCCAACATCTGGAATTTTGGTCTAGGGAAAATGGTGGTTCCCAGTGTTTTCATGGATTATGATCTTTTGGAAGCTGTAGCTAAGAATTATGACCAAGCCCTTAGGGTAGTGAGGAGAACTGATGGTGAAATCTTGATTACAATCAGCGCAGAGGAGATTAGGGAAGTTTTTAGTTTAGGGCCTATCATTGATTATCATGTGCCCATTGATTTGAAAGGGTTAGAAAATGAGTATATGTCTAAGAGAGATGCAGTTAGGCAAGGAGTGCTGAGCACACACATAGGTAGAATTGGAACACTGCCAGCAATAACAACATCCTCCAGGGAGCTTTTCAAAAGGGCATACTTCAATTCTAGGGCTATAGAAATAAATAGGTCCTTGTGTAAAGTTTTTGGGAGAGATGAAGAAGAGTTCATGCCTGTGGATTTTATGTATATGATTACTCAAATTTCCTCTTTTGGTGTGGATATAATTTTTGATTTTGCTTCTTACTTAGCTGAGGAGATTCACATTGGACTGATTGGAATTGCTAAGGGTAAGGTGGAAAAAACTTTTGGCCATTATTCTCTGTTAATGCACATGTTCTTATTCAAGGGAGTAACATATTTTAGTAAAGAAATGGAATCAGACAGAGAAGAGAGTGGGGAAGCATTACCAGTTCAATTGTGGAGTGCAGATATGACTTGGGATGCAGAGAATGCCAGTTTTTTCAGGTTTGATAAGTATTTCGCTTCAAAGCTAAGATGCCTCCTATTAAGGGACAATCCGAGAATCCCCAAAGCATTAATGAATCTCATTAGGCCTATGGACAACCCAAGTGGTTTGAAAGTTTCACATAATTGGGGAGATGTCATTCCATATTCTGTTTCTACTGTATTTAGAATATATGGTTTTAAAGGAAGCCCTCACGTACTACCCTACCAAGTGCCTTTGAAGGTAGGATTTGCTGAGATATTGTGGCAGCTGGGAGGAGTGGAGGAAGCCCTTCTATTGAAAAGACAAAAGGGGTCAATTTTTCCTACTTGCACAGTGGCACATCATTTTGTAATCAGAAAAGGAGGTTGGCTTTCTCTGCACAAGATTTTGAATCCTTATAAGATGGCCACTTCCCATCCTCATTTTTGTGATTCTGAAGGATTCTATCATTTGTCTCTGAGGCAGAGAATTAAACTTGGTAAAATTGAGCATGAATTTTATTTTTCTGAAGACTTAATAAGGAATGAGTACTCCTTGCAAGAGCAAGAGACTAGGAAAGAAAAGTGGAAAGTCTTTTCTAAAATTTTGGATTTCATTCATTGTTTCGATCCAGATTATAGTCCTTTGGACGATGCTGTTACAAATGTAGATAAGATGAGAAAACTTATGAATAATTTTCCTGAAATAATAGAGGCAATGAATGAAAAGAAGCAATTCTTTATTAGGTTCTACCCGGATAAGGCCAGGGAAGTAATGGGAAGATTGGGTTTTACTCCCAATATAAGGGTAGGTAAATTAACTGTCCAAAAAAGGTTGGGATAAACTATTGTTCAAAATAAAAAGAATACAGTGGACAAAGGCAAATAAATAATTGAGTCCACTAGTAGGGTTTTGGAAGAGAGGCCTACTAAGCCCTCCCCTAAGAGGAGGAAAATAATAAGAGAGGAGGATTCTCACGTTGAGGAGTATTCACCTTCACAGACCCCTTTGAGAACTGGGGAGGAGCAGCTCACTATTGAGAAAATTGAACAAATTGGATCACAAGGGGGAGTATTTGTCACTCAAGCAGAGATCGATGAAGGGAACCCCCAGGAACCTCCTGTGCCAAGCCTCGAGTTGACTGTAGCTAATTTTAAGGGAAGGGAATTGGACCGTATTTTGGAACAAGCTAGCCAACAATTTTTGTTAGATGACAGTTTTGTAAGGTCTAGGGCTTTCCATCAATTTGCTTGGAGGGTAAACATCCACAATTTTGAGGAAAGATGTAAGAACATGAAAATATAGCATCCAAAAATGGATGAAGCCTCCATCCAAAACCAAATAAAGGAGCAAATGATGCAAGAATTCCAGAACATTACCCCTAAGGAGGGAAGGCAAATGGTAAAAACTTCTAACATACTATTGTTGCCTAATTGGGATATTGCAGATGCATTGATTTTCAACTCTATTTCTAATAGACTAGAGTTACAAGACCCAAATAAAAAGGAATTTGCAGGGACTGCTTTTAGTGATGATCAAGTTGCTCTTGTTATGTGGTCATTAAGAAGAGGATCCAAGATTCTATCAGCACAGCCTAATGGTTTAGGACTGATAGGGAATATTATTGTGAGGAGAGTTGCTGATAGCTCACACGTACAGGCAGCTCACATGAATGTGGATTATTCTCAGTTTGCCTTGGCTACTGCTAAAAGGGAGGAAAAGGAAATGTTTGAATTACAAAGTAAATATGAGGCAGTTGTGGATGCCTACAATAAAGAGGTAAAAAGGAGAGTTGAGCTTGAGAACAAGCTACTGGGAAAATCCACCAGGCCTAAAATAACATACCCTCGCCCCCTTGTTGAACCTTTCAAATCTACCCCCCTCATTGAAATACCAGACACACCCCAAGGGCCACAGTATTACACTGCTGAGGATTTTGAAGAAGAAAAGAGTAAATTGTGGGCCTTACATGTAGAGCTGGAATCTAAATATGAAGATAAACTAAGAACAGCACTTACATATCTAGGAGACAAGGTTGAATGGCCACTAATCCATGATCAATTGGCTAGGGTGATTAACATCTGGGAGGAGTTAAAAGTAGATGATGAGGCTCTAAAGCCTATTGTGAACAAATTGGTGAAAAGTGAGAAAGTAATAACCTTATTGTGTCTATCTGTTATAAATAATTCTCGTGATCAAATTGATAAAACCATTGACATTGTTTCTGATCTTGCTGATTTTGATAGCAAAAGGATACATTTACAAAAGATAATAATGGGCTACTTAGACAAATATAAGAGCCAAAAAATCAATTTATTTCCTCATGCCCTAGATAAGAAAAATAGTTTGAAAAGAAAAGAGAAATGGCGAAGGAACTTGATGATTTATTTTGTTTAAGAATGAATCAAGTCATAAATGAAACAAGGCATGCACGGTTGGCCACCACAACAAAAGAAATGGTGAAAACCAAAATATTCTTTGATTCTTTAAAACAAGAATTTGTTGATATTGATAATGAGGCTGATTATATAATAAAGAAATAGAAGGATATTTTGCAATTCAATTGGCCAAATGACACATTATTTGACAGGTGGATGGCAAAAATGCCTTCTAGTGAACAGTTTGATGTAGATGAAATTGACAGTGATGAGGTGCAGGATGAGGAAGTCCAAATCATTGATGCCATCACTACTCAAACCCAATCAGAAGAAGAAGACAAGAAAAACCTGTCACTTTCATTTGCAGAACCGGGACCACAAGATACCAATACAATTAAAGAAAAGGAAAAGGTAGAAGTTGTCCTTACCATGTAAAATGAAGGTGGTGGAAGCCTGCAAGTGGAGGTTAATGTGCCCTCGTCAGAACAAGCTTCATCGTTGGCTAATTTAGCAGTTACATATGAAGATGAATTAGATCAATAGCCAACTCAGCAACATCAGAACATGTAACAGAAGCTGACCCACCGAAAGGAATGATTTGATTTCGATATCTTCTGTTACCCATAGTTTTGTCATTTTGTGATAGGTGTATGTAGATATTCCTTGTAAAAGACACCTGTCAGTTTCTCTTAGCCTGAAGCTTGTTGCATTTCACACTATATAAGTGAAATTCCAGGGCAAGAGAAAAGGTTCGAATTTTATTTGCTAAGTGATACACTTAGTCTGTTTTTGGTACACCATTTTTGAGCAAAAATTCGTGATGTATTTTCTCTGTCAGATCTTGAGAATACATGAATATAGAATGATCTGTGTTTCTTTCTGAAGGTCATTCTGAGTCTATTGTAAATTGCATACAATTTTCAAGGAAAATGAATACAAATTATGAACTGTCCCCATATCAGTTCTTTCTGAACTTTGTCTCCTTTTGATTACTTGGTTATCTTGATGTTGTATAGGTAAAGGCTTGTGCAATTGAATGCAGTTCAATTAGGTTGTATATCTGTTTATCATGGCTATTAATTCAATGGATTAAGTAAAAGCTTTGATGAATTTGATAAGGTTGCTGCAGTAGTGGAAAGGATTTTGAATGACGATTTCTGATAAGAATTGCTGATAAAATTTGTTGTAAGGCAACAAATTAGATCTAGAGATTTGTAGTAGACTCTGAACCCCAATGGATTAGGCACTGATCAAATTTAATCCAACTGAAAGAGAAATGTGTCATAGATGATTATCAAAATGCAGAATTATAATCAACTTTACTTTTATTTCTTGTAGATCTTCAAAGTTGGCCTCTACTTGTCTTGTTTGCATGGAATTTTTTAGCTTTAGTTAGCCATTATTGCTGAGAACATTTGCGGACCTATAGAGAATTTTTGGCCATATCTGTTATATGGGATGTGTTTATTAAAGTATCAAGAATTGTACATGTATTGGAGAATTTGAGATGAGAATTAGAATGAAACTAAGATAATTCTCATACAGTTTTCCCAGTCTTGTATCATCCCTGGGTATACCCACCCTAGTTTTGCAGAGCCAAAAGAGTAGAAAACCACCCTTGGTTTTGTAGAAGTTTGGCCCAAATGGTGTGCACATACAATTGATAATAAGAATTGGCTAGTCTTTAGACTATGTGAGTATTGTCATCTTGGTATTAAGCATTTTGTTGCTTAGTAGTTTTAAAACACCAACAAGTTTGTTATTCATCCAAATGGAAACCCTTGTAGGAAGACCTAATTGCAATGCAACAATTAAATGTAATGTTGAAATATAGGAGAGAGATTCTTTTGGTTGAACTAGAAGATAAATCATCTTCTAACAAAATGACAGAGACTTTCGGTGAAGGATCCAAAGTACATCAATTCAATTATAGTCTAGTAAATTTAGGTGTCATCTTCATCATAAGTTTTTGAAGATAGTCCAGTATTTGTAGGTGTCATCTTCATCAAAAAATTTCCATGATAGTCTATTAGTTTGAGGAGTCATCTCCATCACAAGTTTTCCATGGCATACTTGTAGTTAGAGGTGCATTGAAGACCTTTTATCACTACATGAGCTAGTAGTAGATAGTGATTATTCATTATCATCATCATCATCTAACATAGAATCACATGAATATCATCTTTTATAGCCCACATGGCCTAGGTATTGAGGGTACAACTCCAAGCACTAAACACACCAGATTTCAAATTATTATCTTTATGTGTTGATGTTTAAGTTGAATGTTCTAGAGTTGAAGAGAGAAACACACTCAATTTTATTTTCTTTTTGTTCTTTTTTTGAATATGAAACTGTTGTCTAAATGATACAATATAATTATGTATTATTAAAACAAAAATACAAGAAAAATATGATACCAACACAACTATATTTATAAAACAATTTTTTTTTCATTATTATTTCTTCTAAGCTTTTACAACTACAGCTTCTGCATATACATTTCCTTTCTTTTCTTACATTACTATAACAAAAAGTATAATAGTTGTTACAATAGACCAACATTCCAAATGATAAATCTGCATCTACACAGTTTCAATAAAATGAAACAACAAGTACATTACATTCTTTTTGCAACTAGACTCTTTTTAACACTTATCATCAAAACATCACTGAGAAAAAACACTTGAGCAGAGACTCTCCCATTTATATTACACAACAATGGCTGAACTTTGGCATAAAAAATAATAATGATAGTAATAGTATTCACTCCCATCTTCAATATTATCATAAAAACCTACAACAAAAATACACATGTACCTATGGAAATATGCTCGAATAGAAATCCCTCTCCTTGACCACTGGAGATGCAGGTGTGATTGGAGGTCGTGAATGGAACAACTTTTGAAGTCGAGCACATCAGGAAGAATGAAAGAAAGACAATATCGAGAGTTTCAAACTACTATTCTGCCCCCCCTATATTGATGCAAATGCAGGGCCCCCTTTCATATTATTCCTAGGGCTAGTAGGCGTCATTAATCAAGTGGGTGGAGAAAACCTGAAACGAAACTGGGCTCAGAGAAAACCATGCGAAAATGCTCCAAAAATGTCAAATGAAATCGGGCACGAAAAACATAATTGGGCAAATGTTTTTTGAACTTTGTAGATGTATAAGCCCTGTGTTGGTCGAAATTTTGACCAACACGGGTCTTATATGTAAAAAAAAGAAATTTTTGCCTTTACATTTCAACCACCCTAAATTTATTTAGTTGATGGTCGAAATTTTTGGTTGAAAAATGATGTTAAATGTAGTAGTGCATGTTTGTGTTGATGGCTTTCTTATAAGACCCAGATAAACCTCGTATTTCAATCTTATGCAAATGGATTTTTAAGAAGGAATATATAGGGAACCTTGACAAAGTAATGGCTTGCATCATAAATTATATTATATATATATATATATATATATATATATATATATATATATATATATATATATATATATATATATATATATATATATATATATATATATATATATATATATATATATATATATATATATATATATATATATATATATATATATATATATATGTATAATGGTTTGTATCAAAAATTATATATATATATTCCTTGCCACTATGATGTGCCTATAGATAAAAAACAATTTATTCCATTGTACCCTAGATCATTTTATCTTTTGACTCCAGCATACTGGTAGAGTGGCTTATTGTCATCAAAATAAATCTAGCTTTTTAGTTATTTTTCTTTCACATTCAACCAACCAGTAGTAGCAATTGGATGGACACTTGCCAACCAGAAGAAGAGATCGAAGCACGGGAGAGTAACACAACTCTAGATGCCAACTTGCTAGAATTACCAAGGCAAAGTTGGAAAGAAGAGAAGGAAGAGGATGAACTATCATCACCTTTGCTATGCCTAAAGACTACATCCATATTCATTTCGTCAGACGAAACAAATATTGTGATGTTTAATCATGATGCTTAGTAAAAGTTATGTTGGGATTAGAGTAATCTTCCTAATTTATTCATTCAAAATATATAAAAAAGTTGGGCATTTAGAATAGTTGCAATTTCAATATGTTTAAATATTTTTTGTATTGATTGAATGACCAATACATATTCTCACATGCATTTGGATTAACTAAAACCTTCTTAAAATGTGACTTCGAAATTACAGCTTCTAGTATTCACCCAACCTCTAATATTCACATAACTTTACAAATCGATCAAATGCAATGTCATTACAAACATTGAAGTATATTTAGGAACGAACATTCCAATCCAAGGTAAACCTTTTCAAATGAACTTTGTAATAAAAGATAGTAATCACAAGGAAAAGATAAAATAGATAAAAAGAAAATTTAAATGATAGATGGGTGTAGAACAATATGTGCAATATACAAATTTGGATTAGCATTATTAAAACCCTAACTTCATTTAGTAAGCCAATACAGATTATAAAACTACAAATAGGAAACTTAAACAAAACATAATTGAAAACTTAGATGATATTCTTGAGATAAATGAAGAAAATTAAGAATTTTTTGAGTTATAAAAGTTGTTGAATAACAAGGATTTTTGAAATTTTATATCGATTTTGCACTAATTACTAACCTTAAGTGCAAGTGTCTGGAAATACAAAATATAGGTACAAAAAGAGCAAAAGATTAAAGGTTGAAGTTTATTATAAGTGAAAAAGGATGAAGAACTTGAAAGAGGCTAATATCTTTTTGAGAGCTTGAAGTCCTCATTAAGATGCAAAGATTCACATAGGTTCTTAAAAATCCGTTCCTAATAATTCTAACTGAAAATAGGGGTGGAAAAGAAGCTATCATTTGCAGTAAAACTAAAAAGATTTAAAATTCCTCTCAACAAATCCTTCTCATTGGATCTCTTACTTGTTAAAACTAAGAAGTAAAGGAAGTAATGCCTTCCTAAGACCCAAATTGCGAGGTGGGTATTTGTACAAAAAATCAAACTAATTAAGAGAATATATGGTGGAAAGAAGATTATAATGGATCAAATTATAAAGGAGATACCCTTCATAAAAATTCTAAAAACTAGGGTATGCCTCTTTTATCTATGTGCTCTTATATAGGATATTTGTCTTGGGGGCAAGACTAGAGATTTTCTTCTTCGTTCTTTCCTACCAGTGTTCATTTGAACAGAGATTTTGTAAATTTTATTTTCTTAATATAATATACATGTATTTGGTCTTTTACCAATTAAAAAAAAATAGGAAAAAACACCTCCCATCATGGCCAATCAGGGACAAGAGAAAAATCATCGTCATTGTCCTCCAAATTTCCATTAAAGGAGCCAAAAACCACTTCTCTATTACCTGAAACCCTTGAAACCCCTCTAACTAAATAGAGAAAAAAAATTAACAACTATATCTAAATAGGAAAAAAAAATGGCAAGCAAGATTAACCACCAAATTCATTTTTACCATTCTTGTTATGCCAAGAAAAATAAAGGTATATGTAAAGCGACACAAAAGTAATAATAACTAAGATAGTATTCTGGGTTGACCTTCAAAGAATATGTTCTCATCAACCTTTTAGTTTTTTTCCCCTTTTCTTTTAGATGATAAATATAAGAGACAAAAATGCCTAATTCATCTACATTGATCAAAGATTAATAGATTAGCCTTACTAAAATATTTATAATATTCCCTTGGAAAAAATGAAAGCATTAAAATTCAACTTACAAAATAATCACTAATTTTACCAATGAAGGAGCAAATTAACAACATATTGTGTAGTTTGAAAAAAATATTTAGAGTGGCTTGATAGTTGCATCAATGACTTAAATCCATTAAGCTAAGACAAAATAATGGTGAAAATTTAATTCTCTACAACTAGTTAATCTAATACAAAATAAGGGAGAATTTTTAATTCTCTCTCACTTACAATACATCTTATTGACCAAATACAAATCGAAAGTGCATTCAAAATAAAATAAACATTTGTTGGCATGATCATACCACAAGAAATAAAGAGACCTCATGTGACATCTAAATTTAATATTGAAAATGATTGCTTGTTTTTCTCTCCTAATCCTTCTTTTGGTCATTTGGAGTCTACTAATCTAAAGGGCCAACTTGATGTCTTGGGTTTCTCTTCAACACCTCTTTCCAAAGTGTCCAAAGTGATATTTGGGATGGATAAAGATGATTTAAAAGTGGAGTGTTGTAAAAGGGAAAGCAAATAGAAAAATGAAACTAGATGTATGCAATAAAGGTAAACATAGTAAACCTTTTAGAAAGAGAGCAGGAAAAGGGTAGTAGAGAACGACGTTTCTAGGGATAAATAGAGAACTATAGACATATTCTTGAATCTCACTAAGAAGAAAAAGTAGGTGACCCTATCTTATGGGGGTAATTAGAGAGACTCAATGAGGGGTTTTCTACCTAGGGTGTTTCTTATCTATATTTACTATCATAAAGGTTATGTCTCAGAATTCATGAGACTTCAATAGCCTCACCAAACAACATATGCTTAAATATGTTATTTAGGAGAATAAAGTTTTGGAAATATAAGAAGAGTAACTGAGAGGGGAGGGGTGAATCAATTACCACAAAAATAAATTCCAAACCCCTTAGATATCAATACAAAACATAAACTTTGATAAAATTGTTGATACTTGGTTAACACACAGGCACTCGGTTAACACTAACAATATGTTGTAACTCGGTAACCACTAAAATACCAACTATTACTTGGAAAATATTAAATGTGTGGAACTTAAGATATTATATGTGATTAACCTTAATTAACTTAGTTGCATACGCATAAAAGAAATAGCATGAACACAAGTGACACCAAGATTTAATGTGGAGTATGTAATAGGGGAGGGGTGAATTGATTACCACTAAAATAAATCCTATATCCCTTAGATGTTAGTACATAATATAAACTTCACTGAAAATACTAATGCTTGGTAAACACATAGTCACTCAGTTTACATTAGAAAATGTTGTAACTTGGCAAACACTAAAATAACTCGACAACTGCTTAACATGAAAATCTTAAGATATTATATGTGATTAATCTTACTTAACTTATTTGCATACTCATAAAAGAAATAGCACAAACACAAGTGACACCAAGATTTAATGTGTGTTAGTGAACAATTTTTCCCAAGATCTTTGAAAAAAATTTAATAGGGGAGAAAATTGTAAACTAACAAATTGAATTCCTACTTACTAATAAGGAATTCTTTGCTTAAGAAATTTTCTTTGTATTATTCAAGGCGCAGCTAACCTTCATAAAAATATAATCGTTGTTTTCTCTATCAATGGAAAATCTTCCAATAAGTATTTTACTAAAAATACTTAAAAGCTCAAAATCATATCATAAACACAAGATAAATGCTAATACTGAAAAACCATTTGATTTTAACAATCAGTATCATACACATGTTTAAATGTTAAAACAAAGGATGGATGATGAAATAATACAGATTTAACCTCCCACAACCTTCAAGATTTGAAAACAGATAATTCTAGAACATTTAGCAAAATACAACTTCACCTCCACATATAAAATACACCCTCAAGAATGCAAATTATCATAAACCAAATAGTAGTATCTACCTCAAGAAGTTTCAGTATATAAAATTATAAAATTTTACTTCAATTGCTACTAACCCAAGATAAATTCTATTCCAAAATTTAAAGTGCAGAGTATCAAAACAAAAGTATTTTTTCTTCAGTCTACAGCGAGATTAACCCCATTAAATATTATCTATTACATATATATAGGGCATAGGACTAGATGGTTATCCAAAATTACCCTGCTAGGAGTAAATTATCTCTTAGTTAACACAACTGTGTTAACTGAAATGCATAAAATAAATAAACAGGAAAATGAAAAGTAGGCTACCCAATGAACGTGTGCCATGTCAAGAGGAATTGTCTACACTAGTCGTGATCCTTGTGGCCTTCCATGTTTCGTATGCAGTGGTAAATGTAGAGATAATTGACTAGTGAGGTAACCTAATGTATGTAATTATTTTCTTCCAGACTTCCTTTTCCCTCTTCAGTTCCATGCATCTCCAAATTTTTCAAGTTTATTATCAACATAGCTTCGGTATGGGCAAGATTTGGAAAATCTTATCTACATGGTGTCTTCTTCTCTTGAATTTATTGGAACTTCTTTTTTACTTTATTTATCAATTCTTCCACCAAGGCTACGGAGTCACTTTCCTTACCTGTGCAATGCTTGCTAAACTACTTCAAATCACCTTGGATTATTTCATCCACAATCCTAAGACCATCCAAGATTTCTTTGATTTCAGTTACTACCTGGACTAGTGCCTCATTTCTCCACTCAATACAATCTTTAATCACATGCAAATTTTTATCATCTAGACCAGCCATAGGGTATTCAACTTGGAACTTCTGCAATCAAAATTCTTGAATTTCCTCAATCTAGAGCACCACTTTTACCCAATTGTCTCATTCTTTTTCAAAGCCTTCATTATTGGAATCCACCTTCTTGATAATGACAATAGTTTCTTTTGAAGCGTTGTCCAAAATTTTGATATGTTTCTTGATTTCCTTCAGGACAAATTGCAACCACTCTTCAGACGTTCTTGCAATAGCTTTGCATTTCTACAAATTATCAAGAAACTACTAGTTGGCTCAAGAGGATACATCTACCATTGCCAAAATCTCATTCAGAGGTTTTGATTCTAGATGCAGGATAGCGTTGATGTACTACGCCATTCTCTTCATTGCTTCTTTCATATCCTGCTTATCTTGAGTATCTTTCCAAACTCTATCTACAATATTTTTGTTTGAAGCTTCGAAAATCTTCATAACAATTGCATGGCTCCCCTTTCCAAGATCAATCCTTAATACCTGATAATCCTGAGGAGTGATGTCCTCATGTGAACTACCTTCTAGTGGTTTGGCTATTTTAGTTGTCCAATGTCCTAAATCTTTATCAACTTTAACCTGGACTCAATTCTAGCCTTTTTAGTTTTCGAAGACATTCCTAGGGACTTGTTAACTAGGTCATCAATAAGCATGGATAATGGTACCAAACTCCTTTTCTTTTCAATAGAGGTTTCCAGCCACTTGGGGTAGTAGGTTCTTTTCCTGTCATGGGGGAAACCTTAGTTAAGGTGAGAGCACCAAATTGAGTACCAGTGCTTTTAGGAGACTTCTGAGGATCTAGAGTATTATCAGCCATGGGAGGAGTGGGAAACTTCTCTGAACTTGCCTTTATTTCAATAGGATCTAGATCAGCTATAATTGTCCCCTTTTCTTTGCTTGGTATTTCTTTCTTAGTGCTAAAGCAAGTTACCCTTCTGACCTTTGGCACCTCCTTATGAACTTAAAGTTGAAGTGGCTGTGGAGTTACTTCAACTTCAGCTTTAGAAGAACCTATAATAAGGTCAGAAATATCAAGGTTAGTGATGGCTTTTGGTTTTGGTTGTACCTTTTTGTGTTTGGCTCTTGAGTATTTCTCTAGGACTCTAGGGGTAGTTGATTCAACATTCTTTGACTTCAACCACTTTTCAGTTCTCCTTAACACTTCTAAGGTACGAGAAAATAGGTCATCTTCTTCCTTTCTATTCCAATTAAGCTTAGGGATGGGCATGCATTCAATTTGGTCAACATAAAAAGGGTTAATGACATCCTCAACTTCATCTTCTATTATTCCATGGGTGTTGAGGTTCACTTTAAACATATTAATCTAGCTAACTGTCAACCTAGACCATAATCTTTTTTTTTGACTTTGAATTCATCAAGACAATTGGCCCAATAATCTTCCAAATGTGGAATATGGACTAATGAGGATGCATGCTTGAAATTATCACTCGCAAAACTTGTATAGTCAAATTCTTCTCTAGGAGCATATGGTTTGAAACAAAAACATGATAATGTGTTTTTTGCTAACATAGCTTGTTTGAAGTTTGAACATCTATAATGACCAATTTCAATGGGAAATAAGAAAGAGGATGACTTCTTTGTGCTCTCAGGAGATTCAAACATAGAAACAAACTATGTACATATCTTAGATAAGACAATGTTGTCTAAACAATAGCATGGCAACTTAAGAGGTTCACAAGAAAAACCTCCAACTCTAAGATACATAAACTCAGGAAACTAAATATAGAAACAACCATAAATTTTGATAGCTTGCGTCGATTCTTCTAATAATCTATGATTTTTGTGTCCTTGGAGCTCAAATACTAACCTCCCAAAGAAGACATCATTAACCCTCCTAAATTCCTTGCAAAATTTAGTTGCCTAAAGGTCTTTGTAGTAGTGGTAGATGCTCATCTCTTTAGTCTAGAGCATGTGTGAAAGTCCCTCCCATTCCTTAGATGTCACTAAAATGTAGACTAAGAAGGAATACAGAAAGAATGAGCTGAAACTACTCACTGCTATGAGGCCCCTATGTAAATTTTCAACTATTAAATCTACTCAATCAATGAATTTTTTCCCCTTCAACAATTTTTTGAATAAAGAGGTACATCTAGCTCTCCCAATGGAAGGCATGGTCATTTCCCTTGACTATGTTTAAAAGTAACACAATATCTACAATCTCACTAATGAAATGTTCAATTGTCAAGGGTTTAAGCAATATTGAACCTCCTTCGGCCGGCTTCAAAAGCTAGGTTTGAGATATAATGGAATCATAGTTCTTCTTTCTGTCATAATATAGGCGCTCTACTTTTTCAAAGGTCCAAGGCTCATAAGGTTCTTTATGAGGGATTCTTAGAGCCAAACTGACAGTTGCCCTATTTATTTTAACCAACACCTCTCCTGAAACCTTCTTTATACACCTGGTGTTGGGATCATAGTGATTTGTCCACTCAACAACCAGTTCTAGACATTCTATAGCTGATGGGAAAGTGGTGGCTTCTAGTAACCCACTACTGGCTAATTTCTGATATATGGGACTAGATTGAACATTCCTCACCTGCTCAACTATATCAGCTAAGTTTTTATTTACCAGGAAAGTATCCCAAATTTTAGGCAGGGAACTCAAGAGGAATGGTTTTTCAAGCTTAGGCATGTTGGGGCAGAAAAGCAGCATGGTTTAATTTGAAAGATACAAATTTGCAGAGTTAAACCAAAACACTTCAAACCAAAAGCCATCACTAACCTTGATATTTCTGACCTTATTATAGGTTCTTCTAAAGCTGAAGTTGAAGTAACTCCACAGCCACTTCAACTTTAAGTTCATAAGGAGGTGCCAAAGGTCAGAAGGGTAACTTGCTTTAGCACTAAGAAAGAAATACCAAGCAAAGAAAAGGGGACAATTATAGCTGATCTAGATCCTATTGAAATAAAGGCAAGTTCAGAGAAGTTTCCCACTCCTCCCATGGCTGATAATACTCTAGATCCTCAGAAGTCTCCTAAAAGCACTGGTACTCAATTTGGTGCTCTCACCTTAACTAAGGTTTCCCCCATGACAGGAAAAGAACCTACTACCCCAAGTGGCTGGAAACCTCTATTGAAAAGAAAAGGAGTTTGGTACCATTATCCATGCTTATTGATGACCTAGTTAACAAGTCCCTAGGAATGTCTTCGAAAACTAAAAAGGCTAGAATTGAGTCCAGGTTAAAGTTGATAAAGATTTAGGACATTGGACAACTAAAATAGCCAAACCACTAGAAGGTAGTTCACATGAGGACATCACTCCTCAGGATTATCAGGTATTAAGGATTGATCTTGGAAAGGGGAGCCATGCAATTGTTATGAAGATTTTCGAAGCTTCAAACAAAAATATTGTAGATAGAGTTTGGAAAGATACTCAAGATAAGCAGGATATGAAAGAAGCAATGAAGAGAATGGCGTAGTACATCAACGCTATCCTGCATCTAGAATCAAAACCTCTGAATGAGATTTTGGCAATGGTAGATGTATCCTCTTGAGCCAACTAGTAGTTTCTTGATAATTTGTAGAAATGCAAAGCTATTGCAAGAACGTCTGAAGAGTGGTTGCAATTTGTCCTGAAGGAAATCAAGAAACATATCAAAATTTTGGACAACACTTCAAAAGAAACTATTGTCATTATCAAGAAGGTGGATTCCAATAATGAAGGCTTTGAAAAAGAATGAGACAATTGGGTAAAAGTGGTGCTCTAGATTGAGGAAATTCAAGAATTTTGATTGCAGAAGTTCCAAGTTGAATACCCTATGGCTGGTCTAGATGATAAAAATTTGCATGTGATTAAAGATTGTATTGAGTGGAGAAATGAGGCACTAGTCCAGGTAGTAACTGAAATCAAAGAAATCTTGGATGGTCTTAGGATTGTGGATGAAATAATCCAAGGTGATTTGAAGTAGTTTAGCAAGCATTGCACAGGTAAGGAAAGTGACTCCGTAGCCTTGGTGGAAGAATTGATAAATAAAGTAAAAAAGAAGTTCCAATAAATTCAAGAGAAGAAGACACCATGTAGATAAGATTTTCCAAATCTTGCCCATACCGAAGCTATGTTGATAATAAACTTGAAAAATTTGGAGATGCATGGAACTGAAGAGGGAAAAGGAAGTCTGGAAGAAAATAATTACATACATTAGGTTACCTCACTAGTCAATTATCTCTACATTTACCACTGCATACGAAACATGGAAGGCCACAAGGATCACGACTAGTGTAGACAATTCCTCTTGACATGGCACACGTTCATTGGGTAGCCTACTTTTCATTTTCCTGTTTATTTATTTTATGCATTTCAGTTAACACAGTTGTGTTAACTAAGAGATAATTTACTCCTAGCAGGGTAATTTTGGATAACCATCTAGTCCTATGCCCTATATATATGTAATAGATAATATTTAATGGGGTTAATCTCGCTGTAGACTGAAGAAAAAATACTTTTGTTTTGATACTCTGCACTTTAAATTTTGGAATAGAATTTATCTTGGGTTAGTAGCAATTGAAGTAAAATTTTATAATTTTATATACTGAAACTTCTTGAGGTAGATACTACTATTTGGTTTATGATAATTTGCATTCTTGAGGGTGTATTTTATATGTGGAGGTGAAGTTGTATTTTGCTAAATGTTCTAGAATTATCTGTTTTCAAATCTTGAAGGTTGTGGGAGGTTAAATCTGTATTATTTCATCATCCATCCTTTGTTTTAACATTTAAACATGTGTATGATACTGATTGTTAAAATCAAATGGTTTTTCAGTATTAGCATTTATCTTGTGTTTATGATATGATTTTGAGCTTTTAAGTATTTTTAGTAAAATACTTATTGGAAGATTTTCCATTGATAGAGAAAACAACGATTATATTTTTATGAAGGTTAGCTGCGCCTTGAATAATACAAAGAAAATTTCTTAAGCAAAGAATTCCTTATTAGTAAGTAGGAATTCAATTTGTTAGTTTACAATTTTCTCCCCTATTAAATTTTTTTCAAAGATCTTGGGAAAAATTGTTCACTAACACACATTAAATCTTGGTGTCACTTGTGTTTGTGCTATTTCTTTTATGAGTATGCAAATAAGTTAAGTAAGATTAATCACATATAATATCTTAAGATTTTCATGTTAAGCAGTTGTCGAGTTATTTTAGTGTTTGCCAAGTTACAACATTTTCTAATGTAAACTGAGTGACTATGTGTTTACCAAGCATTAGTATTTTCAGTGAAGTTTATATTATGTACTAACATCTAAGGGATATAGGATTTATTTTAGTGGTAATCAATTCACCCCTCCCCTATTACATACTCCACATTAAATCTTGGTGTCACTTGTGTTCATGCTATTTCTTTTATGCGTATGCAACTAAGTTAATTAAGGTTAATCACATATAATATCTTAAGTTCCACACATTTAATATTTTCCAAGTAATAGTTGGTATTTTAGTGGTTACCGAGTTACAACATATTGTTAGTGTTAACCGAGTGCCTGTGTGTTAACCAAGTATCAACAATTTTATCAAAGTTTATGTTTTGTATTGATATCTAAGGGGTTTGGAATTTATTTTTGTGGTAATTGATTCACCCCTCCCCTCTCAGTTACTCTTCTTATATTTCCAAAACTTTATTCTCCTAAATAACATATTTAAGCATATGTTGTTTGGTGAGGCTATTGAAGTCTCATGAATTCTGAGACATAACCTTTATGATAGTAAATATAGATAAGAAACACCCTAGGTAGAAAACCCCTCATTGAGTCTCTCTAATTACCCCCATAAGATAGGGTCACCTACTTTTTCTTCTTAGTGAGATTCAAGAATATGTCTATAGTTCTCTTACTTACCAGTTGACGTCGAGAGCTCAAAATGGTTAAATAAGAAATTATACAGGACAAAGGGTATTTATAGGGAGTGATTTCTTGAAAATCCTAGGACAGATATGAGCTGGTGGAAATATTTATTACAATCGTGCCACCTATACCTAACAAGATGTGCAAGGTCATTTGTAGCTAATACCCATCAAATCCATGCATAGCTTAAACTTTCATGATGTCACAAAATCCCTTTTTCCATAAAAGTAATTGTACTTTAGCACAATTTATCATAGCTGTCATAATTATTGCCCTTCATGTCTTCAAGATCACCATGAGGTGGGACCCATTTCTTTGCCTTGCAAAAATGAGTTCATAATCTCTTAATACACATCCTGCAAGAAAAACAAGCAAACATTAGTAAACCTCAACTAAGTTGAAGTTTGAACCAAGTCCCACTTCAACTTCAAGAATATGAACCTGGGTCGATGGGGAGGAACTTTTTTGGGATGACAAGAGGCGAGTGAAGCTAAACTTGAAGTTAAAGTAAGTCAAAATTCAAGTTACAAAAGGACTCTTGGCCAACAATATTGCACATTGTGAAAAAAATGTAAGGTAACAACGTGGAAACCAAATTTGGGAAAAACCACTAATTGCAACTAGTTACTGATTTTCACTCTTCTGAAGTGAGCCCTATTAGGAGACAACCTTGTTAAAGGTTACAAAACACACTGTTAGGTGTGACCTTGTTAGAGGATTTAATCACCCTATTAGGAGTGGCCTTGTTAGAGATCTTTAAGCACTTCAATCTAGAAATGTCATCTTGAAGATTTACAAATAGTTGTTAAGCCAACTCTTTTAAGAGATTTAGATCACTGCTACAATGGTTAGAGAGTAACAATGAGATGACCTAATTTCTGATTAAAGATCTCAATTTTGGCTTGTATACTTGATCCTTTCTGATCGAATGTATCTTTGTAGCACAACAAGGATATTTTTTTATCCTTCTAATTTACTTCCTCTAAGCATCTTTAAATCTTTTATTACTTGCACACATTCAATCCTCAACTTGACCTTATACTTATACCTTATGCATTGTCAAGTTGGTTTGAATACATCTTAGACTAATTAATATTCATCTCCTTACTTGGCTAGAATCAATAAAATTTTTTATTGAATTCAATATGCCAAAATAAGAAAATCCTTCATTAGCTGACCCTACTTGGTAGACACTAACTCAGAAGAGGTTTTCCTATGTTAACCAAGTGAACTCGGTTAACACTGCATCTTCACAAACTTTCTTTGGTAACTGAGTGAGCTCAATTAACATTGGTTCCATCTAACTTTTCCTTCATTAACTAAGTGAGCTCGGTTAACACTCATCTTCTTCAAACTTCTCTTTGAGGCCTGAGTGAACTCGGTAGTCATTGAATTATGAACATAGAAAACTCTAGAATGCTCGACAGACACAAAAAACTATCTTCGTCACCCAAGTGAGCTCGACATACATTAACTGGAAATGATATGGCATTTTGTGTAACATCAGAGAATATACACAATTATCCAAATTTGTGTATTGTCTCTGATGTTACACAAAATGTCATATCATTGCTAGTCAGTGTATGCAGAGCTCACTCGGGTGATGAAGACAAATTCTCGTGTTTGTCTAGAGTTTTCCAAGTTCATAAGTCAATAAATACTGAGTTCACTCGGGCGTTAGAGAGAAGTTCAAAGAAGATGAGTGTTAATCGATCTCACTCTATTAATTAAGGAAAATTTGGATGGAACCAATGTTAACCGAGCTCATTGGGTTTCCAAAGAAAGTTTGTGAAGATGCGGTAATTTGGATGGCACCAATGTTAACCTAGCTCATTTGATTTCCAAAAAAAGTTTCTAAAGATGCAGCATTAACCAAGTTCACTTGGTTAACATGGAAAAATCTCTTCTAAGTTAGTGTCTCCCAAGCAGGGTCAACTAATGAAGGATTTTCTTATTTTGGCATATTGAATTCAATAGTTTTGTTTATTGGTTCTAGCTGACTGAGGAGATGAATATTAATTATTCTAAGATGTATTCAATCTAACTTGATAATGCATAAGTATAAGGTCAAGTTGAGGATTGAATGTGTGCAAGTAATAGAAGATTTAAAGATGCTTAGAGGAAGCAAATTAGAAGGATAATTAGAATATCCTTGTTGAGATGTAGAGAAACATTCAATTAGAAAGGATCAAGTATACAAGCCAGAATTGAGATATGTAATTAGCAATTCAATTGCATCAAAAATTAGTTCATCTCATTGTTAACAGAATTGGCTTAATAGCTATTTGTAAATCCTCTAACAAGGTGACATTCTGGATTGAATTTCTAAAGACCTCTGACAAGGCCACTCCTAACAAGGTGATTAAATCATTTAACAAGGTCACACCTAACAGTGTATTTTGTAACCTTGAACAGAGTTGTCTCCTAACAAAGCTCACTTCAAAAGAGTGAAAATTAATAAATAGTTGCAATTGGTGGTTTTTCCCAAATTGAGTTTCTATATTAAATCTTGGTGTCACTTGTGTTCATGTTATTTATTTTATGAGTATGCAAATAAGTTAAGTAAGATTAATCACAGATAATATCTTAAGATTTTCATGTTAAGTAGTTGCCAAGTTATTTAAATGTTTGTTGAGTTACAACATTTTCTAGTGTAAACCAAGTGACTGTGTGTTTACCAAGCATCAATATTTTCATTATGTTTATGTTATGTACTAACATCTAAGGAATTTGGAATTTTTTTTAGTGGTAATTGATTCACCCCTCCCCTCTCAGCTATGCCTCTTATATTTCCAACACTTGAAACCTTCTTTGTAAGCACCAAAAGCTCTGATACCAATTGTTGGAAATAAAAGAGGAGTAATTGAGAAGGGAGGGGTGAATCAGTTACCACAAAAATAAATCCCATATCCCTTAGATGTCAATACAAAATATAAACTCTGATAAAATTTCTAATACTCGGTTAACACATAGGCACTCAGTTAATATTAACAATATGTTGTAACTTGGTAACTACTAAAATAACAACTGTTACTTGGAAAATACTAAACATGCAAAACTTAAGATAATATTTGTGATTATCTTTAATTAACCTAGTTGCATACACATAAATGAAATAGCATGAACACAAGTGACACCAAGATTTAATGTGGAAACCCAACTTAGGAAAAACCACCAATTGCAACTAGTTACTGATTTTCACTCTTATAAAGTGAACCATGTTAAAAGCCAACCTTGTTAACACTAGTACATTTTGACTCATTTTTCAATGAAAATTGGTCAAATTTTTGAACCATGTTGGTCAATTTTTTTACCAATTGTTGTGTCGTTATTTTTATCATTAAAATTTTCACCAATGTTGGTATGTGTCGAAAGTTCGACCAAGCATTTGGTTGAAAAAGGCTTATGTTGGTGAGGGACCATTGGTCAAAATGCCTACCACACATTGGTCAAAATTTTACTAATGCTGGCCATTCATCAACTAACATGTCAAATCCACAACCAATGAATTGGTCAAAATTTTGACCAATATAAATTGCAACCAATGTTGGATGTTCATCAACCAACCTGCCAAACCCATGACCAATGAATTGGTCAAAATTTTGACCAACATGCCAAACCCATGACCAACACATTGGTCAAAATTTTGAACAAAATTTGGTGGAAATATCAACCAAGATTGGTCAAAATTTTGACCAAGATGATTTGTTTTGAAAAAAATAGTGGAAAATAAATATCTAAAGTAATCATTGACGTCACCCTGGTTAGCGATTAGTTTGGATATTTGTCTTTAGGTCTTTGATGGGTCTACCACCACCTTGAAATAAGATTTCACAGACCTATATTGATGGCACTACAAGTGGCTATAGAGAGATGAGGTTCTCCAATATTATTTGTGTACACAAGTCCAAATTTGATTGTACCTTGATCATTGCTCTCTCATACCCTTGCAAATCAAACCACTTCAACTAGGGAATAGTTTGCATTTTGCATTTTTGCCTAACTCTTTTAGGCCAATTTCATGTTGATGATTATTAGTAACATTATGTTGAGATTATCAGATATTGTTTCAGATTTAGTTGATAGATGATGAGATCACTTGGTACTTTATATTTCATGTTTGCATGATGATTATTCAGTGATTTCAGTTATTGATGATGATTAGTTAGATGGTTTATTATCACATGTGTTTTCTTGTGGATACATACCCCATATTGCATGTGTATGGTGTGCATGTTTATTTTCTTTATGTATGGCATTTCTGATGTGGTTAAGGAAGGGATTCGTAGTCACTTTCTAGTCAAGATCTACACGATGCACCACTTCCCGCCATTGCCTATTTAGCTTAGTATATATTGTGTATGTACATGTGTGAGTTTTATGCAAGTTGTAAGTACTGAGTATCGACTTCTCTGAATTGCTAGGATGAGCGTACCCTATCGCATTATCTCAATGGTAAGAGAGGGGAGATAAATTCTTGAGTCCAAATCCTAAACCTTTAAGCTGTTTGACCTAATTGAAATTAGGACAAGTATTTGAGTTGAGTACTCTCTAAATGCTTCGGATGACATAATTCGTGATTATAACCTCTTAGTTTGGTTTGGTATGTGTCTTGCTATGATGGGTTTTTCGTATTTTACTTTATGAGTCTTTGGTGTATTTTCTATTAATTAAGTATAATTAAAAGATTTAATTAATGATTTAATTTAAAGAAAAATTAATATGATATTTTAATATTTAATCTTATTTAATTAATTAGGAAATTAATTAAATAAAAAGAATTAAATTTGAAGATAAAAGTTTAAAGTTTAAAGTTGGAACGTGATAATATTTATTTAATTTAATAATAATATATTTAGAGTTCATTTTTAAATAAGTGCTAAATGATATTATTATTTAAGTTAATAAATATTTTATCAATTAAGTTTTGAAAATAAATTTAAAAGTGGAAAAGAAATTAATTTATTAAAATTTCACGACCACATGATAAGTGCATGAGATTTAAAATTAATAAATTAATTTAAAAAGGAGTCAAGTGAATATTAAATAAATTAATGTGCATTATTTTAATACTTATTCACGTAGGAGTATGTGAATTATTGTGAGTTGTCATGTTGACAACACAAGAGTTTTCACTCTAATTATGCACATGTTGTCTACACTTAGGAGTTAGCACACTATTTGAGCACATGTTGTCTACAACATTCTAGACATCTCATCATGTTTATCTTCTTATTGTGGAAGATATGTGCTTAGTTGTCATGCTTATCTCCTAGTTCTTTCTAGACGCATTCTATATGCATCTTAGAGGCCTTTATATACAGGGTCTCCTAGTGTGTATGGAGATGCTCATATGCTTCTACATGCTTCTATAGGCAGCTAATAATAGTGAGCATTCATATTGATCATACTCTTCCGCCTACTATGTGCTTGGAATGCAAATTTTGGAGAAGGAAGGGAATTTTCTCTATAGATTTTGAGGAGTAGCGAATTAGCATCAATGTCCAGGTAGACAATCGTGATTTTTGCATATATTATTTCACTCATTTTCTCTTCATGTCTTCTTCGTGTCTGCTGAATGCTTTCTGAAGAATTCTTGTGACAAATGTTTTTAGTTGTACGCATTCCTATTATGAATATTTAATCTTCCATTATGGGAAAATCCAAAGAATTTGTGTGACCCTCATCACTAGATTAGATAAATTTATTGGGAAGGGTTTGAATTTTATTGAGAAAATCTTTTTGGATACGTTGTATTTCTCCATCAGAATAATTCTGGGTTTTGAGTATATATAAAAAAAACCATTGTTTCACCCATTAGATTAATTCATGGATTTGATATAAAAATATATATATTCATTGGAAATAAATTTGTTGTATCAAATTTTTTATTTCAAAATTTAAGTCAAATGAATTAATATATAGTTATATTTTTATAGGGACACGTTTATACTGAAACGTTTAATTGAGATTAGAGAACGTTTAATATACAAAACATTTTTTAAAAATAAATTATAAAATAAATAAAATAATATAAAATGGGGTAGCGTTTATACCCACCGCACCCCCACTCACCCCATTCTTGGCGATGTACTTGCGCAGGTCTGCATGATCACAGAGTACCTGCAATCAGTGGGCCGCACGATTAATAAAGGCCTGCAACGATATCAAAATCGCTAAGTTTGCTTTTTATAATTATAAAGTTTTAATGTTATTAAGTTTTAACAATAGTTTTTATTTAATAATATATATTTATTAAGTATTAATATATGTTATTTAATAAATATGAAAATGTTATTTAACATGTATTAATCAGTTTTTATATATTAAATGCTAATGAGTTATAATTAATAATAGTTTAAATTATGATTTAAATTATTATCATAAATTAGAAGTGATATGAATATATATATAATTAAATACAATTTAATTATAATTAATTAATAATGAAAGATGTTCAAATAAGTATTAAATTTATTTAATACAAATTAAGTCATAGGTTATTTCATTAATAAATTAGCGAGTAGTATAATTTAAATAAATTGTTACTCCTTGATTATTTTAAGTTATTGAATAATGGGAAATGCTTCTTAGAATTAAGGGAGTTTTATTTAATTATTAGTAACATTAATTTTTTTAAAAAGTCAATGGGAACTAGTTTAATGATTTAAATAAGTAAATAATTATCTTCTGATTATTTTAGAAAATTGTTTTAAAATAATGAGGGGATAATTCTATGTTTTATTCGAAGAAATGAGTGGGTTGACTTGGAGATTAAACGAAGAATCTTATACACTTGAAATATACTTGAAACAAAAATTGAAAACCTCATATTTGGCTTAACCATGTGATTGCAAAAGCAAATTGAAACATGCATTTGCATCTTGATTATTTTTGGGAAGTTGAATGGGGTAATTTTGTATTCTATTTGAGGAATCGAATGGGTTAAACTATATCAAGTAAGATGTACCTCTTTAAATTTGAAAACTCACACTAAAATGAAAATTGGTACCTTACAGTGAATTGACACTATGTGTATTAAAAAAAAAACCAAAACATGGAATTACATCTTGTCTTCTGTGTGATGTTTATCTTTTGGGTTTTGGGGTTGACTAGATTATTGACCAGTTATAGGACGTCTACTAGAGGCTTGGAAGTTATGTGAATGTGGTATCATGTTGATTTGTACTCGATCTCGGTTGCCCAACCGTGGTAATGTGGTGGTATGTTCTATGAGATGTTTGTATTTACTATTCGTTGATGCTTTTCAATCTTCTTGTGTGAAGCTGAAGTGTATGTGTATGAGACACTTGACTTAACTATTTTTGAGTCATCGATTAGTTATACTTGGATTACTTTCTAGTCACCTTGATGAGACTGAAGTGTTTGTTTTGATCTTGATGATGTCATGTTGTGGCATGTTTGACTTGACCATTTTGGAGTCATTGATCAAGTATTGTTGAGATACTTTTTGATTGCTCGTTGAGAATCAATTGACATTGTGATTTATTTTGGTTGCTTGTTGAGAATTGATGGATATTGTGATCTATCATTTGATGCTTTTTAGTTGCTCATAGAGAATTGATGTGATTATTTTGATTATCTTTATGATGATTTTCACTCACGTGTATAGGGTTGAGGTGATCATGTGATTTGTGGTTTTATGAGTTTAGGGTAGGTTATCTATATTTAGTGTCAGAAAGTGGCTTGCAATGGGGGCTAGGGCCCTAAGAGGCTACCAGGGTAACTCATCGTAAGTTGTTTAATAAGTGAAAACATTTACACTAAATGGGGATTAAAATGAACCTAATAAGATAATTAAACGTTCTCACCCATGCCTCCAGTGCTAGTACAAACTAGGATGGGAGTAGAGAGAACGCTTGGTTACGACCTTGCATTCCATAGTATGCCTTGTTAGTATGAGAGGATACTAGTGGCCCCATAGGGATCACTAGGGGGTTGCGGTCTATTAAGAGACTACTAGGGTAAATCTAGCATGAATCGTGCGATGACACTTTCCTGCTTACATAGTAGATTCCTACATATCTTTGTTGTGCCCCTGGGTATAGATGTTTGTCTATGTTGGAACCTTTGAGATAGTGTACTTTTAAGATTCCTGGATTTAGAGAGTGTTTGTGTTATATGAATTGATATCCTGTTTGAGACTTGAGATTATCTCCTCAGCACAGTGGGAGTGGGCAATTTAGGTTCCACATGGTTAGGTGGTAGTGCTTTTTTTCACTCTTACATTTGAGATCCGTTCGTAGACATCATGGCTGTAGCATTCTTTGTTGGCATTTATCTTCATTCTATTCTTGGATCATTATGATGGATGTTATAAATTATGATGGATGTTATTTACTAAGATGTTTCTTTAAATTGATGATTAACATGTGATAGATGATGTTATCTGCTTTGTAGGATCATCTTATGCTTTATTCTTGCATGTTAGATTTCTTTGTGCATATGTTGTAGCATGTTTTAGGAGTGACATCCCTATTATCATAGTACCAATGATCTCTTCGGTGTCTTGGGATGTTACGTGCAGGGGATGGCTAGGGCCCACAATGGTCTAATGATGCTATTGATGGTTGGGAGGAACCACACACTTAGCTAGTTGTGTTTTATGATTGATGGTTATCTTTTACGATGGTTGTTATATATTTATTGATGGATGGATGTATCATGTATGGTGGATGGTTTCATTTACTTTATTGCACTTGTATAATGGATCTGAAGAGAATGATGTATTCTATTTTATACATGTATATTCTTTTAAGCCTTTCATACCCTGTGACATGTATAGTGGATGATTGAGCATTCCAAATTTAATTGCCAAGAGGCATTTAGAACAAATGTATATTATGGACTGTGGACCTTTAATTATTCTTTCATGTGAATGTGGTAGTTGTTAGACTTAGTATTAATTAGATTTAATGTGACTCAACATCTTGTGATCCTATAGGAATGTAACTTATTATGTATGCTTATGTATGCTTTTAGTTGTATGTATGTTATTGCTTCCACTACTATGTGTTTGATATGAATGGTTTATCTTTTATGATTTAAAAATTTTTTTTTTTTGGCAAACTTAGTAAAACTTTAGGTTAATTTTTTTGGATCCCTTGGCGGGGTGTTACATCTAGTATCAGAGCTTGAGTTTCAACATTGGGAGCTCTGGGTATATTGGAATGCCACTAGTGTTAACTAGTTGAACCAAAAATGAAAACTTAGAACTATCATGTGTATCCCTTTCAAACTAAAACTTGAAACTAGGTGAGCTGAAATAGGACTTAAACTATTACTTGCATATTTTTCATGCTTCAACACTTAGGTTTGCAACCTAAACATGGGTAAAACTAAAAATTGAAACTTATTCTATTTCAAAACATGTATCTTTCATCTATGCTTTAAGGTAGTATGCTTTTGATCGTCTTTGCAAGCATTATGTTGATCCTTTGTTTGGAGTGTTTAGGAAATCTATTTTAGTATTTGTTAAAAGAACGAATCTTGGATCAATGTGGTTTTTAGTTTACTATTAAACCAGAATCGTATTGCTCTAAGTGTGTTGTAGTGTTCTCAGTGGAATCATATCCTCCTACAGGGGGAAAGGGTTCGATGGGACCTGCACGGTTAGTTCTTTAGTATTATCATTCATGTAGGCTTCCAAGAATAAGCCTAATTCTAGGGGGGCTGGATGTAGTGTCTGCCCCTAGTTTGCATTTTGCATTTTTTTTGAACTCTTTTAGGCCAGTTTCATGTTGATGATTATTAGTACATTATGTTCACATTATTAGATATTGTTTTAGATTCAGTTGATATATGACGAGATTACTTGGTACTTTATATTTTATGTTTTCATGATGATTATTCAGTGATTTCAATTATTGATGATGATCAGTTAGATGGTTTATTATAAAATGTGTTTTCTTGTGGATACTTACCCCATATTGCATGTGTATGGGGTGCATGTTTGTTTTCTTTATGTATGGCATTTCTGATGTAGTTAAGGAAGGGAGTCGTAGTCACTTGCTAGTCGAGATCTACATGATGCACCACTTCTTGCCACTGCCTATTTAGCTTAGTATATATTCTATATGTACATGTGTGAATTTTATGCAAGTTGCAAGTACCAGGTATCGACTTCCCTGAATTGCCAAGATGAGCATACCCTATCGCATTATCTCAATGGTACGAGAGGGGAGATAAATTCTTGAGGCCAAATCCTAAACTTTTAAGCCATTTGACCTAATTGAAATTAGGACAAGTATCTAAGTTGAGTACTCTCCGAATGCATCGGATGACGTAATTCATGATTATAACCCCTTAGTTTGGTTTTGTATGTGTCTTGCTATAATGGGTTTTCGTATTTTACTTTATGAGTCTTTGGTGTATTTTCTATTAATTAAGTCTGATTAAAAGATTTAATTAATGATTTAATTTAATGAAAAATTAATATGATATTTTAATATTTAATTTTATTTAATTAATTGGAAAATTAATTAAATAAAAAGAATAACACACAATCGCACCCAGAAGCATAAGATGTTAAAATAACACACAATTGCACCCAGAAACATACATAGAATAGCATGGATTGTGGAAATCTATTATAATTTATAAATAAAAAGAATTAAATTTGAAGATAATGTTAGAGTAAATAATTAATTTATTAATTATTTATTCTATTATTTAAGCTTACTTAGGTAAATGCATTTATTTAATATTTAGTATTTAATGCATGTAGTGGTTAGTTGTTAACAACACAGGAGTTTGTTCCCTTCTAGCATGTTCCACCTTTTGTGGATGTGTGCTAAGTTGTCATCCTTATCTTCTACCACCTTCCAGCTTGTTCTACAAGCTTCCTTGAGGTCTTTATAAGCGAGCTCTCCCTCTTTGTATTTTCATATCACACAAGGCATTGTGCATATTGTAAATACATTTTCTTCTTGTGTTTGCATATTTGTCTCTCATGTCCGTTTAGGGTTTTTTTCCCTTGCTCGATGCTCTTCCTCTTCTTGGCTTCTTTTTGACAGGTTTTCGCATGCAGGTGATCTTGGGTGTCTTCGGAGTTGGTTTTCCTCAACTCCAACATGGTATCATAGCCTTCCTACTGCTGCTTCGTTGAAGAATTTTGAAGCCGTGATTTGAAGTCACAAACCTTAGTTTGTTTGTGCATTTTTTCTTCAACTTAGGGGATCAGCAATTTTTTAGAGTACATTGGGGCCAAACGGACATCACCATTGGATCCGGAAGGCTGTTTACAGTCAGGATTCATATAAAAATTGTCGATTTTGGAGACAGAGCTCCGGGAGGCAAAAAAAATTTAGTCCAGGAAGGTTTCGTACGGTTGTACAGATGCACAACAATCAAAAATAATAATAAAATAGTTTTCAGGCGCACCGCCCAACGGCTACTGTTGCGCAACCCATGCTCAGCCCGTGGGTGCCCGCAACCGGCTGCGTAGCCACAGCACCGCCGCGGCTCAGCTGTCGCCCGCTCGCAGAGCGCCGATGACAACGCTTCCATTTCTCTCCGCCTCTTCCGTCTACCCTCGGCGATGCCTCTCCTCTGCGAGCCGCCTCTGCCATTGGTCCACTCCGCTCCACTGACTCAGCGAAACCCTCCTGCATGGTAGTCTCTCATTCGATAGGGATCTATAGGTGATTTTTGCGCGCCCAGTCACTACCCGCATGGCACAGCTGCACAGTCAGCATTTTCAAACACGTCTGCATCCTATCAACACCTTCTGCCTGTCAGTGAGTGACACGTGGCACATTTCCACGTGGCCCCTGCCACATCAGTCACCTGCCACGTGGCCTCTTTTTTGCAGTGACGGCCACGTGGCCATCAATTTTTTTGCAGTGTACTGCTGACATCAGCATGATGTCATCAGCCTTGCTTACACATCTCCTCCAGGGTCATTTTGGACCTACTTGCAATTTGTTTACCATAACTTGAGCATACGGAGGTATTTTTCCAATCCAAAAGAAGTGCCGAAAAGCTGGTTCCGAGATGGAGACTTTGGTGCAGGTATTTTTAGGTTTTGATGCTTTCTTTTTTCTTTTTTTTTAGTTAAAGTTCGAAGTCATTTTTTGACTCCGACAAACATATCTTTTGTGTCCCATGCCCATTTTTTAAAAACTTTATATTTTTGGAAAGCTGGTTCTGTCACCTTTTCAGAAATGTGGGTTTTTTTCTTAGTTTTTGGCCCATGCTCTTTCTATCATAGTTTTGGTATTTTTTCTATATGGTGGATATCTTGAGTGTTTTAGGCTCGAGGATTGTTTTCCTGGCATGGTTTCCTTGCTTTTAGCTGTACTTTTTTTTGTTGCAGCTCTTTTTCAATTTTGATCATTGTAGCTATCATTTTGAAGCACTTTTTTGTATTGCACTGAGATAAAGTGCAACTTTTGCATTTTGAAGATCATGAACGTTGTTTTGAGTCAGTTGTACATGCACTATTTCAATAAAGCACCATGGGGGGGATAGTTGTTTGCTATTTTAGGCTTTCTCCCTTTGCCAAGTGAGTGTCCCTTCCATGACATTAGCCCCATGCAGAGTCTGTTTGATCGTGTCTTTATAGGTGTCTATACCTCTTTCCCTCTCTCGTCATTCTTGGTTCGTCTGTAGGAGACTTCGGCCCACCTTCTCAGTTGCCTATCATCACACCCCGTCTACATTAAGGGGGGGTTATGTTGTTGTTCTAATGCATCCATGGTTTGATGGTTCGATAGTGTGAACTATGTGTTCAGTGGTTGATCTTATATATAAGGCGATTGCAGTGGCTGGCTACCTATGCATTTTGGTGAGATGGATCATCTACCATATAGGCATGCTCAGTTCATGCCTTCTTCTTCCATGGAGGTTTTTTAGATCAGCAATTTGATAGATTTGTGGCTTCTTCATGCTTCAGTGATGCTCTTTCATGATCACTCCTTGTTCCTATTTTAGGGGACATTTCCCTAGTTGGAGGCTTCTTCAGTTCTTCACTAGGTTACCTCTTTTTGGGGGAGGGTTTTTCTCATGTGGTTTTCTCTCTTTTCTCGTTTATAGAGGTTGCATCTTTTGTTGCATTGTACTTGGGTACCTAAAATGGCCTCGTTGCCAGGACCCATTCGACATTTCATCTTAGTTTTGTGATCTTAAGGAATTTCCCTAAGTTGCACTTAAGGGAGGGTGTTAGAGTAAATAATTAATTTATTAATTGTTTATTCTATTGCTTAAGCTTACTTAGGTAAATGCATTTATTTAATATTTAGTATTTAATGCATGTAGTGGTTAGTTGTTGACAACACGGGAGTTTGTTCCCTTCTAGCATGTTCCACCTTTTGTGGATGTGTGTTGAGTTGTCATCCTTATCTTCTACCACCTTCCAATTTGTTCTACAAGCTTCTTTGAGGTCTTTATAAGTGACCTCTCCCTCTTTGTATTTTCATATCACAGAAGGCATTGTGCATATTGTAAATACATTTTCTTCTTGTGTTTGCATATTTGTCTCTCATGTCTGGTTAGGGTTTTTTCCCTTGCTCCATGCTCTTCCTCTTCTTGGCTTCTCTTTGACAGGTTTTCGCATGCAGGTGATCTTGGGCGTCTTCGGAGTTGGCTTTCCTCAACTCCAACAGATAAAAGTTATAAGTTTAAAGTTGGAACATGATAATATTTATTTAATTTAATAATAATATATTTAGAGTTTATTTTTAAATAAGTGCTAAATAATATTATTATTTAAGTTAATAAATACTTTATCAATTAAGTTTCGAAAATAAATTTAAAAGTGGAAAAGAAATTAATTTATTAAAATTTCATGACCACATGATTAGTGCATGAGATTTAAAATTAATAAATTAATTTAAAAAGGAGTGAAGTGAATATTAAATAAATTAATGTGCATTATTTTAATACTTATTCATGTAGGAGTATGTGAACTCTTGTGAGTTGTCATGTTGACAACACAATAGTTTGCACTCTAATTATGCACATGTTGTCTACACTTAGGAGTTAGTACACTATTTGAGCACATGGTGTCTACAACATTCTAGACATCTCATCATGTTTATCTTCTTATTGTGGAAGATATGTGCTTAGTTGTCATGCTTATCTCCTAGTTCTTTCTAGACACATTCTATATGCATCTTAGAGGCCTTTATATACAGGGTCTCCTAGTGTGTATGGAGATGTTCATATGCTTCTACATGCTTCTATAGGTGGCTAATAATAGTGAGCATTCATATTCATCATACTCTTCGGCCTACTGTGTGCTTGGACCGCGAATTTTGGAGAAGAAAATTTTCTCTGTAGATTCTAAGGAGTAGCGAATTAGCATCAGTGTCCAGGTAGACACTCGTGATTTTCACATATATTATTTCGCTCATTTTCTTTTCCTATCTTCTTCATGTCTTCTAAATGCTTTCTAAAGAATTCTTGTGATGAATGTTTTTAGTTGTACGCATTCCTGTTATGAATATCTAATCTTCTGTTATGGGAAAACTCACAAAATTTGTATGGCCCTCATCAGTAGATTAGAGAAATTGATTGGGAAGGGTTTGAATTTTATTGAGAAAATCTTTTTGGGTCCGTTGTATTTCTCCATCAGAATAATTTTGGGTTTTGAGTAAAAGAAAAAACATTGTTTCACCCGTTAGATTAATTCATGGATTTGATATAAAAAATATATATATTCATTGGAAATAAATCCGTTATATCAAATTTGTTATTTCAAAATTTAAGTCAAATGAATTAATATATTTTTATATTTTTATAGGGACACATTTATATTGAAACGTTTTATTGAGATTCTAGAACATTTAATATACAAAACATTTTTAAAAAATAAATTATAAAAAAATAAAATAATATAAAGTGGGGCGGGGTTTATATCCACTGCACCCCCACTCACCCCATTCTCGGAGATGTACTTGCGAAGGTCTGTGTGATCATAGAGTACTTGCGATCAACGAGCCACATGATTAATAAAGTCTTGCAGCGATATCAAAATTGCTTTTTTAAGTTTGCTTTTTTTTATTATAAATTTTTAATGTTATTAAGTTTTAACAATAATTTTTATTTAATAATATATATTTATTAAATATTAATATATGTTATGTAAGAAATATGAAAATGTTATTTAACATGTATTAATCAATTTTTATTTATTAAATGTTAATGAGTTATAATTAATAATTGTTAAAATTATGATTTAAATTATTATCATAGATTAGAAGACACACACACACACACACACACAATTTAATTAGAATTAATTAATAATAAAAGATGTTCAAATAAGTATTAAATTTATTTAATATTGATTAAGTAATAGATTATTTCATTGATATATCAACGAGTAGTATAATTTAAATAAATTTTCACTCCTTGATTATTTTAAGTTATTGAATAATGGGAGACGCTTCTTAGAATTAAGGGAGTTTTATTTAATTATTAGTAACATTAATTTTTTTTAAAGTCAATGGGAGCTAGTTTAATGATTAAAATAAGTAAATAATTATCTTCTGATTATTTTAGAAAATTGTTTTAAAATAATGAGGGGATAATACTATATTTTATTCGAAAAAATAAGTGGGTTGACTTGGAGATTAAATGAAGAATCTTATACACTTGAAATATACTTGAAACGAAAACTGAAAGCCTCATATTTGGCTTAACCATGTGATTGCAAAAGCAAATTGAAACATGCATTTGCATCTTGATTATTTTTGGGAAGTTGAATGGGGTAATTTTGTATTCTATTTGAGGAATCAAATGGGTTAAATTATATCAAGTAAGATGTACCTCTTTAAATTTTAAAACTCACACTAAAATGAAAATTGGAACCTTATAGTGAACAGACACTATGTGTATTCAAAAAAAAAACCAAACATGGAATTACATCTTGTCTTCTGTGTGATATTTATGTTTGGGATTTTGGGGTTGACTAGATTATTGACCAGTTATAGGATGTCTACCAGAGGCTTGGAAGTTATGTGAATGTGGTATCATGTTGATTTGTACTCGATCTTGGTTGCCCAACCATGGTAATGTGGTGGTATGTTCTATGAGATTTTTTGTATTTACTATTCGTTGATGCTTTTCAGTCTTCTTGTGTGAAGTTGAAGTGTATGTGTATGAGACACTTGACTTAACCATTTTTGAGTCATCGATTAGTTATACTTGGACTACTTTCCAGTCACCTTGATGGGATTGAAGTGTTTGTTTTGATCTTGATGATGTCATGTTGTGGCATGTTTGACTTGACCATTTTGGAGTATTGTTTTGAGATACTTTTCGGTTGTTCATTGAGAATCGATAGACATTGTGATTTATTTTGGTTGCTCGTTGAGAATCGATGGATATTGTGATCTATCATTTGATGCTTTTTAGTTGCTCGTAGAGAATTGATGTGATTATTTTGATTATCTTTATGATGCTTTCCAGTCACTTGTATAGGGCTAAGGTGATCATTTGGTTTGTGATTTTATGAGCTTAGGGTAGGTTATTTATATGTAGTGTCGGGAAGTGGCTTGCAATGGAGGCCAGGGCCCTAAGAGGCTACCAGGGTAATTCATTGTAAGTTGTTTAATAAGCAAAAATATTTACACTAAATGGGGATTAAAATGAACCTAATAAGATAATTGTATGTTCTCGACCATGCCTCGAGTGCTAGTACAGACTAGAATGGGAGTAGAGAGAATGCTTCATTACGACCTTGCATTTCGTAGTATGCCTTGTCAGTACGAGAGGATACTAGTGGCCGCATAGGGATCACTAGGGGGTCAGGGTCTATTGAGAGACTACCAAGGTAACTCTAGCGTGATTCGTGCGATGACACTTTCCCACTTACATAGTAGATTCCTAAATGTCTTTGTTGTGCCTCTGGGTATAAATATTAGTCTATGTTGGAACCTTTGAGTTAGTGTACTTTTAGGATTCCTAGACTTAGAGAGTGTTTGTGTTATGTGATTTGATATCCTATTTGGGACTTGAGATTATCTCCTCAACGTGGTGGGAGTGGGCCATTTAGGTTCCACGTGGTTATGTGGTAGTGCTTTTTTTCACTCTTACATTTGAGATCCATTCGTAGACACCATGGCTGGAGCATTCTTTGTTGGCATTTATCTTCATTCTGTTCTTGGATCATTATGATGGATGTTATTTACTGACACGTTTCTTTATATTGATGATTAGCATGTGATAGATGATGTTATCTGCTTTGTAAGATCATCTTATGCTTTATTTTTGCAATGCTTTATTTTTGCATGTGAATTTTTTTTATGCATATGTTGTAGCATGTTTTAGGAGTGACATCCCTATTATGATAGTACTAATAATCTCTTTGGTGTCTTGGGATGTTATGCATAGGGGATGGCTAGGGCCCATAATGGTCTAATGATGCTATTGATGGTTGGGAGGAACCACACACTTAGTTAGTTGTGTTTTATAATGGATGGTTATCTTTTATGATGGTTGTTATATCTTTATTGATGGATTTACTTTATTGCACTTGTATCATGGATCCGAAGAGAATGATGTATTCTATTTTTATACATGTATATTCTTTTAAGCCTTTCATACCTTGTGACATGTATAGTGGATGATTGAGCATTCCAAATTTAATTGCCAAGAGGCATTCAGAACAAATTTATATTATGGACTGTGGACCTTTAATTATTATTTCATGTGGATGTGGTAGTTATTAGACTTAGTATTAATTAGATTAAATGTGACTCAACGTCTTGGGATCCTTAAGAAATGTAACCTGTTATGTATGCTTATGTGTGTTTTTAGTTGTACATATGTTATTTCTTTCACTACTATGTGTTTGATATGAATGGTTTATCTTTCATGATTTAAAAAATAAAATTGTTTGGAAAACTTAGTAAAACTTTAGGTTAATTCTTTTGGATCCCTTGGCAAGGCGTTATAAAATATAATCCCCAATATACACATCCATGATTCAAAAAAGTTTCCTCAATCACCTTGGAAATAATCTCCTCTGAGACACCTGGCTCCTCTCCAAAATATGGCTCATTAATGATCATAGACATGAGCATCTTGGAGTTCAAGAAGGAGAAGAACCTCTTTGTGTTAACACTATTCAGCATCTAAGCCTACTCAAATAGAGAAGTGACTCCTTTGCAAAGTTGTTGGGATCTCTTGGGATCAAAAGATTGGATTCTCTTGGGAGAGAGAAGCTCAAGAACACAACTCCTTCGAGAAATTCTCCATAAGGGGCCATATGTAGCCCAAGAAACCATTGAATAATTATATCTCAAATTCCCTTATGAAAGTTGAGAATTCAATCCTAAAGCCTTATCATTCACTATGAAACACTCTCTCGCTAACTCTGTAGAGCTTATTCTCAAAACAAGGTGACTACCAAATCTAACATGCATAACTGGCCCATAGATTTTAGAAAGAGAAGCTAAGATCTGGTGAATTGGCCTTTTACTATCAAGAAGATTATGAAAGTGCCCAATTAGTGGAAGACCTCTTGGGCCTGGAGGAAGACTGTTCTTGTTATTAGAACTTGCAAGGCTTTTCAGTAGAAAAAGAGCAACATAAATTGTAGTAACTCTTGCCACAATAAGAGGGCTAAATGTTGTTGGAGAATGTGTGTATCAAAATTTGAAACACAGAGATAAAAATATGTGATGCAAGAAATGACATACAATATCCTAGGAACAAGGGCCATTGTCAATAAATTTAAATAAACATATTACCTCTAAGTTAAGCCTCTAATAAGTGAGATTGCCCATTGTTGATCCGTAAAATGGATCTAGACTATTTGCAGTATTGAATGCTAAAATAAAATCAAATTAGTAGAAGACTTAATACATTTATCATAAATGGAATCAAAACTTAAGATGAGAAATATAATTGAGAGAAAAGAAGATAGAAAGTGTAAACAAAGTTTGATTTCAGAGTTTGCCAAAATTGTGACTACGTCTCCAAGTTGGCTCTAATAGAGTATGAGCGATTCGATTAATCTCCAAAAATCAATTACAATTATGCACCAAGACCATTTCTTCTTGCACTTCGACAGCATAGCAATTCTTCGAAGTACAAAAATGGCTCTAAAAATCTCCCTATTCCTTTGAAAAACTTCACCAAGACCAATTTCTCTCCAAGTCTCTAATTTTTTCAAAATGAACCTAGCCCCCTTCTTTTTATACATAAAATTTGCCTAATTTGGCCCAAAACCAATTAATCCATAATTAGACATTTTACCCATAAGACTCATACGAATAACCCCTTTGTCATTTTTATATTTTGGCATTACATTCATATTTGGGGTTTAGCTATTAATAAAATAACAAATAAGCCCTATTTAAAGAGTAGGCAGTTTGTTTGTTTCAAACTCAAATAAAATTATGCCCCACATATAATTAAGAGCAACACATGGCGCAATGGCCACATGGCTTTTACACCTGCTGCGAGGTTAGGGGTTCAAATCCATGGGTTGTTTAAACTAAACTTGGTGGCAGGAACAATTTAAATAGAAAATTTGTTAGAGGGTTGTTAAGAACTCCATGTGGCATAGTGGCAAAGAAGGAAAGTGGTAAATGGGAGATTGAAGGTTCATACCTCAACAAATTTTTAAACCACCAAATTTGAGCTTGAGGTGCCATGTGGCACTATTTTATTTGCTCATATTTTTGAAATGTTTCATCACCTGAGCTGTTGATATCATGATGACATCATCACTATTACATTTTGCCTCTAAAATTCAAACAACCATAACTTTCACATATGAAGTTCATTTTTGATGAAACGAACGTTGTTGGAAAGCTCTCATCAGGCTCTTCATTTTGAAATCCATTGTTGACCACTTTTGAGATGGTCTAATTTTGCCTCTTATCTAGCCCTCTGGTCTACCTATTGACCAAAATTTTGACCAAGCATAACTTGCATGAACGGACTCCTTTTCACTCCATTCAAGTTGTGTTGGAATCAGGATGCTGAGATCTTTTTGATGGTGCAAAAATCTAGAGATTTGAAGACACTTCAATTTTCACTAAAAGTATCCACCAGATCAATTGTCTTCAGCATTCAATCATTGAAGGACACCTCTTAGCATGTTGGAGCATTCTTTATCTCTGCATTACCAGTCAAAGTCATATGGAAGGAGACTTCAATAGAGCAATACCACAATGGAAACTTTGAGACTATAGACTTTCCATGAGTGTCAGAAACTTAATATAATAGTATCATTTGTTTATATCACGAGGTAATCAACATACAATATAGAAGAATCATAAAATAATCATTCAATGGCAATTCAAATATGAATAATTTATTAAATGACCAACAAACGGGGATACTTCATATTATCATCATTAACACATTTCCGTCAAAATGGTATTGGATGGTATATATGACATAACAATGCTCAAAACTACCATTAATTTAGAATCGGCCAAATTTGTAACAAACTCTAACCACACAAAAGGATTCATAAATCATGGAGTCATGATGTCATTTGGGATTAGGGTATCAAATAATAAACATAATGATATCATATGATAGTTAAATCTAAACCCCAAGAAACCATTAAATGAAAATAAGGGACCTCATTGAATGATTTAGAGGCTCTTTGCATTGACACTAAATTATGTTTTAGACAACACTCCACAATGACAAATTTTTTTTTGTGATTTAGATACTTGCAGATAAAATCGATGGACCGCTATTATCTCCAATTCTTGAATGTGAGATGTCAACACCAATGATTAGTGAAGGTAATTTTGATACAAGAGGTGAATTTTTCCTCTCCGCATCAACCAATAGTGATTTTTTCCCTCCTAACTATTTAATAACAATTGTCAAATTATTCTAGTTAATACCCAAGATTCTATTAAGATAGAAAATCATTTTCTTTTGAAGGAACACCCACCTTTGCATTTATTTTTAATATAACAATGGCAATGTGTTCAGGTTTATACTTTTTCACATGGTCCATTCTATTAATACCAAAGATGATATTAAAATAGAAAAATCATTTTCTTATGAAGGAACATCCACCTTTGCATTTATTTTTAATATAACATTGGCAATGTATTCAAGTTTACACTTTTTCACATGGTCCGCCAAGCAACACTGAGTCCAAATCCCTAAGTCCAATTCACAAATCTTCTTTATAGAAGCAACAATTGATGCCAAAAATAAATTAGTATAGTGTTTCATGGTAACAATCTATTTTTCATTTGGTGATCTTTAAAACAATTTAAAATCTTGACAAAATTACATTACAAACCATATAGATTTTTGTTGTTTGTTTGGGGCATATTACACATAATTAGTTCAACAGGACTCTTTTTTTTATCCATACAAATCTGCATCAGATATCTTACCACACCGTCAACATTTCCATGTACCTCATCTGTAGGTGGTGCTAATGGTAGAGGATTCATGTTTTGCAGACAATTCAAGTACCATGATAAAGGTTAACCTCACTAGCCAAATCCAATACACAACCAATATCAAAAGGATGGCTTAAAATGCACAAATGATAACCATCTCTAAAATAAATTGAACATGTATACAATTGATGTGTGAATGTGGTGCAATAATCAACCTGTCATTGACTTACCACACTATATTTCTTATATAGGTTAGGTAGTTTTTGACAAAATTCTTTAACTGCTCTAGTAGGGACACCTCAATCGAAGTTTATGAATGACCAATGTGAAATTTTGGTGCCCTTAAATATCATATGCAACACTAAATAGTAAGCCAAATCAAAAAGGAGTTACGAATAATAGAGCTCACTTACACGAGCAAAGCCACAAATCAATACTAGAATCTAAAATATTTTGTCAATCAATTTACATTAGAAAGTATTTCTTATCAAAAACACATTAAAAATATTGTAAAGCAATGCAAGATAATTTATAATTAAAAAAGTGTAATCGTCCTCAAATTTAATGATATCAAAGTCAGATTCCCAAATTAGAGTTTTCAAACTCGATTCTCAGATTTTCAAAATAGGTTATCTTCACCTTTGTTAGTTTTCTGCAATAATTATAAAGATTTATCACCCTCTGTTCTTGAACATGCAAAATGTGAAGACCTAAATAGTCTTTTTCTTGGGTAAATATGTAAATACTCACACAAAGTCAAAGTACATGTTGTGATATTTTCAATCCATCACCCCATTGTAGAAGGACAACCATGGGAAACCTTTTTGCTTGGTAGTTTTGCGGTTTGCCTATGTAGGTCTTGGCTTACCAATATTTTTGCAAGTCTCGAGTAAGAAAACTTAGGCAAAAAAGAGGTTGGAGGGGGTGAGAAGTGAAGCATTTGAATAGTAAAAGAATGAAATTTTAAGGATGCTCTCAATCAACAAGTCAAACTCCCAACACTTGTAGAATACTGATCACCTTGTCTCCATCATTCTCACAACATGAAAACTTCTGACCTTCATCTTTAAAAAAAATCCTTGCAAGCTCATGTTCACAACCAATGCTTAGATGATAACTCTGAGAAACCATAGGTGGTTAGACATTAGATGATGAGTGTGAATCTTAGTTGCACATGAAAAGAATAAAGTGTTATGCTAAGGAAGGGAATGAGGAGTGGAATGAGTGTGAAGAAGTGAATCATTCTCATGAAGTACAAAGATTAGAGAAGAAAATTATTCTTTTGAAAGAGTACCCCAAAAAAATCAATGAAATGTGTGTTGCAGCCCTTTGGTAGGGTTTAAATATAGGAATGATCTCTTACAAGTGGGGATGATAATGAGGCATATGTTGTAATGATAATAAGTCAATGAAATGAGTTATATGAAGTGGATGAAGGGTGTTCGAAGATCAAATTCAGGGATAGTAATGGTCTCAATTTTGATGAGGTTAAGGAAGACAAAGGTGAAATCTTGTTGAAGGAATAGATGAAGAAAATACAAAATTTATTGAGATTAAAGGGTTGATGGATAAGAAGTAATTGGTTTCATAGAGAAGAGAAGATGAATAACATCAATAATTACTTTTATGGTGATTTTTTGCAATCAAGAAAAAAGTTGTAGCAATCTATTAAACCTATGACATTGGAGAATAAGAACTCATGTAAGAGGATCAAAGAAAAGACATGGAGGAGTTTACAACTGAAATATATCGTTATGAGGGTGTGATAGAGAGAAGATCAAGGTGGTTGCAATTTTGATAGAAAGGAAAGTATGTACACATAACTTGTCCATTGAAGAATATATGGATGGATGGTGGATTTGCTAAAGAATAAGAGAAAATTACAATAGTAAGGATTGAAAAGACCCTTGTGCAAAGTTGCAAACGGATGATGAAAAGAAGAGTGGGATTAAAAGAGCATTCCTTGTTGAAGGTGTTAAAGAGGGAAGAAAAAATAAATTTGTAATAGTGTTTGTGAAATGAATGGAGTTGCAAACCTTGAAGACAAGTTACAACAATGATGGGTCCTTAGGAGGAGTTGAATATGAGATTGATAATGTTAGAATTCTTTTAGAATAACTGAGAGAGGGGGGAGTTGAATTAGTTATCCAAGGTCCAAATGCCCTAATAACACTTTTTCACTACTTTTAATGAATCCATACACTTTTCATTCATCCAAACTTAAATCAACCATATTAGCAAGTTACAGTAAATCAACATGTAGAGATAAAACATGCAAGATCAACACATGACACAATGATTTACGTAGAAACCCAATTTGGGAAAAACCACCAGTAACATTCTACTTGATTTTCACTCTTCTAAAGTGATGCCCTATTAAAAGTCTGCCCTGTTAAAGGCTTACAACACACTGTTAAATGTGACCTTGTTAGAGGATTTCACCAAACTGTTAGGAATGGGCCTGGTTAAAGGACTTATGAACATTCACTTGGAATGTCACCTTGTTTGTAATGCCCCGCCAAGGGATCCAAAGAATTAACCTAGAATTTCACTAAGTTTAGTAGCATTTTTTTTTTCATAGAAGTAAACATCACATATAACTTATGCACATTAACGGAAGAAATAGCAATGTCCATCTGAAAGTAAACATAACATAAATAACATATTACATTCTTTAAGATCCCTTAACATTGAATTACATACATGAATCCATCTAGCACAACATCCACATGAATAATAATGATAAGTCCAATGTTTATACATTACATTTCAAATACTCAATCATCCACTGTAAATGTCACAGGGTATGACAAGCTCAAAAATATACATACATAGAATAAGGTACATCATCCTATTCTAATCCATGATACATCAAAGTAGAGATAAACACATGATACACATGATAGAGAACATATACATCCATCATAAAGATCAACATAATAAACTAAGTGCACGGTTCCTCCCAACCGTCAATAGCATCATTAGACCATCGTGGATCCTAGCCATCCCTCCGTGCGTAACATTCCAAATCACCGAAGAGATCATCGATATTACATAGTAGGAAAGTCACTCCTAATAAATACAACATCATATGTAGAAGTAATCTAACATGCAAATAAAAGCATAAGATAGCATCATCTAACATATGCCAATCATCAATGAAAAAGGATACATATCCACCATCATGAAGGATGCATCAACCACGATGTCTCAATGAATCTCAAAATGATAAGAGTGGAAAATACACTACCACCTGACCATGTGGTACCAAAGTGGTCCACTCCCACCGTGCTGAGGAGATAATCTCAAGTCCCAAACAAGCTATCAAAATCACATAGCACATATCCCTATAAGTCCAGGAATCCTAAAAGTATACTAACTCAAAGGTTCCAATCACAAAATTGACATGTAATCCCAGAGGCACACAATGACATGTAGGAACCTAATATGCAAGCGGGAAAGTGTCATTGCATTTATCACGTACAATTTACCCTAGCAGTTAGCTAAACTCCACGGGTCCATACTGATTTCATGTGGCCATTAGTATCCTCTCATACTAACGAGGCATACTACGGAATGCAAGGTTGCAACCATGCATCTCACTACTCCCATCCTAGCCTGTACAAGCGCTCAAGGCATGGGCGAGAACAAAACACTTATCTTTTTAGGTTCATTCAGTTAGTATTAGGTGTGAATGTTATCACTTATTAATCCATCTTACAATGAGTTACCCTAGCAACCTCTTAGGGCCCCGACCCCCATTGCAAGCCACTTCCCATCACTACATGCAGATATCCTACCCTAATGCTCATGGAATCATAAATCTCAAAATCACAAAAGATAATCCATAAAATCATCAAATATGCATAAAAGCATCAAATCTCCATGAGCTAACATCCATAGAAAATCATGAACACAACAGCTCTCTATTGGCAACTGAAGTATCACTGATAATCAAATATCCAATGGTTCTCAATAACCAAAATATATATATCTCAATCATATTGATCAAAGAATCCAAAAATGGTTTAGTCAAACATGTCACATCATGACATCATCAAAATAAATCCACATCTCAGTCCCATCATGGCGACTAGAAAATAATCAAGTATAACTGATCGATGACCAAAATAATGGTTAGGTCAAGAGTCTCATACACAAGAATCTCAACTATAAAAATTAGTAATCACATCCAATACATAGAGCATTCCATCACAAACCATGGTTGGGTTTATACAGATTGAGATTAAAACATCATCATGACATCACAATCACATAACCCCCAAGCCTCTGGTAGATGTCCTATACTGGTCAACACTAGTCAACCCAAAACCCAAAACAATAACATAAAGAATACACAATTTAAACACATGTTTTGGTTTTGCTAAGTTTTCAAATTTGAATTTAGAAGTCTCAGTTTACATTTTTCCAAATTATATTAAGTGGAGAAATTTCACGTTTTTCCTAACCCATGTATTTGTTTGATAGATAAAAGTTTCTCCCCAACACTATTAGACTCAATTTTCTAATTGATCTAGTAATATTTTTTTTATATAACATTGTTTGAAAATTGACACTCCCAATGAATCAAAACTTCGATTATATATTCTAATAAGTAATCTTAATTAAACTGAGTTTAATTAAATTAATTATTAATATCTCTTCATAATTGACAAGCTCAATATCAATATTTTAAATCATTAAAAGAGTGATCCATTAATTTAGAACTTTATAATATTCATTTATAATTAATTATACACACACACACACACACACACACATATATATATATACATACATAAATATATATATATTATAACATTTAATAATTAATGATATTGCAACAATATCGAGATTCATATCCAAATCTCATATGAAATAACGTTGCAAATAAAACTTTATATAATTTTAAACCAAACTCAAATCACAATGCGATTTTAAAATCACGCGGCCCAATACATCCGCACCGCAGGTACACTGTGGTCTCGCAAGCCTGTGGTGGGTGGGATATATAATACCTGCCCAACATCATATATATTATTATTTCTTTAATGCGATTTTCAATAATGTTTTTTTATAAAAATGTTCCCATGCGATATGAAATACTATTAAAATGAAACTCTATCGCGATTTGACTGTAGTGCCTGCCCCTAGTTCGCATTTCTATTATCATTGTCAATTTGCTTTAGGTTGATTTTATGCATTGATTAGTTTTAGAGATACTAGATTTGTAATATTATGATATTATTTCATGACTTTAATCACAAATGTATCAGTTATTGTTGCTTAGTTGATTTCATTCATGTGTTGTTAATGATATCTTAATAATTCCTAGTTAGTAAATGTGGTTTGTTTCATAAAAATGTTAACATGATGTCTTTAATGATGATTATGTTGTATTGATAGAGATGCATTATTATATGTATGCATTTGATCTTAGATTTGTGATTTTTATACTTACCTCATACTTGCATGTGTATGGTTTGCGTGTTTATTTTATCTTTCTATCTGACGTGTTTGATGTGGTTAGGGGAGGGAGTCGTAGTCACCTGCTAGTCAGGATCTACACGATGAACCACTCCCCGCCATTGTCTGTTTAGTTTAGATATATTATATACATGTACATGCTCGTCTTTTATGCAGGATGCAGGTACCGGGCATCGACTTCCCTGAATTGCCAGGATGAGCGTGCCATATTACAATACTCAAATGGTGAGAATGGGAAGATAATGATCAGGTCCAATCCTAGCCATAGCCTGAAATACTTGTCCTGCAAGGAGGACTCGTAACAAACTGTCTACCCTTTTTAAACCGTGAGTATTTTGTGCGTGTGTTGTTTTGTGAGTCTTTGGTGAATTTTTTGTTAATTAAGTCTAATTAAAAGATTAAATTAATGATTTAATTTAATGAAAATTTATTATGATATTTTGAATATTTAATTATATTTAATTAATTGAAAAATTAATTAAATAAAAAGAATGGAATTCGAAGATAAAAGATATAAGATTAAATTTAGAACGTGATAATATTTATTTAATTTAATAATAATATATTTAGAGTTCATTTTTAAATAAATGCTAAATATTATTGTTATTTAAGTTAATAAATATTTATCAAATTAAACGTTCAAAAATATATTAAAAGGAGAAAGATATTAAATTATGAAAAAGATCTAAGTTCGCATGAATGAGTTTAAAATATAAGAAATTAATTAAAAGATAAAATATGTGCACATGATTAAGATATTTTAATATAGTGCGCATGAGATTTTAAAAGTTAATAAATTAATTTAAAGTGAAGTCAAGTGGAAAATTAAATAAAGTAATTTAATAATTCACTTAACGTGCATGAAAGGAATAATAAAATAATATCTTAATTAAAAAGAAATTTAATTGTGCATGAATGAATTAATTAAATTAAATAATTGTAATTTTAGAGTTGTGGTCACAGAAACCCTAAAAGGTAATTAGATTCTATATTAGAGGTTTTCGGGTCATTATTGGACATAGAAGTTTTTAAGACACAGGTTTCAGGGAACTCACTTTTGGAAAGGGGAACAAAGAAATCTTTGGAAGCTTGGAAGGGTTCGGATTAGCAAGGGTGTCACCAGATTGTTAGCATCAGATCAAGGTAGGGTTTGTGAACCATTCTAGAAACACTTTTGGATCTCTGTCTTCTTCGTGCTTGTTGAAAATTGCTTTCTCAAATTTTATTGAATGAATCTTGCTACCTTTCTTCTGAATCTTTTGCTATTTGATTTCTTCTGGGAATCGGGATTGAAAAAACTATTTAGATAACCTCGTTCTACAATTGAAAGAAATTAGTGTTAAATCGAGATCTATGCTTTAAATCAAAATGGAATTAAGAAATTTAAATTTGGAAAGGGTTTGTTTTTGGGAAATGAAAATCTTTGGATTGAAAATTCAAAGGGTTCGATTTATTTTCCTATTAGACTAAAGTTTAAATCATTTATATAAAAAAAGGGGGATATATATATATATATATACACATTTACATATTAAAGAGAAGGTTATTTAATAAATTCTATGTAATTATAAAAAAATTAGTATAAACAAATCTTTTGTTTATAAAGAAAACGTTTTAAGAAAAAAAAATTAAAATAAAATAAAATTATTAGTATTAAATGGGGTGGGCGGGGCCACCAACCCCCACCCCCCATACTTATCTTCAGCAGCCAATATTATGCTGCACGACAACTATGACTGCTGTCGTAGCAGCAGGTACTGCCGTAAAGGCAGTACGCTGCTGCTATTGTAGCAGCGAAGCCGCCACGGCAGCCACCCTTTATAAGGGTCGGCAATCATTAAGTCGTAGGTTGTGTTGTTTTTTAAAGAGTTTTAATATTATGTTTTTTTTTTAATATTATTTAAGTTAGTTAAAATTAATTTATATTAAAATTAAATTATTAATTATTAATTTTAAATATTATGATTTTCAATAATAATTTTTAATATTATATATATAATAATATACTTATTTAATTATATTAAATTTGTTTAAAATTATAATTAATGAATATTAACAAAGTTAGAGATTGTTAATTAATCTACTTAAATTTTATTTAATGAGAATTAATTAATAATATAAGATGTTCAGTTAAGAGTCAAATGTATTTAATATTGATAAAAGTAATAGGTTATATCTTTAAGAATCAACAAGTATTAATTTAATAATTTAAATAAATTATTCTTTGATTTTTTTTAGGAAATTGACTAAAAATCAATAAGGGTAAAATTCAAACTAAGAACGAGATAATTTGTATGGGTGATCTTTAAGACTTATTTACTTAAAATTTATACTTTGAAACACAAATTAAAACTGAAACTCTACTAGTAACTCTATTGTGTATTTCAAATCAAATGCAAACCATGAAACTATATTATTTGCATGTACTGTCTGTGCTTTTGGATTTTGAGGTTGATTAGATGTCGACCAGTCTAGAGGGTACACCAGAAGTTTTTTTGTGAGATTTATTTTATACTATTTATATGGTTGGATGTCATAATGTGTTTTGTGATTCATATTGAGATTATATTTATGAGATTTACTTTGTGGAGCATTTATGTGTACTTGGATGGGAGAACCATCCTATTTTTAGGTTGCTTGTTAAGGAACCGAGTTTAATCTTTATGAATGTTGTGGTTTGGGAAACAACTGTGTTTTTATGTGCTTAGGAGAGGTTGTCTAGGTACATGACTTTGGGAGTGGCTTGCATAGGGGTCCGAGACCCAAAGTGGTCAGTGCTAGGGTAACCTAATGCAAGTTATGTAATAAGTGATAATCTAGTAATTAAAACTTTTGGGGGGAAAACACACTAAAAAGATAAGTTAGAGATTTTTGATCTACCCATGCCTTGAGTGCTTGTATAGACTAAGGATGGGAATGAGATGAGTGCCTTGTCTTCTTGAGAGGGCTTTCTAGTTTCCATATGTGTGATGTTGAGGGTCTGGGGTTCAAAGTAACCAGTCCAGGGTAACTCAACGCTTGAGGGTCCGGGTTCTATTAAGAGATCAATCCAGGGTAACTCAAGAAGCCATGTGATGACACTCCCTAGTATGTAGCCTGAGTCTCCTCTATAGATTTGTGTATCTCTGGTGGTGTACTTATTGTTGGATTTGGTGTATCTATTGTCGGATGTGTTTATTATGGTTATTTACTTTCATTGATGATGATTGGTGATTCATGGATGTTGTACTTTTGACATGTGGCTTTTGACTTGAGATGATTATCTTTCGTTGACTTTATCTTATGATCTTGGTATTTGGTTTATACTTGGTTTGTGTATGACGTTTGATTATGTGGTGTCAGTATTGGAGTGAGTGTTCTTACTTTTGGATTATTTTATCTTTTTGAGTAGTATGTGTTACCTTTGAGGTAGTTTTGGCTATTAGGGGTACTTTTCCTAGGAATGTTTTATGTTTTATTAGCCGTATGTGGATCATTCATTATCTTCCCTGCACGGTGGGAGTGGAAGCCTGACTAGGTAACCACGCAGTCGGGAGGTAGTGCCTTCTTACCATTTGGGTCCCCCTTCACATTGCTAGCTGTTGGATGTTCATTGCAGAAGATGTACCTTTATCATTCTTATTTCTTATAGCAGAGACTTCTTTTCAGATGATGTATATATGTTATCATGTATTCTGATTTATTGTATCTATTTTCACATACCCTGCGACATGTGCAGTGGATGTTATTTAGTGGATGTACTTTCATTGTATTGTTTATACTTATGCATTTGCTTATGCGATTATGTATCTATTATTTCTTTATGATCTTGAGACATTGTACTTGAAACTTAAACTAATTAATTTAAAATTATTAAATGTGACTCAACGTAAAGGAACCCTTGAGGAATTGAAACTATATCTGTAATTGCAAATGTGTATTTGTTGTGTATGTTCATATTGCTTTCGCATTAATGTTATCTTGATGTTGTTTAAACTTTTTAAAAAAATAGTTCAGTAAACTTTGTCACATATTAGGTTTATTTCTCTTGGGTTCCCGAGCGGGGCGTTACATCTGGTATCAGAGCTTGAGTTCTAACATTGGGAACTCTGGGCATTATGTGCGCCATCACTTGAGAAATTAGTAAACTTGCAACTTATTTAAACGACAAACTTATATTGACATCAAACTTGAAACCAAACTGTTGAACAACAAACTTTGAAACAATACAAATTTTGAACATGGAACTAGAAAACTTATAAAACTTTTTGGATTATTGCTTTATGTCGGTAAGTTATGACCCTATGGTTATGATGGATTCTTAGATGTCGTTGTTGTGTTTGGGTGTTGTAGGAGAGATGAATTCTAGTTCTAGATCCATTGCTAGGGGTCGTAGCTCAGGTCGTGGTAGAAGTCATGGGAGAGTTAGTCACCGTATTCCTTCCTTGGTCCATTCGGAGGAGCCTATCCAGGAAGAGGCTAGAGAGGATGATAGTGTTAAGCATCATGCTAAGACAGAAGGACCGATCACTAAAGACTTGGTCAAGGAGATCCCAGCACGACTACCCTTGCAGGATAGAGCTCATCATTTAGAGCATGGAGATAGAGATAGGTCCATGAGTCCTAGAGGGAGGAGCCTAGAGAGCATAAGGCGGTCTAGCCAGTCCATCCAGATGAAGGACCTATTACGGGTCAAGATCAAACCTTTTAATGGAGAAGGTACTAGATATGATGCTGAGAATTGGTTGATTGCTCTAGATAGATGTTTTTCCATGCAAGACTTTGACTCCAACGTCAAAGCAAGATATGCCATCACCCATTTAGAGCACTTTGCAGCGATTTGGTGGAATATGGAGGAGAAGAAACTTGGGATAAATATGCAGACTGTCACATGGGAGTTGTTCCTTGAACACTTCCATGAGCGATTTCTATCAGAGCAGTGGCAACTTCAGAGGGCAGATGAGTTTCATGATTTGAGACAGGGTACGAAGACTGTGGTGGAGTATGAGCGTAAGTTCTTCGAGCTTATGTCTTATGCAGGAGTTAGCAATAATTCACCATTGATAGTCCAACATTTCATTAGAGGACTTAATGCTAACATCATTGGGGGTGTTAAGGTTTTCCAACCTAAAACCCTTAAGGATGCTATATTGTGAGCTACTTTGGTTGAGATGAGTGTGACTTCGGGCCAAGGTGGCCTACCAGGTGTCCAGGCTAGAGGGGCACTTTATTCAGGAGCATTGAGGGATAACTAGTCTCAAGGGGCTAGAAGTTCTAGAAATTCTCCTAACTTCTCCAAAGGTAATCAGGAGAAGCCAGGAAGAAAGTTCTTTCATGGTAACAGTGGTGGTTCACAGTCAAGGAACTATCGCAATTGGAAGCGTAGTATGTGCAACAAGTTGGATCGAGTTCCTTGGGCTCTCAGCGAGGATGCTAGTGTTGGTAGTTTTGATCAGTCGCGTGCACCTGGAGCTCAGGGAGGCTTTAGTGGAGATTGCTACTTTTGTGGACAATATGGTCATAGAGCGACCAATTTCCTCGATCGTGGACCTTAGTTTTGTGTTGATTCATGTTTCTTTGTAATGGGCTTCCAGGAGTAAGCCTAATTCTAGGGGGGGTGGATGTAGTGCCTACCCCTAGTTCGCATTTTCGTTATCATTGTCAATTTGCTTTAGGTTGATTTTATGCATTGATTAGTTTTAGAGATACTAGATTTGTAATATTATGATATTATTTCATGACTTTGATCACAAATGTATCAGTTATTGTTGCTTAGTTGATTTCATTCATGTGTTGTTAATGACATTTTAATGATTCCTAGTTAGTAAATGTGGTTTCTTTCATAAAAATGTTAACATGATGTCTTTAATGATGATTATGTTGTATTGATAGAGATGCATTATTATATGTACGCATTTGATCTTAGATTTGTGATTTTTATACTAACCCCATACTTGCATGTGTATGGTGTGCATGTTTATTTTATCTTTCTATATGACGTGTTTGATGTGGTTAGGGGAGGGAGTCGTAGTCACCTGCTAGTCGGGATCTACATGATGAACCACTCCCCGCCATTGTCTGTTTAGTTTAGATATATTATATACATGTACATGCTAGTCTTTTATGCAGGATGCAGGTACCGGGCATCGACTTCCCTGAATTGCCATGATAAGTGTGCCCTATTACAATACTCAAATGGTGAGAATGGGAAGATAATGATCAGGTCCAATCCTAGCCATAGCCTAAAATACTTGTCCTGCAAGGAGGACTCGTAACAGACTGTCTACCCTTTTTAAACCGTGAGTATTTTGTGCGTATGTTGTTTTGTGAGTCTTTGGTGAATTTTTTGTTAATTAAGTTTAATTAAAAGATTAAATTAATGATTTAATTTAATGGAAAATTATTATGATATTTTGAATATTTAATTATATTTAATTAATTGAGAAATTAATTAAATAAAAAGAATGGAATTCGAAGATAAAAGCTATAAGATTAAATTTAGAACGTGATAATATTTATTTAATTTAATAATAATATATTTAGAGTTCATTTTTAAATAAATGCTAAATATTATTGTTATTTAAGTTAATAAATATTTATCAAATTAAACGTTCAAGAATATATTAAAAGGAGAAAGATATTAAATTATGAAAAAGATCTAAGTTCGCATGAATGAGTTTAAAATATAAGAAATTAATTAAAAGATAAAATATGTGCACATGATTAAGATATTTTAATATAGTGCGCATGAGATTTTAAAAGTTAATAAATAAATTTAAAGTGAAGTCAAGTGGAAAATTAAATAAAGTAATTTAATAATTCACTTAATGTGCATGAAAGGAATAATAAAAGAATATCTTAATTAAAAAGAAATTTAATTGTGCATGAATGAATGAATTAAATTAAATAATTGTAATTTTAGAGTTGTGGCCACAGAAACCCTAAAAGGTAATTAGATTCTATATTAGAGGTTTTCGAGTCATTATTGGACATAGAAGTTTTTAAGACACAGGTTTCAGGGAACACACTTTTGGAAAGGGGAACAAAGAAATCTTTGGAAGCTTGGAAGGGTTCGGATTAGCAAGGGTTTCACTAGATTGTTAGCATCAGATCAAGGTAGGGTTTGTGAACCATTCTAGAAACACGTTCGGATCTCTGTCTTCTTCGTGCTTGTTGAAAATTGCTTTCTCAAATTTTATTGAATGAATCTTGCTACCTTTCTCCTAAATCTTTTGCTATTTGATTTCTTCTGGGAATCGGGATTGAAAAAACTATTTAGATAACCTCGTTCTACAATTGAAAGGAATTAGTGTTAAATCGAGATTTGTGCTTTGGATCAAAATGGAATTAAGAAATTTTAATTTGGAAAGGGTTTGTTTTTGGGAAATGAAAATCTTAGGATTGAAAATTCAAAGGGTTCGATTTATTTTCCTATTAGACTAAAGTTTAAATCATTTATATAAAAAAAGGGGATATATATATATATATATATATATATATATATATATATATATATATATATATATATATATATATATATATATATATATATATATATATATATATATATATATATATATATATATATATATATATATATGTATACATTTACATATTAAAGAGAAGGTTATTTAATAAATTCTATGTAATTATAAAAAATTTAGTATAAACAAATCTTTTGTTTATAAAGAAAATGTTTTAAGAAAAAAATTAAAATTAAAATAAAATAAAATAAAATAATTAGTATTAAATGAGGTGGGCGGGGCCACCAACCCCCACTCGCCATACTTACCTTCAACGGCCAATATTATGCTGCACGACAGCTATGACTGCTGTCGTAGCAGCAGGTACTGTCGTAAAGGCAGTATGTTGCTGCTACTGCAGTAGCGAAGCCGCCACGACAGCCACCCTTTATAAGGGTCGGCAATCATTAAGTCGTAGGTTGTGTTGTTTTTTAAAGAGTTTTAATATTATGTTTTTTTTTTAATATTATTTAAGTTAGTTAAAATTAATTTATATTAAAATTAAATTATTAATTATTAATTTTAAATATTATGATTTTCAATAATAATTTTTAATATTATATATATAATAATATACTTATTTAATTATATTAAATTTGTTTAAAATTATAATTAATGAATATTAACAAAGTTAGAGATTGTTAATTAATCTACTTAAATTTTATTTAATGAGAATTAATTAATAATATAAGATGTTCAGTTAAGAGTCAAATGTATTTAATATTGATAAAAGTAATAGGTTATATCTTTAAGAATCAGCAAGTATTAATTTAATAATTTAAATAAATTATTCTTTGATTGTTTTTAGGAAATTGACTAAAAATCAATAAGGGTAAAATTCAAACTAAGAACGAGATAATTTGTATGGGTGATCTTTGAGACTTATTTACTTAAAATTTATACTTTGAAACACAAATTGAAACTGAAACTCTACTGGTAACTCTATTGTGTATTTCAAATCAAATGCAAACCATGAAACTATATTATTTGCATGTACTGTCTGTGCTTTTGGATTTTGAGGTTGATTAGATGTCGACCAGTCTAGAGGGTACACCATATGTTTTTTTGTGAGATTTATTTTATACTATTTATATGGCTGGATGTCATAATGTCTTTTGTGATTCATATTGAGATTATATTTATGAGATTTACTTTGTGGAGCATTTATGTGTACTTGGATGGAAGAACCATCCTATTTTTAGGTTGCCTGTTAAGGAACCGAGTTTGATCTTTATGAATGTTGTGGTATGGGACACAACTGTGTTTTTATGTGCTTAGGAGAGGTTGTCTAGGTACATGACTTTGGGAGTGGCTTGCATAGGGGTCCGGGACCCAAAGTGGTCAGTGCCAGGGTAACCTAATGCAAGTTATGTAATAAGTGATAATCTAGTAATCAAAAATTTTGGGGGGAAAACACACTAAAAAGATAAGTTAGAGATTTTTGATCTACCCATGCCTTGAGTGCTTGTATAGACTAAGGATGGGAATGAGATGAGTGCCTCGTCTTCTTGAGAGGGCTTTCTAGTTTCCATATGTGTGATGTTGAGGGTCCGGGGTTCAGAGTAACCAGTCCAGGGTAACTCAATGCTTGAGGGTCCGGGGTCTATTAAGAGATCAGTCCAGGGTAACTCAAGTAACCATGTGATGACACTCCCTAGTATGTAGCCTGAGTCTCCTCTATAGATTTGTGTATCTCTGGTGGTGTACTTATTGTTGGATTTGGTGTATCTATTGTCAGATGTGTTTATTATGGTTATTTACTTTCATTGATGATGATTGGTGATTCATGGATGTTGTACTTTTGACATGTGGCTTTTGACTTGAGATGATTATCTTTCGTTGACTTTATCTTATGATCTTGGTATTTGGTTTATACTTGGTTTGTGTATGATGTTTGATTATGTAGTGTCAGTATTGGAGTGAGTGTTCTTACTTTTGGATTATTTTATCTTCTTGAGTAGTATGTGTTACCTTTGAGGTAGTTTTGGCTATTAGGGGTACTTTGCCTAGGAATGTTTTATGTTTGATTAGCCGTATGTGGATCGTTCATTATCTTCCCTGCACGGTGGGAGTGGAAGCCTGACTAGGTAACCACGCAGTTGGGAGGTAGTGCCTTCTTACCATTTGGGTCCCCCTTCACATTGCTAGCTGTTGGATGTTCATTGCAGAAGATGTACCTTTATCATTCTTATTTCTTATAGCAGAGACTTCTTTTCAGATGATGTATATATGTTATCATGTATTCTGATTTATTGTATCTATTTTCACATACCCTGCGACATGTGCAGTGGATGTTATTTAGTGGATGTACTTTCATTGTATTGTTTATACTTATGCATTTGTTTATGCGATTATGTATCTGTTATTTCTTTATGATCTTGAGACATTGTACTTGAAACTTAAACTAATTAATTTAAAATTATTAAATGTGACTCAATGTAAAGGAACCCTTGAGGAATTGAAACTATATCTGTAATTGCAAATGTGTATTTGTTGTGTACGTTCATATTGCTTCCGCATTAATGTTATCTTGATGTTGTTTAAACTTTAAAAAAAAAATTAGTTCAGTAAACTTTGTCACATATTAGGTTTATTTCTCTAGGGTTCCTGAGCGGTGCGTTACATTGACATTCGATTATTATGTAAATAAATATATACATGTATATATATACATATGTATCTATATATATATATGGGTATATATATATATGCATATATATATATATGTGTGTGTGTGTGTGTGTGTGTGTGTATATATATACACGCAGAGTTTATCACCATCACAACACATACATATATATATATATATATATATATATATGTATATAATGATATATACGTATATGTGTATGCAGATTCAAGAATATACATAGTTTACTTAGAAATTCTAATTTTCAGAATTTTCCTTTAAATCTTTGATCTTCAAATTTATCCAATAAATAATCTAATGGGTTTGGTTATGAATTTAAATCCTAGGTCCGTTTTCTTTCAAATCTATGCATATAAAGATTTCCACATAAATTCAATTGCCCATATTGAGAATGCATACAATAAAAATATGGAATTCCTCAGAAGACATATGGAAGACACGAGGAAGACAGGGAATGCAAGATGCGGAAATAGCATAAGCAAAATCACAAGAATCTACCTGGATTTTGATGCTAATTCGCTCTTCCTTAAAAAACCCGCAGAGCAAGCTCCCTCCTTCAGAATTCCCGAATCCTCCAATGCTCCAATTGCACTCCAAACGCTATATCTAAGCTTCTAGGAATGCCTAAATATAAAGAGCTCTCAGGAAACCTCTAGAATGTTTCTAGAAATAGCTGGAAGGTGTCACCAACTAAGCATGGGTCTTTTCCAATCTTCAAGATGAGCCATAGGGTTGTAGACACCATGTGCTTAATTAATGCACTAATACCCGTGTTGTTGACACATGAGAAATAGAAAAGTGCGTTAATTCTCATGCAAGTTTATAACTCCAATTTGCTTTTATATAATTTCTATCTAAATATTTATAACTTTCGTCTTAACTTTTATGATTTTATTATTATTATTATTTATTTATTACTTTATTATTATTTTATTAATATTAATTTTAATTTCTAATTTTCTTTTATTTAATTCATTTTCCTCAATAATTCACATTTAATTAATTACAATCAAAATATCAAAGATCATGATATTTTATTAATTTTCTCCAAAATAATTAATTTATTAATTAAATCTATTTATTAAGACTTAATTAATATAAAATTCACCATAGAACTCCAAGATAAAATATGAAAACCCATCATAGAACAAATCATACAAAATCAGTCTAGAGGGTTAAAAATCATGAAATATGTCATCCGACACATTCGGTGGGTACTCAACTCTGATACTTGTCCTATCTCACTAGGACAAATGGTTTAAGGGTTTGGGATTTGGACTTGAGAATTTATCTCCCTTCTCTTATCATTGAGATAGTATAATAGGGTACACTCATCCTGGCAATTCAAGGAAGTCGATACAGGGTACCTGCAACCTGCAGAAAAACCATGCATGTACATACAATATATATAATGCTAAGCTAAACAGACAATGGCAGGAAGTGGTGCATTGTGTAAATCCCGACTAAGCAGGTGACTACGACTCCCTTCCTTAACCACATCAGAAATGCCATACAATAAGAAAACACGCACACCATACACATGCAAGTATGGGGTAAGTATCCATAGTAAAACAGATAAGATAATAACCATCCATCTAATCATCAATAATAACTGAAAACAGTATAATGATCATCATACATACATGAAATGTAAAGTCTAAATGATCTCATCATATATCAACTGAATCCATATCATAATATCTGATAGTGTCAAAACAATACCACTAAACCATCAACATAAAACTAGTCTATCATAGTCTGATGATAATAACAATGTCCAGAAAAGATGTGAACGAGGGTAGGCACTACATTGTTAAAAGGATTTACCTCATGGCTACTAAACCAACCTAAGTCTAGAGGATTTAAACTATCTGTTACAATTGCTAGAGAGTAACAATAATGGCTTTTTGATCTATTACAACTTACAACATACTTTGCAGATTTCAGATCACTTCTTCAGTTCAGTCCTATTGCTTGGCTTTAATCATTTCGGCTTTGACAGCTTGTCTTCCTCTCAAGCTTCGTCTCCTTCAGTCTTCTTACTCATCATGCCAATGCAATCATCCTTGTGGTCATCTATCCAAATAGTATTCCTGTGCTTTCTTCTCCTTAGCACCTTCTTTAGCAATTATGCTTTTATGCTTGACCACCTCTCTCTGTTTGCTTCATGACCTTATGACTCCTTAAATAGAAATCTAATTTTTCTTTTTCTGCTCAATTCTCCCTCTCCAATTTGTAGGGTTTCAAATGAATTAGGTAGGATTCAATGTATCTACCTCATATCTTGTTCTTATCTAGAGACTTCGTCTAGGTTCTAGTTGTAACCTCAAAAATGTTCTGCATGGTGTTTTGTGCCACCAGCTCATCATTCTTATCTTCCATTTAATTCATAGACTTCTAGATAACAACCTTGTCGGCTTAGATCTAGCAAATCTTCGATTATCAAAATAATGCAGCAACTCGGCATTATTGTTTTTTTGATGCTCGACATCTATTTCTTGGATAGCTCGGCACCTAAATAAAACTGTATCACTCGACAGCTGATTACTTTGGATCACTTGGCACTTGATATCACTCGAAACTTGATAAACTCTATATCACTTGGCATCTGAATTTCACTCGGCACTTGAAGTTGAACTTGCGCAGCTTCAACTAGGAATCTGTTCGGCACCTACTAGCTTACTTGGCTCCTTCTCTCTAATGAACTTTAGTTAGGCCTTTACAGATGTCTTAGCTAAAACCTTATATCTTTGATATGTTTCAATGTGCCCATTCTCTGTGTCTTAGAGTATGTCATCAGTACATTATTTCATCAATGGCTTGATTGATCCTTCTACTTCATTCCAACATCATAACTTCAACCTTTCTCTAGGTGTTCTAGTTACATCTTATTGATTTCCTCCTCCTTGTTAATCAACTAATTGATAGTATTTGGATCACTAAAGCAATTGTTATTCCTACAAGTAGCAAGTTTGACATCAATGACAAAACAATGATTGAGAACATTCTTTACCAGTTCCATATGATCATTCTAACAATCTTCCTTATGATCTTTTCAATCATTTCCAACAATCTCCCTCTTTGGCATTGATGACAAACCAAACTGATCAATTGATCAACTTAGTTACCACCAAGATTGTATACGTTTCTACTACATTTCTTGGCTGCTGCATCCTTACTACTGATCTCATATATCTCCCTCTTTCATATATATCTCCCTCTTGCTTTGTATTGATCAGGTTTCTGCATATTTCTCTCTGTTTGTCATAAATGCCAAAGATGTAGCATCTTTATCATGAAAAATATAAGCTTTGGCTTCTTGATGTCTTCTCCCTCTGTCACCATGCTTGTGACTGATTTGGAGTTTCTACTCCTACTGTCATCCTTTGCATCATTCTTTTGATATTTCAATGATTTGTTCCTGTTGATGCAGGGCAGCATCCTTGTTGCTTTAAACTACTTGAGTTAGGGGTATTACCCCCAACTTGCCTCTAAGATATTCATAAGCATCCTTGGGCAATGGTTTGGTGAAGATATCTGCAGTTTGTTCCTTTGTGTGAATGTATTCCAACTTCACTTGTTTGTCTTCTACCAATTTTCTGACATAATGATACTTGATTGCAATGTGCTTGGTTTTTGCATGCATTACTAGATTTTTGGATATGTTTATAGCACTTGTGTTATCACAATACAATATCACAGGTTTTGTTACGTCTTCTTTCATTCTTTTCAATAGATGTGTGAGCCACACAATGTTTGTGCAATTGATTGTTGCTGCCACATATTCTGATTCTGCAGTGGACTAGGATGTGCGTGTTTGTTTCTTGCTAGTCCAGGTAACTAGCCTTTTGCCTAGAAATAATGCACCTCCACTTGTGCTTTTTCTATCATCAATGTTGCCTCCCCAATCTGCATCTGTATATGCATTGAGCTCAAACTTTCCATTCTTTTTATAGTATAGACCAAAGTTATCAGTTCCTTTAAGATATCTCATTATTCTTTTTACTACTATGAGATGATTTTCTTTGGGATTAGCAGAGAATCTAGCCACTATTCCAACTGCTAATGCTATGTCTGATCTGCTATGTAAAACATATTGTAGTTTTCCAATCATGGATCTGTACACTGTTTGATTGACTTCAGCTGATTCATCATTTTTGGATAGCTTATTTCCTGTTGCCATTGTTGTGCTAACTGGTTTGGACTCCTCCAATCCAAACATTTTAAGAATCTCTTTGATGTACTTTGATTGTGTCACAAATATACCATGTTTGAGTTGATGTACTTGCAATCCAACAAAAAATTTGATTTCTCCAAACATAGACATCTCAAATTCATGTTTCATTTTGTCAGCAAAGCCTTTGCAAAGCACTTCCTTTCCACCAAACACTATGTCATCCACAAAGATTTTAGATACAATAATATCCTTATCTTCTTCTGCTTTGATGTACATGTTGTTGTTATCATCAGTTCTTTCAAATCCTATTTGCACTAGATACTTGTGAAGTCTCTCATACCATGCTCTAGGTGCTTGTTTCAAACCATAGAGTGCTTTATGTAGCTTACAAACCATATCCTTGTTGTTCTCATCGACAAATCCCTCTGGTTGTTCAATGTAGACTTCTTCCTGTAGTATTCCATTTTAAAAAGCAGACTTTACATCCATTTGATAGACTTTAAAATATTTATATGCAGCATATGCAAGTAAAGTTCTTACTCCTTCCATTCTAGCAACAGGGGCGAATGTTTCCCCATAGTCTAGTCCTTCTTCTTGAGCATAACCCTTGCATACTAGTCTAGCTTTTTTTTTGGTAATCTCACCATTCTCATCTAGCTTATTTCTAAATACCCACTTGGTGCCAATCACATTCTTGTCAACTGGTCTGGGAACCAATCTCCAAGTTTTGTTCTTCTTTATTTGATCAATCTCTTCTTCCATAGCTTTATAGCAGTCATCATCTTGTAATGCACCATATATTATCTTAGGTTCAAATTTTTTAATCAAGCATGATTCATGTCTCAGTTTGTTCCTTGTCATTAGTCTTGCATCTTTGTCACCAGTTATCTGTTCAGCAGGGTGATGTCTTTTTACATATTTGGATAATCTTGGTTCTATCCTCGTTTCCATGTTTGATCTTTCTGATTCAAGGTCACTATGTACTGAGTTGTCAGGTTGTTCTTCATCTCTTTCATGTGTACTGACTTCAGAATCAGATTGTGTAATTTCTTCATTCTGTAACTCAGCTTCTGAATGCAACTCGACATTCACTGGTTGTGAGTTGGTTGAAACTGAAACTTGTTGTTGAGTTTCAATTTGATTGACATCATCCTCATCAACAGTCATTCCTTCATAAGAATACACAAAGGTTTTGTATTCATCCATTCACATTGGTTCTTTAGCTTGAACTTATGTATGTTCATCAAAGTTTACATTTGCACTTTCCACAATTTTGTTAGTGTTAGTATTCAAACACTTGTATGCCTTACTTCTAGTGGAATAACCAAAGAATATGCCTTCATCACTTTTTGCAGCAAATTTTCCATTTCTAGCATCTTTAAGGATAAAGCATTTGCAACCAAATACTTTGAAATGTTTTACATTAGGTGAGTGACCATACCATAATTCAAAAGGTGTTGTATTTGTACCTTTCTTGACTTGTACTCGGTTCAGTGTATGAATAGCCACACTTACAGCTTCTCTCCAGTAGTTTAGAGCAGCAGTCTTTTCCATCATTAATGTTCTGGCATAGTCAACCACAAATCTATTTCTTCTTTCAGCAATTCCATTCTGTGGGGGAGTTCTAGGAGCTGATGTTTGTCTTTTGATTCCTTTATCATTACAAATTATCTCGAATTCATTTGATGTGAATTCACCACCTCTGTCTGATCTTAAGCATTTCGAGCTCTTTCCTATTTCCTTTTCAACTCTAGCCACATACCACTTAAACATTTGAAAAGCATCAGATTTTTGCTTTAAGAACATAACAATCATCATCTGAGAATAGTCATCAACAAACAACATTATGTACTTATCTCCTTTATAGCTTTTTACTTCCATTGGACCACATAAGTCAGTATGAACTAACTCAAGTACTTCTGTAGATGTATAGTTTTTGCTTTTGAAACTTGACTTTTTCATCTTTCCTAGCTGACACTGTTTGCACATGATATTGTCAGGCTTCTTCAATTTTGGTAAACCTCTAACTTTCTTCATTTTACTGATATTGACCAGATTTTCAAAGTTGACATGACATAGCCTTCTATGCCATAACCATTCATCATCAAATTTTTCAATGAGACAAGAAACATCATCCATATCAAGGTAAAACAAATTACTTCTTGTTTGATATCCTTTTCCTATCAATTTACCATCAGTATCATAGATTTTTGCAGTTTTGTTTCCAAATTCTACTTTGCATCCTATATTGCCTAACTGTGAGACACTCAACAAATTTTAGTTTAATCCTTCAACATTGTATGCATTATCATATGAAATTTTCTCTGTGAGCTTAATGGAACCTTTTCCTTTGATTTGACATGGAGCATCATTACCAAATCTAACACTATTTCCATCATACTGAGTAAAGTTAACAAACTTAATTTTGTTTCCTATCATGTGATGTGAGCATCCACTATCTATGATCCACCTGTCATTCTTGTTCATACATGTTACCAGTTTTGTGGGCTCTTCTTCATCAGATTGATCCTTCATGGCTACATAAACAACTTCGTCATCATTATCATCAAAATTTTCTTCAATAATATAACACTTCTTACCTTTGTCTTCGCAATCTCTCTTGTTATCTTCTCTTCTGAATTTGTTGCCTTCCTTGTAATCCTTTTTCTGTGTACACCTGGCAGCAATATGACCTACTTCATTGCAATTGAAACAAATGATAGGCATCTTACCTTTGAATTTTCCTTTACCTCTGTGAAATCTTCTAGCAAGTAGTGCTTCCAATTTTTCCACATCTTCCTCATCAGTGCTACTATCACTGGATACATATTTCATCTTTCTTCCTTTCTTTGATTTCATCTGTTCAGCATCTTTCAGTGTAGCTTGGCCTTGAATGCAGATTCAACATTCTCAGGTCTGTAGTTGTCAAAATTAGATAACTCAAATGCAGTGAGTCTACCCACTATACCTTCAAAACTTAGATTGTTTCCTGGTACACATCTTAACTCTTGTATTGCTGATACTCTTATAGCATAGATAGGGAGCAAGGTTCTTAAGAACTTACTATTAATAGTATCTTCATCCAATTGACCACTCAAGCATCTTATTGCACTTACCACTTCCTTTATTATTGCACCATACTGAGCAGCATTCTCATTTTCCTCCATTTTCATATCATCAAACTTTCCTCTGAGACTTTCTCTTTTTGCTCTTTGTACATTCTGATCTCCTCCATAGATGTCCAATAGGGCTTTCTACATTTTTAATGCAGTGTCACATCCTTTGATATCATCAAATTCAGCATAGTTGAGTGTAGAAGCAATCTCTAGCATTGTCTGATTGTGTTCTTGTTTGTTTTTCATATCTTCTGCAGTAAGAGTACCTGTTGGATCAACATGTTCAGTAACAATTGAATTTTGGGCATAATCTCATATGGATCCAAGATGTAGCTTCATCAAACTTTTCCATGCAACAAATTTGTCTTTGTTGATCTTGAGAACTTCTCTCTTAGGCATTTTGATATTTTCTGCTTATAGTCCCTTTAAACTGAATCAACAGTTTAGCTCTGATACCAATTGTTAGAATTCTTTTAGAATAACTGAGAAGTGGGGGGGGGGGGGTGAATTAGTTATCCAAGGTCCAAATGCCCTAATAACACTTTTTCACTACTTTTAATGAATCCATACACTTTTCATTCATCCAAACTTAAATCAACCATATTAGCAAGTTATAGTAAATGAACATGTAGAGATAAAACATGCAAGATCAACACATGACACAATGATTTATGTGCAAACCCAATTTGGGAAAAACCACCAGTAACATGCTACTTGATTTTCACTCTTCTAAAGTGATGCCCTATTAAAAGTTTGCCTTGTTAAAGGCTTACAACACACTGTTAAATGTGACCTTGTTAGAGGATTTCAGAAAACTGTTAGGAATGGGCCTGGTTAAAGGACTTCTGAACATTCACTTGGAATGCCACCCTATTAAAAGATTTACCTCATGGCTATTAAACCAACCTAAGTCCATAGGATTTAAACTATCTGTTACAATTGCTAGAGAGTAACAATAATGGCTTTTTGATCTGTTACAACTTACAACATACTTTGCAAATTTCAGATCACTTATTCAGTTCAGTCCTATTGCTTGGCTTTAATCATTTCGGCTCTGACAGCTTGTCTTCCTCTCAAGCTTCATCTCCTTCAGTCTTCTTACTCATCATGCCAATGCAATCATCCTTGTGGTCATCTATCCAAACAATATTTCTGTGCTTTCTTCTCCTTAGCACCTTCTTCAGCAATTATGCTTTCATGCTTGACCACCTCTCTCTGTTTGCTTCATGACCTTATGACTCCTTAAATAGAAATCTAATTTTTCTTTTTTCGCTCAATTCTCCCTCTCCAATTTGTAGGGTTTCAAATGAATTAGGTAGGATACAATGTATCTACCTCATATCTTGTTCTTATCTAGAGACTTCATCTAGGTTCCAGTTGTAACCTCAAAAATGTTCTACATGGTTTTCTGTGCCACCAGCTCATCATTCTTATCTTCCATTTAATTCACAAACTTCTAGATAACAACCTTGTTAGCTTGGATCTAGAAAATCTTCGATTATCAAAATAATGCAGCAACTCAGCATTATTGGTTTTCTGATGCTCGGCATCTGTTTCCTGGATAGCTTGAAACCTAAATAAAACTGTATCACTTGACACCTGATTACTCTGGATCACTCGGCACTTGATATCACTCAACACTTGATAAACTCTATATCACTCAACATCTGAAGTTCACTCAGCACTTGAAGTTGAACTTGCTCGACTTCAATTAGGAATCTGTTTGGCACCTACTAGCTTGCTCGAGTCCTTATCTCTAATGAACTTCAGTTAGGCTTTACAGATGTCTTAGCTAAAACCTTATATCTTTGATATTTTTCAGTGTGCCCATTCTTTGTGTCTTAGAGTATGTCATCAGTACATTATTTCATCAATGGCTTGACTGATCCTTCTACTTCATTCCAACATCATAACTTCAACCTTTCTCTAGGTGTTCTAGTTACATCTTATTGATTTCCTCCTCCTTGTTAATCAACTAATTGATAGTATTTGGATCACTAAAGGAATTGTCATTCCTGTATTTAGCAAGTTTGACATCAATGACAAAACAATGATTGAGAACATTCTTTACCAATTCCATATGATCATTCCAACAATCTTCCTTATGATCTTTTCAATCATTTCCAATAGATAATGCGTGATATAAAAGAAGATGTTGGGCCAATGAAAAATGAGGAGTTTTTTTTCAAAAATTATATGATGAGCAAGTTGACACTGATTTGCATGTAGAAGAGATGAATAAGAAAGAAGTCGTGCAAGTGTATGTATTGAAGGAGTAAATGGAATTTGCAGTAAGAGGTTTGTGTGAATATCTTACATATTTTTGTGTAAAAATTTGAATTGGGGAAGGTCATTAATCAAAATGGTCGAACTAAAGAACTAAAGCCATCATAATGCATCACCATTTTCTTGTGGGGAAAGCTTAGCTTAGGATACAATTTTCCCAACTAAGTGATGTTGTAAGAATGTGTTCTATGTGCTACAAGATAATTTTGTATTTACCAACATCATCAGTCAATGGATTTGTGGAGTTGACATCACAAGTCTACACAATGTAGCTATAGTGCAATTAATGATGGCAGGCGCAATTTAAGTGTTAACTCTGTGAAAAATAAATCAACAATTTATAATTAAATGAAAAGCTTTAACCCTTTATTTGTAGCTATAATAGATGTAATTTTAGGACAAGTTGGTTAAATTTTGCATACTTCAACTGAGGTTGGTAATCCATATAATGACAGTTTTCACTTTCAAGTACCTCCTCTAAATATTGGCATTTTTTATATTATTGTCATTTATCAATGAGTGTTATAGAATGGTATAACTTTTGTTTGATTCTACATTGGATTTCAATTGTATTAGGTTTTTTAAATAACTGAACCTTATTAGTTTTGAAGCTTATCTTCTTCCATTATAGAGTCAAGTTTTTAAGTCATTTTCACCCCTATGAAAACTCATCTACTCTGACGAATTCTATTGTGTTTGATTCATTTATTATGACAGTCATCTTTTTTAACATCTATATATGAGATGCATTGATGTAGTTGTTCAGGTTAAGTAATTCATGAGGACATATTGTAATGACCAAAGGGAATCATTTTAGTAATATCTTTCCTTTAGCATTGTCTGAAGTTCATGATATGTTGAGAAGAGTTTAAGAATTTCCCTTTGTGGTCTTAAGGTAAGTGAGCTTAATTCTTAGATTTTGCAAGCAAATTGTAATATGTCTTCCATCTAATACTTGAGTAGGTCTCTTGACTCTTAGATATATGCATGTATTGGTAGACAATATTTTAATTTCTCATGACATATCTAACAAGATTTTTCTATCATGTTTAAATGTTGTCCAAAATAGGTCCATGTACCATTTCAAATGGTAATTGTATGGAAGTAAGCTAGTTTTAAAATAAACTATCACAAATAATTAGCCAAAGAAAATCACAAATTAAAATCTTGCCATATTTATAAATAAATCATGTGGTTTAGATTCATTGTAGGAATAAATACCTTGTATGGTTCTTTTCTTGTGCTTACTACATCATTTTCATTGAAAATTGGAACTACGTGCAACTCTAGCAAAGAACATACAGTTTCATTCAATTCTTTTTTGAACTCTGAATCCTTGAATTCATTATCAGTTACAAGAAGTTGGGATGATGCAACATCTAGCTACATGATAGTAGGACATACTTTAATTTGTGCAATGTATTGAAATAAATTCTCTTTCTTGTTTATCTCCTAAGAAAGTATATTAAGCATTAGAAATATGGAAATCAAATATAAGATTAAGGCTATTGTAAACTTGACTAAACAAACTATCATACAAAGCCATGAGACCACTTTTGCCAACAGCAACACATGGTTTTCCATCAAGTTCCACCTATGGTTTCTGGAGATCTACAAAACTGTTCAATATTGTAGACATCAATGTCAATACAATAGAGTATTAACAAGTCATGGATAATAGGGATGCCAACACATCCACATTAAATACGAATATAAGCATTATACAAGAAAGCAAAGCATGTTGAACAAGGCCAACCATGCATTTCATGGCTTTCTTATGTGCATAGATGTTCTATGGTAAATGTAATAAATCAATTGACTTGCCCCATGGACTCAATGATAACCTATTGTTAATCAATCTCTGGTAGCAAAGCCTTTGCTAACCAATCCCCACAGTGCCTGATGTAACAGGAATAACCTCCAAGCCTAATGACATCAGCTCTTTAATATGTATGCATTGTGCATAGAAGACATATCTCATAAAGTTATTTTCAATATAGATTAGTAGCAAAATTGTTAATTTTCTAGTCACAATTTTAGAGAGAAATTATTTTGAACAGTACACCTGAAGAAAACAAAAAATTTGGTATTTAATATGGAGATTATTTTGTTAAATTACTACATATTTTTGCTAAAAGTTGACCAGAATATTCTCACAGAGTGAAACATATATCAAGTTTCTTAATTTTTTCATATTATGTTTGTTAATGAGTTCAAATTATCACTTGGTCATCATTGAAGAGAGTGAATACTAAAATTCAATTACACTAGAATACATGCTAAAAAGATGAAAAATAGATCAACTTTGTAAGGAATGCAAAACTTTTAAGTTTTTTGCTCCTTTTCTAAGCTTTATATCCTTTTTTTGGAATGAATAAAGATATGAAAAGTATAATGCATCAACTTTTGTTTTATGATGAATATAAAATGGTGTACAATTTTGGGAAAGATGAAGAATAATATCTCTATTTTTTATTTTAATGGGAAGAATTGTAGTTTGCAAACTTTGCAAGTACTCTATGAGTTGCCAAGTACCCTCTGTTTTTTTGGCTGGGCAAGTTTTCATAAGTTTAACTCATGTTTTTATGGATGCAAAGAAAACATGGGTAGAAATGTCAAGGTAGGTTAAAAAGTGGTTACCAAAAAAAATGTCTCTTCGAGAGATTGTAACTTTACTTTCTAATTTGCCCAATTTTTGCCAAGTTGAAATTTTTGGCATCGCCATCTCCAAGTCCTGAGTCTACAAATTATGGGTAGAATTGCAAGCTCATGAAAAATTGCAACCTGATATAAACCAAAATGGAATATTGTTTATAAGATAAATATAGAAACAAGGAATGAGGTAGTAAGACTTTTTGTATGATAAGTGAAAAGTATTGAATTACAAAATGTTGAAAATGTTGTTGAGATCTAATATGAGCCGTTTGGATAAATGCACACACTTCTAATACATTAACATAAAAAGATTCATGCAAATATTTTATTTTAAATAACTGTGTAGTATTCTGCTTCCAAGAATGTAATACAAGACATTGTCACTAAGTTCCTTAACACAACTAATTGAAAGCAAGAATTTCATTTGTAGTGCTTATTAGTTAACTTCCTAGCTCTCACAAGCATTAGAATATTAAAATTTTGTGCTAGGAAAAAAAAGGGATTTCTCAACAGAAATAAAAATCTTACCAGAGGTTTCTTGTATGTATGAAGATGGTATACAAGCCAATACATTCTATTGACAACCTCAATCCAAGATTCATCTACATAAGACTATTCTTAGATAGAACTTCACTCTCTTTCAAATTCATCACTAAAAATAACTGACTAATGTAGTACATTCATATTTCAGTTTCATTTGAAATGATAACTATTTACTTTATTCCTTTCCCTCTAACACACATATCCCACAAATAAAAAGTAACTATATGAGAGATTAGGAAGAGATAAGTACATGAGTTCACATTTATATACAAGTTCACATCCATTACACATGTGAGACTTGAAAGACATGATTGCTAGACTACAAATGTTTTGTAAATAGGTTGTGAACAAAAGTTCTTGTAGAATAAGATTTGTATCTAGTGAAAGTAAGATTCTCTCAAGAGGAAGTCTCTTAGTGTCATCAACCTCCCCAAGGAGGGGAAAAAATGCAGAATCTTAAAATTTTGAACATGCAGTATGATTAGGAAGAGTTTTTCCCTTAATCCTCATGTAGAAAAGTCTTTTATCTAATTCAATCTCATTTATTTATAAAATTATAAGCATGCATGAATTATGTGGGTTCTTTGGCCTTCTAAGAGTACAAAACACTCTCTCTCTAATAAACCCTTATATCCTAATACTAGAATGCACTTTTATAGAGCTTAGTATAGTCACAAGCAATCAAGGCCTATAAATGTCAGGATAACCATTAGAAAAAAAGTAACATTCAGAGTGAGTAGATCTGATGACTGGTTTCATTGTAGGAATACTTAAACCTAATATTAAACAGTTTGGATGCTTGAGAAAAGAGATCTATGTTTGAAAGAAAGAAAGAAAAATTGCAGACCTATCCTTCCCACGTAAAACATTTTCAAGTCTTCACCAACACAAAATGCTTGCCCAGTTCCCTGTACGAAGGCTAGTGTAAGCATATGTTGGACATGATTTTATTTTTTAATAAAAATATTGTGAGTTTTAAATTTAATGCTATAATGAATTCATATTTGTATTATAGTGGTGAATTCAATGCCATAATGAATCCTAGAGAAAAATAGTGGAGAATCACTAAAGAATCTCAACAACAATTGATTTTAATGATTGGGTTAATAGAAACAATATGCAAGAAATCAATGATGAGAAGGAGACATACATGTTGAACAAAAGAAGACAATAGTTTAGCCATATTGCTGAAAAATCAGATAGATTTTTCCTTAGAGGGAGTTGGGCAAACTTTCAATATACTGTATAGGCCCATATCCTCCCCCATTCTAGTTCAAACCAATTTGCAATTCAGTTGAATATCATTGATGATTCAGTCCCAAAATAATGTCCTTTCAAGTTTGAAAAAATGTGGGCGAGGGATGAAAACCTAATGAATGCAATAGAACAGTAGTTGAAGGAAGCAAAGGCATCAAGATCAAGATTATATTGCTTGGTAACTAAGCTAAAGACGATCAAGAATAAATTGCTACTTTGGAACAAGAATCACTTTGGTAATAGTTTTGAAGCAAAAGAAAAGATAGTGTAGGAAATTGAGGAGCCTAAAAGAGTAGTGATTGATAAAGGAATGGACACAAAATTCTATCTCAAAGAAAATAAAATATTAACTAGTTAGGAAGACATCATTGGTATGTTAGTTTGAGCTTCACTTGGTTTCAAAAATACTTTAATATTCTCTACTTAACAAGGTCAACCACGTGAAGGTAGAAGCTCATCTGGCCTTACCCCTCCCCCCACCCCCCTCTAATTACATACTTCATTCATTCATTCATCCACTTATGAACTATAAGATTCAATCAATACAATCACATAACATTCATTAATATGATGTAAAATTCATTAATACACAATACTAATCAAGACTTCATTAACACATAAAAATATTCATTAACATGACATAAAAATAAATATTAATATGCAAAATTCATAGATAATTACTTAAAACAACGTTCTTTCATTATCCAACAAAGTTTATCAAACAAGGTTTATCAAAGAGTAATTTTTAAAAATCATTTTTTTTTTTTTTTTCTGATCTTTCTTAAGGTAAAGGTTGATAGGAGCATCAATGTTTTCCTCATTCTCCTCCTCTTGTGTTACATGTAATGTCAAATTATGATGCCTCCTCCTATTTTGAGGAGCAAGAGGCTGCTACACTAAAGGAGGCTCTGCAATAACGGGTGTCAGACATAATAACCCAACCAAAATAACCTTGGACATAATAACTCCACCATAATAACCCAAGGACACAATAACCCAAGGTCACAATAACCCATGGTCATTCTAGATCAAGTTAGTATGCTTAAAAAGGGATCGTGAGGCACCATAGAGGATATTTAGGTCATTTTTAGGCCATATATCCATTATATAGCCCTAAAATAGCCTTAAAACATCTTTAATATGCTTAAATAACTTATAAAATGGTAAATAATTATAAAAATAAATACAAATTCGTGGGAATAAGCTAAATAAGAGTTATTATGAAAAGATGTAAGTCAATGGGCATTATGAAGAGGCATTAAGAGGATATATAAAGTGGTAAAATTAAGAGCTTAGAGAAGTAAAGGAAGGAAGAAGGGGAGAAGAATGAAGAGTATGTAGAGTGATAAGAACAAGAGAAATCAAAATTCATAAAAAAAATATTTTTTAATATAATTTTTTAAACATTATATTAAATTTTTCTAAGGGTTTCTATAAAGTATACAAAAATAAATATACTTTTAGGGAATCAAGAAATTCTTCATAATTTTTAATATATACAATGCCTCTTCAATTTTTAACAAGTCAAAAAAAAAGAAATTACTCATTTTAAATGGTTGCACATATTTGCTTCATCGAGAAGGTGTCAATAAAATGATCCGGTATTGTGCAGAATATTTTACAAATAAATGTTCAAGTCGGTGCTATACTGCAACACAAATAGAATCTAGTGATGTGATTAGCAGTATAGGACATAATCATGCTCCAAATTTTGGGATGATCACTATCAAATAGAAGTTGAATGAAATGAAAGACATCATGTGCTTGACTCAAGACTCTACAAGAAATATCATTTTTATTACATGTTCTAATGTTTCATTACCGGTAGCAGGACCAATACCTTGCATTATCCAAAATGATTCAAAGGAAAATAATAAGATTTGAAGCACCACCACCAAATCCTCAAACATCGAGAGATCTTATCTTACCAATTGAATATGCAATTACCAATAGAGGGGGAAAGTTTCTTTATCATGACAGTAATGATAAGAATCATTTTTTAATATTCACCAACACACAAAATTTGCAACTAATAAAAGAATCTAAAAATTGGTTTAGTGATGGTACATTTAAAATAGTACCAAGTATTGTTCAGCAGTTGTACACAATTCATGGCTTGAAAAATGATGCAATATTTCCACTCGTCTATATTCTTATGACCAACAAAACAAGATCCACTTATACACAAGTACTTGTAAAATTAAGACAACTACAACCTGATCTAAACCCAAAAACTATACTTATTGATTTTGAATTAGGTTTCAAGGGAGCTATTTCTGAAATTTTTTCAGATATCACTATTCGAGGATGCCTTTTCCATTTCTCTCAGTGCTTGTGGAGGAAAGTTCAAGAAGTAGGTCTACAAACACGTTACAGTGTCAATGAAGTATTTTCATTTGAGATTAAAAAAAAAAGGTTACATTAGCTTTTGTGCCTCAAATATATAAATACTTCTACAATCTCCTTATTATATAGAAAAGGAGGAGACTTTGCAACCCATAATTGATTATTTTGAAGACATGTGGATTGGAAGACTAACTAGAAGAGGCAATAGATGGTCACCCAAGTTTCCAATCACAATGTGGAACTGCTATTCAACTATTCAAGATGATCTTCCCAAAACTAATAATTCTATTGAGGGATGACATAGAGGATTTAGTGAATCACTTCAATCATCACATAGCTCAATCTGGAGATTCATCAAAGTAGTGAAAAAAGAACAAGGTCACCAAGAGAATAAAATAGAGAAATATATGGTTGGACACACTACACAACCAAGTAGGAAAAAATACCATAAACTCAAAGAAAGACTAAAAATACTAGTTGATGGTTATGACAATAATAATATTTTAGATTATATAAGAGGCATTGCTCATAATTTGACACTTTAATAGAAAATTCGAATAATTTTTTTTCTTAGAAATATACTTGTAATTTATAAATTTTGTTTTCCTTTCTCAATAATCTTATGGGGTTATTTTGTCCATGGGTTATTTTGACTCTGAGTTATTTTGGATTGGGTTATTATGACCCTGGGTTATTTTGTCCTTAGGTTATTATGGCTAGGTTATTTTGTCCAGGGTTATTTTGGCAGGGTTATTATGTCGTGTAATCCTGCAATAACAAGTAAATGGGATAAATTGGCATACTCTTTTTCTTTTTTTAACTATTACAAGTATTTTATTAATCAGTAGAACATAACATATATTTTTCTTACCTGAAAATGCCACTTCATGTACAATTACATTTTGATCCACTGCCACCTCAACATGTTGAACACTTGGAACATGCTCCACTCCTCCACCATGATGTTCAACATGCTCTAAAATATTCAAAAAAAGGTTACACGTCAAATTATAATTGAAGATGTTAAATTATATTTATAATTGCATAATTAATTTCCAACAACAAATTAATACCTCCACCACTATGATGCACATCATGGCCTTCATCACACACAATTTTTGTGATAGGATTTGAAGGCTATAGTGAAATGTTATGCACATTGTTATGCAATCAATTTATGTTGGAAACTAACACCAAAAAATAAATTTCTCAACTATTCAATTTGATTTACTTTTCATTTGACCAATTTACTTGCATCTTAATTAGTGCACCAGATTCTTGGGTATGGCTTTCCAATCCTTGGTGTAGGCATGCAGCCACAACTTTATAGCCTTCCTTCAAGCCAACATTTTTATCTTCATCCGTGGGCTCTACATTGAATTCTAACCCTTGTATTTTTTTCTTAATATTATCAGTTTTGCATGTATGATTTGATTAAACAAAATTATTTGCAACATTATATTTAAAAAAATTATATGAAATTCCATTGCTTCTACTTACAAGTTGAGACTGAAGTTTGTGTTAGCCAACCTTTTATAGTCTCGCTTTTGTAGCCACTGATGTGTCCTACACTCTATGAACAGTTTGAAACATGTTAGATTATATATTTACAAATATCACTATTTAGTGCATGATTACATTCTACTTAATACAATCACAACATACCTTCTTTTGCACTTTTCTGGTTCATTTGTAGAGCCACGTAGCATTTTCTCTTTTGCATCTTCTATTATTTCATTCTACTCCATTAGTGGAATCATAGGAGGATGGTCATACTTTGGGTTTGTAGACACCTAAAAACCTTTAGAAAATAAAGTATTTTTATTTTCTGAAAAATTCTTGATGACATCATCATTTATTAATTAATTTATTTATTTATTTTTATGCCATTAAATCCCTTTATCTTAATTAAAAATATTTAATTAAAGAATCCCTCCCAAAAATGTTTAAATCTTATTTAAACATTATTTCCTTATTTATTAATTATTTAATTAATAAATTGACCAAAAAACCCAAAATAAATTAAAAATTTATTTTTTGCCCAAAACTTGGCCAATTTCCTTAAGACCACTAACCTCTTCCAAAATCTTCTAATCCTTCTTTAATTTTGATTAAAGGCTAATCCCATCATTTCCTACCCCTAATCCCAACTCAAAATATTTAATTAAGATTAAATATTAATCCTCATGTTTATTAAAAAAGTTTAAATAAATATCTCCTCAACCCAAACCCTTGAAATAAATAAAACTTTATTTATTTTCTAAAAATCTAATTTATCCTCATCCTAAGAAGTTCTAGACTCTTCTAGAAAGTCTTCATCCTCATCCTAGGAAATTCTAGACTATTCTAGAAAGTCTTTATCCTCATCCAAAATGTAGACTCTTCTAGAAGATGTCTTTAAACCTAATCCTAATCCCCTCCTAACCTTGTCACATTCCCTAAACATGGGTTAAGACTTACTAACCCAAGCCAAAGTTAACAAATATCTCCTCCTTCACCCACCCTCATTAAATGTCATCCACTTGCCTATCCCTAAGCTAATCCTAAACCATCCTAATCCATCCTCTAATCATTTGCACAATCCTAAGCAAGCTTAAAACCTTCCTAATCAAGCCCAAGTTGAAATTGCTCTCATCTCCCTCAAAATATCTCAACCATAAAACTTTATGAAGCCCACTAGGCCATAAATGACCCTTCCAAGCCCCTTTATTGCTCTTACAAGCCATTATGAGGGTCTTTACGAAGATTTTATCCCTTGAGCCTCCTTTGTTGACTCATCCTTCCCCTTTCCTCCATCCTCTCACCCTGTGACATGTGTCACTCCCTGATTGGCTGTAAGGAAGCACAATCCATGTGCTCTCCTCTCATGCAATCTGAGCCCTCCATGAGCTTTTTCCCATCCTTCCATCCTAGCCCTCAATCCCTCAAGCCTCTTGCCTATAAATTGGATCCTTCCCCTTTGCAAAATAACACAATCCATGAAGTAAAGTCATAATGCCATTTTAAGAAGCCATTTTACATCAAAACCATACACTCACACCCAAATTCCAACTCCATTTGAAGCCCTTTTTGAAGCATAAGCTTGAGCATACATCCTATCTATTTAGACAAAGCCACTCAACAAGAGAGCTTCTTATTGAGAGAGCCCATTAATGGCTCATATTCTTAATTGAGAGCTCATCTTAGTCTATCTTGAAGTTTATGAATTTTGTTTAGTTTGTAGAAGCTTTATTTAAATTTGGTTTCTATTAGCATACTAACATTGCTCATATACAGGGTTATCCTTTAGATCCCTTCTATATTGGTCCCTTAAAATCTTTATATGTTTGGATGCTCTTTTGAGAAGTAGGGCAGTGTCAACAATGTTTTCTTTTCCAAAAAGCTCCTCAAAAGATGTAATGAGCTGATTTCTTAATTCAAGACCCTATTCATTCCACCTTTAAAAAGAAATAAAAAATTGTTAGATCAATAACTTTAATATATTACAATAAATGGAAGAAAAAAATTTATTGTGGCAATGATATGAAACTACATACCTTTTACGTATGGTGGGTCCAGATAGCCTCAATGTCATATAAAAAAGACAATCAAAGAAAACATTATTTCCTACAAAAACATCATGGGATTATCAGTCAAAAATAAGTTATGTATAAGTAAACTACAATTACACTGTAAATAATAACAATTTTAAAGCACTTGGAAGATTTCATAATTTTAACAGAAGCATAGTTTTCTTGTTCAACAACAATGTCCCTGCAAATGAACTAGTATTAGTCACACATGCTACTCCAGGAAATGGATCAGCTTCAGTAGTACTGGTCTATGTTGCTCTATCAATTGAAGGTTTGTCTATTACTACAAAAAATAGGTCCATGAGTATAAAATCCACTCAACAAAAAAAAAAAATGCAAGATTATCACATTACACCATATAGCAAAACAAGGTTTTACCAATTGTACTTGGTGTAGTCGAGGATGTTTGCAAGCTCCTTATTACTGACAATGCACTCAACAATATCAAAGTGATGCCTGAAGGAGGTGTCCGCACTTCATCATGAGTTGAACAATAACTTGTTAGCAAAGACATTTACAATGGATAAAGATCAAATGGGATACTAGCTAGAAGCATTTGAAAATAAAAATTAAGTGTTATAATGTTGATGAAAACAAACAATGTTGCACTAGTAGGGCCACAATCTTCTATTATTGCTCATATTGTTTCATAATGTGTACAACTATTGTATTCTTTCTGCTAATCAATTTCCTTTCTCCTTCATTTTTTGTGACACATACAGATATTGGTTTCACCAGTTTCACTTTCAATATCGGATGCCCTATTTCAACACTAAGTAGGATGGCTAAAAAATCAAACAAATATACCCATAGTAGTCATAAGGTTACTAACACAAACACAAGGACTAAGGTTAGGTAAGATGGCCAAGTGAAATCCATGTCATTGTTCTCTACATACCTTTCATTTATGAAATGGCTATAAATTTCTTACACACTCAATTTAAACATTTCTTTTATATGCTTAGTACATAACAAATGCTTAAGTGAATGATAAATTAGTAATTACCCAATATTACGAGATTCACATTTAATAGTCATATTTCATTTGAATACAATAAGCATAGAATTAATCATTTATTTAAATAGGATAGAGAGGGAAAAATAGATTAACATCGATAGGCAATACATTGTACCTCAACCTATAATGTAATCTTATTGTTAATTTTTTCCTTTGATCTATGTTTTAAATATTTGTAGCAATATTTGGTCATGAAGTAAATTTGCATCAAGCACAACCTAAACTAGTTCAAATAGAGACCCAAGTATGGAATAGCACTCAGTCATAACTAAATCTGCCTTAAATAAACTCAACGATGTAATAATATTGTAAGTTTCAGTAATGATGTAAAGAGAAAGTGTTATTTACATGAAGGTTGTGTGCTACAACCCTCACCATGTTGATCACACAGTCTCGCAGGTGTCGCAAAATCCTATACAAGAACACATAATATTTTAGATCACGATCCATAAGATACTATAAAATATAAATATATATTGAACTTCTTTTATTGCTTAAGATTAATTACTACTGACCTTCAAAGAATTGACTCTTTGTATCAATTCTTCTTTCAATGCCTCTATCTCCTTGGTTAGGTTTCTCTTGAGGATAGTGTTAATAATTTCATCACTATATCTTTGTATTAGTTGGTGGGCCATGAATATGAGGTTAGGACTATGGGCGATGTCATCTAGAAATGACACTCATGTTTCATATCACATTTGATCTGCTGTCATTTTTGTTTTTCCCTATCAATAAGTATCAAGTTGTGACATCAATATCAATAAAATTCCATCAAAATAACTCCAAAGCCACAAAGAAAAGAGTATAATAATATGAATTTTTTTCTATATAATTTGTCCAATTACAATAATTAAGGTTTACCTTCGCTGAAGAATGTGTGTGAGATGATACATCCCTGCATGTGCATTGTGGTGTATCCATGTCGCCCTATGAAAAAGATTAGTAATTCTTAGCAATCAGCAATGAAATGAAAGTAATAGACTTACCAAAAAAAACTATTAATAAAATAATAGATTGTATGTTGGAGTCAATATTAATTGGAGGTAAATTGTTTAAATTTTATACTTACCAGTCCCATGATAGGGAATTTTTTTGTATCTAAACAATTTAAATTGTAATCTATCATAAGCTCTTCCCTTGCACTTATTGATTTTATCGCACATACAAAAACACAATTTCCCTCATGTGCCTCGAATATACAATTCGACCACTTATTAGTTGACATGGGTCAAGAACTATTTATAAATCCTATATTCCCAGTTACTTTTGGCCTTCCATCAATATACATAACAAGCCTTTTACTTTGATCATTTTCTTTCCATTGTATATAATTTGGTGACAATGCATACCTATGCAAACTTTTTTTATATTGTACAATCTGTATCCAATTGTTGTAATTATAACAAGGTCTTGTATACTCCATCAATTAAATAAATTTATTGTAATTGATCTTTATGTCATCCACGGAAAATATGCCCAAACCATGTAATGAAGATGGAGCTATGTGATATATCCTTTTATTAATAGAAAAATTAGTGTTAATTGGAGGTAGTTCCTTAGGTACCCATTCTTTTTGAAGATGTGTGTACCTTAAGGGAACCTTCCTATCACCTTCACTCTCATCATCATAAGAACATGAACACCCCCCCACCCCATCAACAAGAAAAAATTGCATTTGTTTATTGATTTTTCTTCTAATCTTTTGACCTCTAGTTGATCTCACTTTTGTCTTCTATTCCCAAATTTTCCCCACTCGAGGAAGACAGATCAAACAAATACCTATTTGGTGGTACCTATAATCCATAAAATGAGAGACATACTAGGACTAAAGTTGATGTTTCTGAGACCCAAATTTGTCAAGACCCAAGGTAAGACATAAGGCTTTGTTGTCAGGACCTAAATTTGCTTTCCCTAGTAGTTTCTAGGTTTTTAGCTACTCCCTAAGTTTATCTTAATAGGGGGTGTTAGATTAATAAGATATTTCCTTATTAATTAAATAATTTTGATTTAATTATTAAGTCACTTATTATCTCTAGTTTACTTAAGCTAAACTTTAGGCATATAATAATTCATTCTTTTATTAATTATTATCATGCAACCTAAGTTTTACCTATTAGGGTTTTGATCTCCTTTTATAAGGATTGATCTCTTTGTAATTTCTCTCATTCACTTTTGATAATAGCAATCTCTCTTTTTGCTCATCAACAACATGTCATCTATGGATCTGGGAATTCTAGCTTCCATAGCTTTTTCTTATCTCTTTCTGTGACAAGTGTTTGCATGTAGTGATTCTTAAGAGTTGTGGGGTTGATCTTTCATCAACTTCAACATGGTATCACAGCTCCAGATCTTTATGCCCTTGTTCTGTTTATGAGAAATTTGGTTTGGCTTTAAGATCCATGCTTTTTCTTTCAGATGGTTTCATTTTTTAGAGTTATTTTGTATTGAATCTAGGTTCACTAATTTTGGGTCACTTTGAGCCCAAACAGACATCACCATTGAGCTTAGAGTGCTCAAAACTCCTATTTTCATATAAAATTTGTCCAATTTGGATACAATTCAAATTTGAGGCTAAACATTTTGCTCCTAGGTTGGGCACATTTCTTGAGGTGATAATTTTCTAATTTTTTTGGCATGTTTCCTAATGCAAAAAGTTTTAGATTTTAGCACACAAATTGAGATTTTTTATTCAAAAATAGAGATATTGGCACATTTCTTGAGGTAGCAATTTTGTGATTTTTGACATGAAAATCAAGATTTTTTTAGCACACAAATTGAGATTTTTGGGCATGCAAATCGAGATAGTTTTGGTACAGAATTGACACACTTCCTAGGTAATTTCTAGTGTTGGTGGACACATTTTTCAAGGCAATTTCAGAGCAATCCTGAGGCAGTAATTTTTTTGCTTTTCTAGCTCTTTTTTGGACCTACCTATGGTTTTTTTTGGCTATAACTTGCTCATTCAAACTCCATTTTTTTATTTGAAAGAAGCACCAAAAATCTAATTCTGAGTCCATTGTGATGGTGCAATTTATTTAGAATTTTGATTCTAGTTATTTTTTGGTTTATGCAGTCAAAGTTAGAAGTTCTATTTTGCACTTCTAGAGACATATTTTGAGGTATTCTATTTTTCAAATTTACTCTAGGCACATTCTATGTAGTTTTTTATTTTTTTGCATTCTGATGGATATTTTGGTTATTTCAAGTCTAGAGATCAATTTTGTTGTTTCAGATAATTTTTCATGGGTTCTACTATCTATTGTATTAGCCTTATATCCCTTTTGATCTTTGTTGACATCCTTTTGTAGTATTTTTGCAAATGCATCAGGATAAAGTGCCACTCTATTGCATTTCAAGATCTTGGATATCCTTGTGTTTTATTGTACTTGCACTACATTATAAAGTGCCTTGGGGGGTTTCATGTTGGCCATATTTGTCATCTTCCCTTGTCAAGTGAGTGTTCCTTCCACAACATTAGCCTTATGATGTGTCGATGACACCTGCTATTATAGGTGTTTGTATATCTTTTGCACTCTCAATGTTCCTGGTTCTTCTTTCTGCAAGAGATATTACATTCAGTTTCAGTGTTCATATCTTACCTCTCAGTATTATAGGGGGGTTATGTTGGTTCTATTGCTTTCTTGGTTCGATGGAGTGATTATGCATTCAGTATTTGATCCTATGTACTAGGCAATTGTAGTGGTTGGATACCTATGCATTTCAATAAGATGGATCATTTACAATATAAACATTCTTTCATTCCTATTTTTGGAGGCCATGGAGATACCTTCCATCTTTGATTGATCAGCTCTTCTGACTTAGTCTTCCCTACCTGGTCATGTTCTATATAGTGGAGGTTCTTTAGATCAGCAGTTTGGCAGTGTTTGCAAGTTCATGCTTTAGTGGTGTTCTTCATGATCATCTTTTATTTCTATCTTCTAGAACATTCTTTCCATCTCTTTTTGGAGTAGAGTTATTCCCATGTGGTTTTCTCTATTTCTTCTCTTTACAAAGATTTGGTTGTGCTTGGGTACCTCATCAGGCTTTGTTGTTGGGACCCAAATTTGCTTTCAACAATAGTTTTTAGATTTTTAGCTACTCCCTAAGTTTATCTTAAGGGGGGTGTTAGGGTAATAAGATATACCTTTATTAATTAAATCAATTATTAAGTCACTTATTATCTCTAGTTTACTTAAGCTAAACTTTGGCATATAATAATTAATTATTATCATGCAACCTAAGTTTTACCTATAAGGGTTTTGATCTTATTTTATAAGGATTGATCTCTTTGTAATTTCATTCATTCACTTTTGATAATAGCAATCTCTCTTTTTTCTCATCAAGAATGTCTCATCTATGGATCTGAGAATTCCAGCCTCCATAGCTTTTTCTTCGCTCTTTTTGTGACAAGTGTTTGCATGCAAGTGATTCTTGAGAGTTGTGGGGTTGATCTTTCATCAACTTCAACAATGTTAATGGTAAAAAGAAGATATGCAAATAAAAAATTGTATCTATAAGGTCTATTGACTTATACCTATCGATCCATGTGATTGTGCAAGATCCTTGTCAAAGGCATTGAATAGCCTGCATATGTAAATTATTTATCTTAAGTTAGCCAAAAAATTGGTCTAATTAATGTTAATATCTACAAAAATATTTGACATGTTGTACTTAATGTTTATATCTGCACATATGGTTTTGAAAGAAAAATTTGGTCACGTCACTCATCAAATTCACCCATATTATAATCAATGAAAAGTTGTTCGCTTGCAATGCTCTAAATACTACAAATTACATAGAAGAAGAAAAATTATATGATGCATTCATCAAAATCATTATATATTTTTGAATTCCTTACCTCTATTTTATGTGTGGTAGTTATGCAATATCATTGTATATACTCGATGACACTAGAGTTCAACACATAATAGCTTAATTAAAAAAAAAAATACAAGTCAAACAAATTTCTGTAAATAAATCACGACCCCATCATACTTGACATTGATCATACGTTGACATACATTTCATTGATCATCATCACCATCATCGTACTTGTCACTTTGATCATCATCGTCACCACCACCATCTTCATCACCATCATCATCATCTTCATCACCATCATCATAACCATCATCACCTTGATCACCACCATCTTCATTAGCATGATCATGATGATGATGATCATCATCATCGCCATCATCGTCAACATCACCAGAATCATCATCTTCTTGTTCTTCATCATTGTGTAACAGTCATCTGTGATCATTATTTACTTCATCTTTTGATTCTTCAGTATCTTCTTCTTCCATCACATTATACTTTATCGACCTTCCTCTTGCATCATGTCTATCAACAAATGACCAGCCCGATTTATGTAGAACACCAAAGTAAAACACTTGCTCACATTGGCTTGGAAAAACATAGGGCTCACTTCCAACTCGCTCAAATGACCTTGTATTAATCATTATAAATCCACTATCATGTTCAATAATAGTCCTATCAGAATCATTTTGATTTAGCTATAACTTGTACCAATTGACGAAAAATAGAACTAATTTGAATGAATTAAAGTCACACTCAAGTATATCATCCAAAATATAATACTATCAATTTTCAAATTATTGAGGATGTATGTCATTTCTAGATAAAATATTGGTGACATTGAAAACTACACTTATCCCAAAATCACAATTTTTCTTCATTTTGTCTAACTTTTTAATGCAAAATTTACGGCCATGGTAGTGCATAGCTTTGGGTGTTTGATCTGTAATTATTCAAACATGTCAGGATTATATGCATCGATCTATGAATTGATATTAAAGTTATGGGTCATGATTAGTAATCTTCTACATGTCTTTCTATCTCTTAAGCCATATGCTAGATCAAGTACCATTGGCGTAACATTGAGATGTCCATTACAATGAGCTTCTTTAACCAATGATGCAACATTGTCCCATGTTAATGAGCAACCATTTTCTTGAGGTTGTTGAATCCATACTATCATCCAATCAAGATTGTTTGCAATATACAAATTTAGTGCATCCCACTCACGACAAACTATAAAGAAAACAACTAAACTAGTTAGAAATAACTTATATTAATGATATATAAGAATTAATTAACTACAATAATATCTTATAAATAGGTCTCACTTTCCTCAATCTACCTTTCCCCATCAAGTACTCCCCTTTGAATCTATTAATAGAGTTGGGATCCGAAATGAGATCTACATGGAGCTTTGATGCAAACTTGGAAAGATATTCACTAATGTACACCATGGTCTATTATACCATTTATCCCTCTACCACAGAACCTTCAGGATGTGCTCTTTGTCAAACCAATCCCTTCATAGATTTCAAGTGTCTCTCAACCATCCATATTGATAGTTTGTACAGGTCCACACAATTCAATCTCCTTAACTTGATGCACGAGGTAGTGTTCTTGAACATTGAAAAAAGTTGAAGGTAGACACTTTTGCATTTCACACATAAGCTGTGGAATTTTTTTCTTGCAATATTTTATATCTTTTTTATCAATTTATTTAGATGATAACCACCTAAAAGAGATTCAACACACAAGAACATATAAATGAGATTTCAGATATAAATATATAATAGATTACATAAAAAGTAAAGCAAGTCATAAATATAATATATGTGCAACAAATCTAAGAAATAGCACTTCTAACCTCATTTATTTTTCAAGATCATATATAACTTGTTTAATACTTTTGTCAAATTGGGGTGGGGGGATAGAGGTAGGATGTATTGCAATCATTAAAAAATGATCATTTCAATATATTATAAAATAATACAATAAGTAGTACATGCAATTTTACAAATATATTGTAAATAGAGAACATGAATTACCTTGATGAAGGTATGCCAATCATGTGTTTTCAACCTTGGCCCAAAATCACCTTTCTTTGATACAAGGTTGCTTATATTTGCAGGAAATCCTATGGGAATTTTTTTTTTTTTAATGACTTCTTTTAATGCATCACTTTGTTACTTCATTAATGACCAAGGAAGGGCACTCATATTTATGTGGTCTCCATTGCTATTTGATTCAATGAAATCTTTCAATGCATGATTAGATTCATGAATGTCATTACAAATTTTGGCAATTTTTTTCTCTATCATGTATTCTATCCAATATTTTTCATAGTGTCTCTATTACATTCTTTCCAATATGCATAGCATCGAACAAATGTATAATTGAGAGATCCTTTTAGTATGGTAACCTATTAAATTGAGTAAGATAACTTTTGTATTCCTCTAGGAAGTTGGTCATTGATGCCTTGAAAACCTTCACAAGCATCAATTACATCATTATTAAATAAATACAATATCAAAATATAAATTTTAAATTTCGGACAACAAACTAGACATTGCCTCGGTGATTTAGTCAATCGTATTCCAACTTCCATAGATGAGGTGTCATTCTTCATGGCCTTGATATTGTCTCTTCTTTCCCATTAAAAATATATTTTTTAGTAATTCAATACTTATGATTATTGTGGAGAAAGTACCTAAACTCATTGAACACCTGCTGTCCTAAACTTCTTGAATGACGAGATTTCATTTTCGGACCACAAACTAGACATGTGAATCTTCCCTTTGTGTGAAGACTTAAAAGATCATGTACAATTATCATATGCAACTTAAGCATACAAAAATAATGTGTAAGCACTATAACAGACCAAAAATATGTGATCTTAACAATGTAACATACTGTAAAAATGAGTTAGCCCAGGGGCATGATGTATTGTTCATACAAACATTGCATGTAATTGTAATTGTCTTTATCCTATTGATCTAGAGATGTCATACATAGTGACCCCATTCCATAACTTCAAAAACTTATCAATAAGGGGCTCAATATACACGTTCATATCTTTAACTTGGTACTTACCTAGTAATTGAATGAACAAAAATATTACATAATTATTATGACCATTCTAATGCACTATTCATAAATTAATTTAGATAACTATTAAATAAAAAATTACCTAGTACAATCATTGACAACATTATGTGCTTCCTCTTTTTTGGACATCCAAGAAGGACTGTTATTGTTAATAACGAAAACAGGTCACACTAAGTAAACAGATTTCATATCTCCAAATGGATTGACACCGTCCACCACCAATAAAAGCTTGAGATTATGAGGTTCTTCATTAAAGTGTGGCCATGTTTTTCCTATGTCTTTAAATTAAGATTTATCTACAAGCATTCACATAATGTCATCTTGACTTCTATTGCGTGCATGGTTTTTCATAAATTGTGCCAAGCTAGTGCACCTAAATAATCCTTCAAGACATGGAATAATGGGAATGTACCAAACAACCTTGTGATACATGTTTTTTGTTATTTAATCTAATTGATATCTACTAATATGACAATCAAGGCATTCTATTGCAAATTCATGTTGTTTATGATATAGAATGTGATCATTGGGACATGCATTTATTGTTTGATACTTCATTCCAATTTGATTTATAATGGTAGATAATTTATTGTACAAATAAGGCAGAATGTTTGATGGTGGTAACAAAAACTCACCTATCAACCCACAACAACAAATATGAAATGTTAATATAATGAATAGTAATGGTATGCAAACATTGAAGATTAAAAAAATGGCATACCTTAGCATACGTGACATTGCTACATTGGATAAACCATTCATAACCTTCAAGTTCACTGACAACACTATAGTAGAGAGAAGAGTTGTTTGGGAGGCTTCGTATAGGGGCTCATGTTCCTTCTCAAGTATAGGTATATCAAGACCATCTTCATCATCTTTACTAGATGCGCTAGTACCATCATCGTGAGCGTATTCATTAGTTGTGCCAATACCATCTTCTTAAATCATGTCTTGTGGCATATTATAATCTTCTTCCATGGGTGTGTTATCCTCAGCTTGGATATTCACAACTCCATGTTCCTCGAGTTGGAAATCCACATTCAGTAATTGACTAAAATCGTGGACCCCCTCAATGTGACCATGTTGCCTACAATGAATTTAGGTTGTTGTGATTAGAATACTTCGATTCTTTAAGCCTTTACACTTTTTGCAAGGACAATTACATTTATCAACTTTTCTTTGGAACTGAGACCACAATCTAGTAATTGTCTCATTATTTTGTTCTAGGTTCATATTGTCAAGCATGGTCTTTCTTCACAAGAAAAAATATCTACAAAATTATTGGACATGTTGCACTTAATGTTTATATATGCACATATGGTTTTGAAAGAATTTTTTTGTGTAATTAATGTATATATTTGCAAAAATATTGGACATGTTTTACTTAACATGTTTATATCTGCACATATGGTTTTTAAAAAAAATGGTCTAATTAATGTGTATATTTGAAAAAATATTGGACATGTTTTACTTAATGTTTATATATGCACATATGGTTTTGAAAAAAAAAATTTGATCTAATTAATGTGTATATCTATAAAAATATTCAACATGTTGTACTTAATGTTTATATCTGCACTTATGGTTTTGAAAAAAAAATTTGGTCACCTCGCTCAGATTCACTCATATTATAATCAATGAAAAGTAGTTCACTTACATAAAATTTCATTATTTATGGTTAAAGATTTATTGTAAGGAAATTGGCAAGGAAGCAAGGACAAAAGTTAGAAGAAGCCAAAGATTTCATTACAAGTATCACCTCCCAAAATCCAATCATAGAAACAAAAAGAAAGAATTTGTAGAGATGCAAGATGGAGAAGCAGACGAGTTGGATAATGTTCCCATAAACTCAAAATTGTTGAATCTTCAAAATATTTGGAATTCTTATATGTTTGATGTATAAAAAGCCAAAGTGGGGCAATGGTGTTGGGGCCCAAGGTCCTAAAAAATATGGTCAAACATTACATTTTGGATCAATTAGGTGATTAATAAGTGTCCAAGTTGACACATGACAATAAGTCAATCTCAAGCATCCTAGAATGCATTTTAGGCAAATTTCTTGCACGTTTAATAAGGCCTATGGGCAAGTTGTAGGTCAATCTACATTGGTCAATGCTATGAGTTGACCAAAATCTTCAATTTTATTTTTTTTAAAGTTCTTGCATGATTTATCAAGTTTTGGTAGGCGTTTGAAGTCATTTATTTGGAAATATTGAAAAGTTGCAAAATTTGTCAAAAAGTTGTCATGCAACTTTTCTTGCAATTTTGGAAGGTCAACAATCATAGTTTGGATTTTGATCGAACAAGTAGAGCTGAATATGTAAGTTCAAGAGGCTTGGCCTATAAATTTAATTTTCTTCAACCTAAGAAGGTTGTTGGTGTTGTGACGTACGAAATTTGAATCAATAAAGCAATTTTTGGTGGGAAAATAAGTGTAGACAACAAGTACTATTTTGACAAGCAATCAGAGGAATGAAGTTACAGAAGAGGTTCATGATGACAAGAAGATCATGATGGGTCAATGAAAGACCAAAAATAGTATAGAATTGGAGTCTCTTGATGCAAAGGTAATGCGTTATCCATGGACAATAAACACAATTCAAGTTCAGAAAAATGAAGTGAAAACAATAAGGTTAAAGTTGTTGAATTGGATAAAGCCATCATTTTTGGAAATTGGTATATTGAACAGTAAAAGTATGGTATTTATGTCACCAAGGAAAGGTAAACCTTGTGTAAAGATGAAATTATTGGTTCATGTGGAGCAAATTTGAGTAGAGGTGGTGATGCAATGGAGCCTAGTGGGTTAGATCAAATCATGATCAATTGGTTCTAAGACCCTCTTCACTGATGTTTTGACAACCAAATGAATTTATGATGATCAAAGTGAAAGAAAAAGTGCTTAAGGGATGATGTTAGCCTACCACAACCACTCACCCAAATAGGGAAAACCCCAATCACAAGGGAACCCTACAAACAAGCCAACTTATCACAAGTTGCTCAAATTGCACTATTTGACCAATTTTGGTATAACACTCCTAAAATTCATGAAATGACTAGGGGAGACTCGTACACAAGTTAATGGTCTATTTTTGTTATAAATGGAATGGTTCAATGGCTAAAATCAAACTATGTAACTTTTAGCACATAGTTGCTTTGCAAAACCACTTAATAGGGCTAGTAGCCCTTATTGATGAAAATCATACTTAATTGCAAATAACTCCACATAAACTAGGGAATAAATCATACATATGAGTATCCTTTTGGGGCTTACAAGATATACTAAAACACCAATTTTTGAAAGCATAAACAAGGTAGGGTTTATCAAGTGTCTCGCTTAGGCAATTAGGCCTAATCGGTCTCCATTTCCAAAGGAAGTATGCTTTTTAGAGTTTCACCCTAAAAAAAAATGCTTGTAAAATGTAAGGACAAGAAAAAATAAGACACAAACCAATTTCCAATCCCTAATGAAAAAGATAGCATGGGTTATGGGAGTTTTTGCATTCATTTCCTAGCATGCACATGGGTCCTACATGCCTAGGACATCAAATGATTAATTATTCCATGCAAGTACAAGCCTAAAACCAAAGGAATATTATAGTACATTTAAAATAATAGGATTTCACCACATTCCATTATATCCCCATGGTGAAACCCATGGTTATCTCTCAAAATCCTTAAAAACCCTAGGTTAGCAACTAATTCAGACCAACCAATGCAAAAATGTGAATAACTTGAGATTGGTGATTGGTGGAGACTTCAAAAAAAATGAGTTAAAAATATAACTCATTCTCCTATCCAAAAATGTGGGTTTCAACCTCTGGAGTGTTTGTACAAGTTCGTACACCGTGCTACAGCAGTCAGATTGTAGGAAAATAGGGTAATTTTATTGATTCAAAATGTGTAAATACATCTTATTGCCTATCACCTACCTGAAAGGTATTCTTATAGAAATTCAAATGTCATAACAAGATTTAAAACCTATTTTTGGCCATTGGGATTGGGTTTACATTAGTTTGCAAAAAGTTGTTAGAAGCTGCTTGACAACTTTTGAGCAATTTTGCAATTTTTGCAAACTATAGGCAAAATGTAATGAAAACTAATCCAAATTACCCAAATAGGATAAAAACATGTCAAAACATAAAAATATGCAAAATCTTAAGTTTCTAATGACTTTTACCACCTTTGACCATAGCTGACCAATGGCTTATAATGTGTCAATCTTGGAACTAGGTCTTACAATTTGGTCTAGACACCTAAATGATAGTTCTAACCTATTCTAGATGTTCTTAGGACTTTGATGAGTTATCACTTATTGTGGGTTCTCCTACACTAGGTGGTCAATTTCCTCCAATCACATTGACTTGATAAGTTTTAATCTCTTCATCAATTTTTTGTGGAGAGTAATGATAGAGCACAACCTATTCCTCAACAATTTTTGTACTTGCATCTCCAAATTGTATGTGTTGTTGATCATAGTTGACCAACTAGTGATAATGTATCTATGGCTATAAATTCCATATCTAATTCAGAATCCATCATAAAGCACCTTTTCCCTAATCTAGTTGTGTCATCCCCTATTTGATTTGTTAGCACAAAGAGATAAATTGTAGGAAAAAATAACTTATCTACTATTATTTTACTCTTGCTCATATACACATCAAATATCTACTCACTACTACATACTACCCAACCAAAAATGATATAGGGACTTGAAGACTAGTTTTCAAAGGCAATCGAAATAGGGGGAAGTTGATTTCTAGAATATGTTGATCTATCTTAAACTTAGAAGTAATATTAAATAAAATACTTCATTTTTAGGACAAGGAAAATAATTGAGAACCTAGAATACAGTGACTAAAGGATGATGAAGAAGTGATCAAAAAATAAGTCTAGAGTTGGTGCACCCCCACCTTGTCCAACTTCCTCTCAACTTTATACATACAATGGGAAGCCATAACTGCAAGTAACAAGACCATAGATTGAATAATCATGGTACTATTTAGCATAGCTATAAAAAGAAAGTTAAGCATATCATTGAGGAAATTGAAATAATTATGAAGTGATCATTCTTAATAAGTTGGAAAAAAGAACTAATAGTATAAGACTTTTTATGTAGAATATACAAAATAAAATACAATGGTAGACTATAGTGGATTCAAAGTTATTATAAACAAGATTCATTAGGCATTTAAGTAAGGAAAATAACTTATGTTTTCTTTCTTCTATTTCTTTAATGAGAATAAATTCATTAATTAAACAACACCATGAGAATCTATATCAATGACTAGCTCATCTATATCCATGAATAGCTTAATTTACATTATGTAAATCCTAACCCTAAACCATAACAAACCTAAACTAGACACTCATATCAAACAATGACACTCAAAAAGTGAGCCATGAGCACTCTTCAATTATTTCAAAATATTATTATGTACTATGAATGGTAACTACTAATCCATTTTGTCTTGTATGGGCATAATAGAGCCATGTTTGAGTTAAATTATTGCTTCTTACATTTAGTGTAAATAGGAAGAATATCTATAAAATAGTATCTTAATGAATTAGGCAACACCCAATAGTTTCAAGTTATATCTTCCTGCAAACATAAGGTTACATATATTAGCCATTATTCCTACAAGATGTGTCATCAAAAAAATAAAACCAGTTTGAAAATATTGTGAGTACAATTTTCATAGAGCAAATTGAAAAAATAACAAGATATGATTTTCAAGTACCTCAATCTTCAACAAGGATGTTGTGGGTGCATATCTATCAACTGCATTTCCATCGTTGTCAACCAAAAACTTAGTGAAGTTCCATTTTATGCTATCACCAAAAAAACTTGTAAATAGTGGTTGCATTACTACCATTGACCTCAACCTACATCATCAAATTGCAATAAAAACACAAAAGAAAAAAATGTAATAACTTTGTTTACTAGTTAAATGAAACTTGAAAAAGAAAAACAATTATTTTACAATAACATTGCCCCTAAAATATCTATTAAAGATATCTAATAAGCAATCAAAATATAGCTAATATGCCAACCTTGCCAAAAATGGGAAACTCTATTATAAAGTGAGTACATGCCACATCAAAGCTCCAAAAGAGGGGAGTGTTGTGGTGTCCACAACACACACCCCATTCCTCACTATGAATATTGACCCTCTACTTTTTTCTCAAAAACTCCTAGACTCATAGTTCGAGAGTCGAGAGAAAATTGTTTGTGTCAAAGTCTTAGAGTCGTCAAAAATTTGAAAAACACAAAAACATTAGAAAATTTGAAAAACACAAAAACACAAATACATCAAAAATTTTTGAAAACATAAAAAAAATGTAAAATTGAAAAACACAAAATATAAATATCTATAATAATCACACGGATGCGCCCTCACGCACGCGCGCATCAACACACATGCCGAGGCACACTGTGCACTGGCCCGACGCGAGGTGGGAGGTTATAAAACCCCTACCCAACCCATCAACACTTAACATTTTTTGATTTGCTTTGCTTTCTCCATGCGACCAAGTGTAGAGGTATGACCAACATTGTTTCCCTTGGCATCGCGTGCCACGCGCAACGTGCGGGTGTTGCACCTTATGATGCCTCGCGGGTGCCCAACCAATATTTGGTGCCATTTTTTTTAATACCATGCTTGCCTTACTCAGTATGATGTGTGTTGGTCTTGGCACCGCATGCCCAGGCTCGATGTTTCCCGCACCTAAACCCTCAGGCATCGCTCATAAGCCTCGTCGCAACCCACAACTTTTGGTCATGCGCTCACGTAGCGTTGCGCGCCCTCCACTAGCACCATGCACCAAAAACATTTTTTTATTAATTAATTTATTTTTTGATTAATTTATTTTTTTGAAAAACAAAAAAATATATATATAATTTAAATTTTCTTAAAAATATATAAAATAAGTAAATAAATAAATAAAATGCCCAAAGGGGACTTTTTTTTTAATGCTCATTTTAATTCATTAGCTTTTGCATTATCATTGACCTGATTAATGTTGCTTTTTTCTCATAACATGTAGGTGATCAAATGGCATCCACATTTGGAGTAGCACCCAAACCTGTTGTGTTCAAGTTCCAAGGTGTACCTTCAAAGTCAAGATTCCACGATGATTATGCTAAGATCATAGATACCAACCTCAGACACATAGACTTAGGAGAATTTCTGAGAATTTGCAACAAGCCAACAATGAGGTCAGCCATGATGTCTGCATTGATCCATTCCAGATTAGTGAATGCAGTGTCACATCTCGTGCCCGTACAATCAACTAAACTAATCATGGCCCTATCATAGCATTTTATTCCTGATGAAAGAGTAGTCAAGAGTGTCACTGGAGAAGTTGTGTTGGATCTGCGATCTGAAAACATTGAGAGGGTCTTTCATCTTCCTAGTAGACCAGTTCATTCAAATTTCCTATGAAACAACTAAAAGATGGTATAGGGAGCATCAACAAGAGGCCATTGACATTATACAAACCTCATACCTCATTGAGAAGCCTCCTCAGGAAAGGATAATGGGCAAAGTGGATATGACTCAGGGATATAGGAAGCAAGACATTGGATACTCTATCATTCTCTTGAGCAGAGTCATGGGCTTACTCGCAGTGGGTCACCTCAGTATCTTCATGGTCAACTTTATTGAGACCATCAAATAGGAGAAGATACCACTGGAATGGGCCACTACACTAAGTAAAAACTTGTTTGAGCAACTGAGGATGGTGAAGGATAAGAAGAGGTTTTACATAACTTCTTACATGGTATACCTACTTGCAACAATGGCAACAAACTATTCGGGTTTGTACAGGAGAGGCAGTATGCAAGATCCCAATGGTTAGCCATTCATAGTCTACCCTCAGTTGGTGAAGAAGAAATTCTCAGTGCAAAGCAAAGAATGCATAATCATGAATGATGCATTCATCTTTGTGATCATTCAATTCATTGAGGGAGACTATGGGAAGAGGTTATCTGATGAAGCCAAAGCATAAGTCACAGCTCTTAGAGCCTACTTCATCCAGTTCAAAACATTCACATATCTGAAGCTCCCAAGATACCCATGTGACAAACTGGTGCTATTAGAGATTTCTAGGTAGATTGAGTCAACCTATGAGAAGATAAAGAGACAATGAAGACCTTGTTGGGCATGGCCCTTGGTCATTGGACCTTATCAGGTGAAGAGGAAACAAGATATTCCTTCCTTCAAGTGGGAATGGGAGAACTACCCTCTTGAAGAAAACAACTCTCCCCAGCCATATTTTGAAAATGTCAAGAAAGTGGAGAGTTTGGCAGAAAGAGACTTCCATCATGAGGATGATGTTGAAGATCACTAGATGAATGCCACAAATGACTATGATGTCTACATTAGGGACTATTGTAAGATGACTTTGTATCTAGCAAAAAAGGCTCTACAGTTGAACATCTCAGAGGAGATAAAGCAATAAGATTCTAAGGAGTTATTGGACCCCTTGTTCAACGTAGATAAAATGGGTTAAAGACCCATTATGAATGTTGAGGTTGACAAGGAGAAAGCTAATGATATTAATCATTGAGCGAGGCATGTCATCAGAATGACAAAGGATTGTATCAAGAAACCTTTTCCACTTGATCCAATTCGTGACACTTTAATCTTCCGTGCACATGCTCACCTAGAAAGAGCTAGAGGAAGGAAAGAAACAATTCCTACCTTCACAGCTCAGTCTCCTATCAGGCTAGAAACAATGTACCAGCTTGATTTCCCAGTTGGATATTATAACCCTCCTAAAATGAAGGGAAAGAAAAAAAGAAAGAGGACCTCTCCTTAGAGGATTTAGATAGAATAGGCACCTCCCTAGCAATAGGAATAGAGTCCATAAGGGTCCCAAGATACTGGACTTACCCAAGTCCAAGATGAACTGCAATTGCCTCCTGTTGTGTCTACTCAACCAGAAGAGGGAAAGATTCCACAATTATCCATTCCTCTTGTGCAAGAAGAGCCAACTTCTCCTTCTACCTCCAAGAAACAAAAGAAAAGGATTAAGATTTAGATGAAGAAAAGGAAAAGGATCAGTAGAAGATTAGTGCCCAATCCATCTATTCCTCAAAGTATTTTGGAGGGAGACGAATAGGAAGAAGAAGAAGAATTAGAAGAGGAAGAGGAACAAGTACCTCTACAGGGAAGAACTCGGCTAGCTAGAGCCATAGAGTTGCAAAGGAGAAAGAGTGCCATGAGTACCCTGCCATCCACTCAAGCAGAACCCTTAGAGCTCTCTTCTTTGGAAGATGAAGTACAATAGTGGGTGGATGAGCAAAGTGAAGAGGGCGATGATGTTTTCTCAATGTCATATTTTTATTTCATGCCCATAGGTATAGAATTGATTGGGGTTAAGATCGGGGACACATATATAGGTGAACCTCAATAGAAAGATTGGACACAGATGTCAATAGATACATAGGGTCCTGATCTTACTCCTCCCTCTCCACCATGAGTTACAGTGGTAGAACATGACTCAGTGACTCCTCCACTTCAGAGTTTAGAGGAAGAGCATGTTTATAAGGAACCAGTATCCGAGGACAGACCAGAACAAATGGTGACAAGTGAAGTGTTAGAAGGACAAATAGTGGAATGTTCTCAACCACTTTCCCAAGACACCAAGGTTCAGGCTACAGGGTCTACTGAGACTGAGGCTACAGAAGAAGTGCTCTCCCAACCAAATACAACTCCTAGTAGGAGCGACAAAGGGAAGGAAGTTGCAGAACATACTCCTTCATCATTAAGAGCCAAGTCTTCAGTAAGTTGCATCACTAGATGGGTCTAGAAGGAAATAATGAGGAGTACTAAGTCTCAATTTCTAGCTTTAGAGGAAGACACTTGTGACATTGCAAAGATCTTGAACAAACCTGAGTCTCCATCACATGAGGTAGCACCATTGACATTTGTCACCACCATATGAAACTAGCACTTATTTGCACAAGTAGCTCTCCCTCCTAAAGGCATAGATGTAGAAGGCCTTAGCCTCAAAGATTATGAATTGAAAAATGTTATGTTGGGAAGGCCTACATGGGATTCAGCCTAACAAATGATGACTATGGGACTCAAAGAGGTCCTCAAGTACATGGAACAAGAGGAGATTGAACTCTAAGCACTTCAAAGGAAAGTTGAGATCTTAAAGGGATATCTAGCTAAGGTTGTTGGTCCTCTTGATCTTGAACACCCTGAGCATACTTTGAACAATGTACTTAGAGACAGGGGAGGTGTACAATTAGACCCATTTTTGAGAGCTTCTCAGGAATGGTGAGAAAGTTTTGAGGAGAAAGGTGTCACCATCATTACAATGAATTTGAAGTTATTACATGCTATGCAAGAGAACGTGAATAAGATCATAGCAATTTTAAAGTAGGACTTCAGTATCATGGATGAGGTACATGCTTGGAGTAAGGATTTGTAGACTCTACAAGCCATAAAGGACCAAAGGTATCGAGTTTTGATCGATGTATATACTAGAGAAGAACTAGACATGATTGATGATTGGATAGAGAAAATAGTGGATAGTAATAAAGTAATGGAGAAATTACATGAGGAGATCCATCGGCTCAAGGACCAAGCCCAAGAGTGGATTTTGGAAGTAGAGAGACACTATAGTGATGCACGCTTGGATATTTTTGAAGATGAGGAACGAGAGAGGTTGTTACCTATAGAGATAGTAGTGGAGAATTTTAGGAAGATTTTTGTGGAGGTTGCTAGTGATGAAGACATCTGACAAGCCTTCAGGACAGAAGCAGCCTTGTCAGAGTTAGATACCGAACTTAGAGATTTTGTAGAGACTCAAATTGAGGTGGATAACTATAGATAGAAGGTCAAAGATGAGTATGAGGCTTTAGATCTTCCAGATGTGGCTAAGATAACTAAGATGATAGAGAAATTCAAGGGCAAACATCCTATTGGTAAACATATTGTTCTTCTTCTTATTCTCCTTTTAATTTGCCCAATTTGTAATGAAGAACAACTTTACACACAATTGGGAAACTATTTCTGAGAATAACTAGTTTCCTTCTGAATTAAGGTACAGCTCCCTATGTGAATAATGTTCAAGGAATTATGTTTCTCTCCTAGACTAACACAAGGTATGCTCTTAACCCGAGAGCAAAAGAGGAAAATCAAATTAAGCCTAAATAGGACTTAATCCAGGCAAGAAAAACTTTCTAATCTATAAACCAAGCAATATAACTCACAATTCTTATGAATCCATATACTCAGCATTTAATTAACCTACAGCAAACACTAATAGAAAAATAAATGAGATGATTAAAGACTTCTAATGAATCTTTCTCTAAATACGCCAAAGCACTTCTTACTATGGTTAATTCATATCCTCATGACAAAATAATAAAACATCTTTTCTCTCCTTCTGTAATTCTGAAAAAGAAAGACACATAGAAGCAATGACTAATTAAATGGAACAAAAAATCATTGACATAAAATCTTCTTTATTGGCTCTGCAATATTAAGTTTGATACATCAACAATTTTTCCCGCTCCTACTCCAGCTCTCTGACAGTATCTAGAAAAGGTTGAACCCCTTGTTTTAGCAAAAGATTTGCAATAAATAATCTCCTTCAGCCCCTGTTTGGTTTCCCTTCGATGACTTTTCAGTTCTCACATGATGACCTTTGGTTTCATAACTGCTTCTTTCTAATTCCCCTTTTCCTATTTGTCTTTTTAGATTCTCCATTTACATCTAATAAACCCATTCGAAAGCCTTTCATCTTTTTTTGGAACTATTGGAATAATTTTAACAACATTAGTGATACTAGATGATGCTCTACTAGGTCCAAGATAGATGTTGTAATGGCTAATACCCAATGAAGGTGTTGCAATATCTAATGGAGAGAGGTCGTTTGAACTTGATACTTTAATTGTCAAAGCCAAAGGTTCTAGAGATCTTGATGAAATTTGACAATCATCATTTGATTTTAATTGAGTTGAAGATTTTTCTTCAGAAAATGACTGGACTTGCTCCACATGCTCTAAAATCTTACAAGCTGCCTCTCTAGATTGTTACGACACTAGGAGTTCATATGCCAACAAAACCCCCTGCTTATTTGTTTCCATTGATTTCTTGATAACCAAAGGGGAATCAGAGCTTGTCCTTTGTCAGTTCATCCTAAATGGCATATAAGCAGATCTCCCACTTTTTAACAATTGTTGTCCACCTGTAATTGGAAACTGTATGGGTGACCATTTTGATTCTGTAGTGCTTATTATTAAAATTTTATCATTTTTGTCTGGCCATAGTTTCTTCTTCTTGTATCTATACTACTCTGCTCATAGTCGGGACGGAACCCCTAGGGATACATCTCCTCTAGCCCTTTAACATCTTCTTCTAGAAAAAGAAGCTCCTTCTCAACTGCCCTAACATTCTTTCACCATTTCCTTCCCTTACTACCACTTCTTTCTTCTCTTTGAAGTGTTGTAGCAGGTTCTTTTATAGTTCTTGCCTGTTTCCCTAATTCAGTTGCCTCCCTGATATATTGTGCACAAGTAATAATGGCTTTTGGTCCACGAAGGAAAGAAAATATAAGACCCAAAGGAAAACAAGCAATTCCTACTCCACCAAATATTGAAAATAGTACTGATCCAACAATTGTAGCAAGAGCTACAACATATTCTGGAAAGTTCGTCTGCATGGTCCAAGTAGTCTCTGATGATGAACTAGCTATGTAAGCAGCACACTGTAAACTATTGCCATTTGTTCATTGTAGACAAGGACAGTTTCTTGGGAGATCAGACCAACTACTTGGAAATGTATTTGTTGCAAATGAAAGATGTCGTATAGTAAAATCAACTTTACCAACAAGATCGTAAAGAATTCCAAGCACAAGCCCAATGAGAACAGCTATCATAATGATCCACATCAAAGCACTAAGAACCCTTTTACCAACACTCTTTTCTTGATCTCCTTCATAATAAAACATGGTGAACGGTATGACAAAGAAAACCAATAGTGCATCTATAATATATATTTCCAACCATAAATCCTTCATAGGAAGTGTTAATTTGCATGCCCCATTGTATATTGCATGGATGCAAGCATGTTGATTGGAAACATCAGCTGGCAACATCAGAATGGATATTTCAGCAACCATTTTTCTCTTGCTTTCCACTTGGCGAACGATGATCATCTCTTTGGGCTCAATCAAATAGAAGGATAGTTTAGAAGATAACATAGAAGTAGGGAAGAAAATAATTAAAGAGTCTCGACAATGTCCAGAAAAATGCTGCTAGGATTTCTGGCACACAATGAAAATGCTGAGAGATACCCCATCAGGAGAAGGCTACGCCTTGTCTCACCACTAGTAGTTTCGTAATGAGCCTTTATCTTTAATGGTGGCAAACTCTAGATTAAGCAGTTACCATTTGTTTTGTGAAATAACTTCCTTTGCCTATCATAGTCATAATTGATGTATATGCATACAATGCCAGCAATAAGTATGGCGAGGGATAGTTGAAGACCCAAATTGATGGAATTGCATACAAGATACATTGTTGGAGATGTATAAACAGATGAAACCCAAACTAGAAAACATCAATAAATGTAAAAGCCAGCTTGGTTATGAGCGATATCCATGGTACTCCAGTACCCAGACTCCCACCAAAAGACCTTTGTTATGTATACTAACATCGATATGCCACTGACTAACATAGAATCAGCTGTTATGTCGTACTCTTCATACTATTTTATGTAGTATGTTACAACAAGAACTACCCAAGCCAATATTTGAAACCGGCAATTTGTAAAGAATTTGATGTCAAAGCTTTTACCAATTCGAGAATACAGCTCCATTCCCCAGTAGAAATCAATAATAATATTCCCTGAAGAGCCTGAATCAGTTGAAGATGGTGCAACATGTCCTTTAATATAAAGGAGGATACAAAATATAAAACTACCTATGAATATCCCCCTCAAGTGATCATAGACAATTGTAGGATTGAACAATCCCAACCACCAAATAGTGATATAAGTTACCAACGTAACAACATAAGCAAGCACTCCATTTACCTTGTAAATCAGAAAGGAGAGACAAAACCCTCTACTTTTTTACCAGGTAAAAGCAACTGAAGTGCTGCTTCAAAACCGGCATATGATGCAATAAGTTTCCATGCTTCAAGTGTTGGCTTTGGCCAAATCCTTAATAAACCTTGAAATCTGTTTTGCTTGCAGAAGTCCCAAAATTCAGCTATTGAACCATCCTTGTGAACTATGATATACCATCTGCTCCAACATTACTTGCTGCCCGATGGAGGTCATCGCCATTTGGTCATTCACTTTAACCAAATGCTAATGTCACTTCTTAAATGACTATCCTCAACTCCAAACATGATTTGGTGGAAGTTCTTCGATTCATCCATATCTCCACTGGCTGTAAACATCTCTTATGAAGCACAAACTTAGACATAAATCTTCCACATCTACAGGCTAGCAATGTCTTTAAGATTTGCAGACTTCCCCTTTCATACCATCAATCAAGTTCCACATGTATACTTTGGAATTTGTATGGAGATGAGGTGAATCTAGATGTCGCTATTTGCCCTTCCATAACAATAGGATATTCATCGAGTAGGCATTCCAGTGACATCCATAATCGAGTTTCTTCAAATGATTCAAATTACAAGATATATCTAAATGCCTATGTTCAAACCAGATTGTTTATATGGTACTTGTGTTTCTTATAATGTATCCCTTTTCTTGAAACACACAATCCAAAGATCATGTATATCCGAGTTGATTCATCAAGCAAGATGAACATGAAATTGATATTGGTAATGATTCTTTTAATCAATGGGATACCTTCAAACAACTTTGTATGATGAAACCAAAAATGGCTTATCCCAAATTTTAAGGTTTTAATGGTGTGCCTCCAAATTCTTCAATTTGACTTCCTAATCAGTCTTCTTAAACTTGAATTGAGACTATGTCTTGAAATCTGCATTTTGAACTTGAACTATAGGCTTTCCTTGAACCATTAATTCTACATGAACCTCTAAAATGGAAACTTTTGAACTTCAAATTGGAACCTTCATAATGATGATCTTATTATCTAAACATATAACTCATGCTTATGAAGTTGGGCTTGGAGTTCATAATCTTTGAAACTGTTCAGAATTTGAACATTGAATTTGATTCTGAACCAATTGCATGTAAAGCTTTGAACATTTAAACTTGAGGATTAGGATTCAGATTCAATGCTTTCACGAAATACTATCTTCTTACAAGATGAATCCTACAACATCACAATCAACAAAATGAACCAACAAAAGATTTACTTGATGGGTTAGTTTGGAAGCTTAAAATTGGGGGACTGGAAGTACGGCTACACATCCAAACATAGCTTTGGGATGAAGAAGAATGAAACCCAAATGCCATAATTTCAATTTTGACACTCAGTGAAATTTTGAGATTTTGACCATGTCGAGGTCCACAGCTCCGCAGGTACGTAGGTACATGGGTCTGTAACTCTACAATTCAGAGGTACACCGATAGTTAATTGTTTGTTCCAAAAATAGTGCTTTCCATGCATTAGGAACACATTCTAACAGCAGTTTAACTTCAAAACACACCTAGTAAAGGACCAGCTTCTATTTTTGGCACCTCCTGACACTCCTACTTTGACTGAAGGATTCCTCCTACTTTCTCTCTCATATTTTCTTTGTTTTTGACATGTAAAGGGCTCATGCATCCAATTAATGAATAAAATATGGATGGAGTCCCACTACGCACCAGATTAATTGCTAGTCTATATATATTTAGTTTGTTTTATTATTTTAAAGCATTTTATTGCATGAAGATATCTCTCACTCTCAACACAAATTGAGGAGATGATTTCTTATAAATACCCCATTGTAATATGTAACAAGCGCTATTGTTATTATGCAATAAAATTATGCTTTTGGTGCTAGCATTTAGAGTGTAGTCATTCTTGCCTAAATGTTTCATTGTTTTGTGAATTTTGTTCATGGAATTGTGATTGAGCCAAAGGTTTATTGCATTTTTTCTGGTCGTGTGATCTTTTAGTTCGGGTGTTTGCTACAAACTTACGAATTTAGCTAATATATCAAGCTTGAGAAGAGATCATCAAATTGTGCCTACATAACTTTTTGTCTCGCATGAGCATGTTTTTTGTGGCCTTGCAATTTGATGAAAGGTGAAATATCATATTATTGTTAAAGTTTCTCACTGACGATTGCATTAGTGGATTCTAGGAAGTGCTACTCCTATTTTCATTGGTTTCCTACTGATTTATTTGAAAGCTTCACTCATAGCGTGTTGTTTTCTGTAGCTTATGTCTGTTTAAGATTTCAATTTCAAGTTATTTCAATTTCATGTTATTTTCTTTCAGTTTCGTTATTTGCTTTGCTAACCCCTCATTAGAATAGCAATTCATTTTAGTTGCATTGTTAGAATTGCATTCATTGAAAGACCAAAAAATACAAAAAATATTATTCTTTTGTGTGTTATTTTGAGACAATGAACAAATTTACTTCATTTTGAGATTATAATCAAAACCGGCAAAGGCCTCCTCATGAAAAATCACATTTATTTTTAACTGAGCAGATTTTGGTACGTCACAAGACAAATACTGAACCTTGGAGTTGATCCCAAAAAGATTAGCTTTTCAGGAGAGGAATTGCAAAATGGATTCCTGCCATTGACCTTGTGTAAAATGACCGCCCAATAGGGAGCTATTCAAAAGTAATCCCCAAATCACTGCCTAATACCCGACCTACATAATGTAATATACATGCTAATTACATAATGTAATATGCATGTTGATCTATTTTTTTTCAAAGTTTTAAAACAAATTATACAAAATATAGTCAATTACAACACTTAAAGATATGCATAATCAAATTCAATGATACCTTGTTGAATGTAATTTAAAACATTGAAATTGAAGTTGTTATTAGTATTTACATAAAATAATAAGTTTTCTACCATCTATAAAGCAGTGACTGATTAGTTTTATTTTTTATTATCTATAATGTTTAGACCTTTCAAAACATATTGTTTTTATTATCTATATTATTTTGGTAATCAAAATGTCCAGAAAAATACATGTAGCTAATTTAATCAACATCTAGAAAAACATACACCATCCAATCTAATGATACATCGAAAAATGTAAATTTAGAATACTCACAAAAACATAAATAGATTTAAGGCCGAACTTAAATTATACACTCATGTTTTAACTTATATGAATGAATTTCACTAAATTTTTCATAGAATCTCATTTATTAAACAATTTTTTGTAAGCTTTACTTTACATGAACCAACCATTTGAATCAAATTCAAATTCAATTGATTTGAAATGTCTAAATATTAGACCAAATCAAAACCAGAACCAAATTTTGAAAAAAGTGAGAAGAGGCTGCTTAACTCACCTAGCAATGCTACAAACCCCAAAGCAATAGCAAGATACACCAATATTAACAAAAACAACAATTTGAATTGAAAACAATCATAAATCATTCATATAAACACAATAAATAATCGACTATTAATGCTACAAGTGAGAGATTATTGAGAATACTGATGAATTAACATTCCAAGACTCACTTTTCTTTGTTGTTTTAGGTTGCCATCTTGTAGGTTGACACCATACCCTTGATCTTTATCATGGAGTTGGCTGAGAGTCTATAAGACACTTGTTGTTGTATGAAGAATAAAAGGTATCAACATTTGAGAAATGTGATAGAGGCTTGTGTATAAGCTACATGGTGTTTGGATGGTTGCAACCATTCATTAGATGCTGAAGAATCCATTGAAAGAGTTCGACAGCCAAGATAATGGAGGTTTGAAGTAGTTTCTTAAAATAGCAATGAAACCCTCATTAAGGCTAGAGTTTGAAGGTTCAGTCATCTCCACAATGGTTAGGTGCCTGAAATTCAAAAGTTTGGACACTCTTGATAAGGTAAATGTGTAGGCAAGTTCATTTATCCAAGTTCTTTAAGGGTTTTATGAGTTTTTGGGTTGAGTGTGTCTTAAGGCCTATTAGCCTAGATTAGGGCCTACAATTCGAATGCCTTAATGAATAGTTAAAAACCTAAGATTTTGAAGTTTACTAGAGCTCAGTATTAGGTATCTGAATCATCCTTTATTTTTGGTAGTTTTTTTTTTTAAGATTTTGATTTCTTGCTTAAAAACCCCAAGATAAGGCTACAAGGAAGAGCCCTCATTAGGTTATTTTGCTAGGAGTGGTGTTTGGAGCCTACTAACATGCATGAAACCTTAAGAATGTATGAAACCACTTTTATTATGGTTAGTTAAGCCCTTGGAAGCATTTGGGTTGTGGAGTTTGCGAAAGATCCTAGAGGGTGTAAGGGAGTGGAGGTGTTGTGTGGTGAGAGGGTAATTGTTTGTGTTTGTGAAGATCTAGGTAGGGACACTAGGAATAGATGAGTGTGGCATGAGAAGAAGGCCAACCACCTGATCTCTAGCCTCATGAGAGTCCTTAAGGATTGATGGTGATATGCTTAGTAAAGCTTGGAAGATTAAAACTATTACTACAACTTTTTTCTACAATTTACAATAAGTACATTACAAATATTTTCCAAATATTAAAATATAATTATATATATTTTAAAACATTACATAGAAATAAAATAATATCATCCTATTAAATTTCACGTATACCTTTCTATTAGTGATTCTTGTACCCTTTGTAGAGAAGTGCTAACAAATAGATAAATCATATTCATGACTATTTTTATGCCGAAGGCATACCTATACTGAATTTTTTGAACTTCAGAATTACATCTACAATTTGGGTTTAAGAGCGAGCAATGCAAGATGATGGAAAATGTCATTGATTGTCTCATTCTTACTTGCCACTAGATAAGACACATTTATCATGCAAGATAATGAAAATGTCTCTGATCATTTAATTATTACTCACCACATAAGATAAGACATGTCTATCATTAATTATGCTGAAGCGGAAGAAAAATTATTCAGTTTTCAATCAAATATCTAAAATGTACGAGAGGTGTGCAAGTCAATTAAGATATCTACAACCCTTTTTCTTTACAAACAAAATTTTGATCCACCTTTGTTTTGACATATCAATAGCTTACAAAGTCCCAAAAATAATTTCCCCATTTTAGATGTCTTCAGATATTGTATAAGTCTTCCGATAGTTGCGCTTCGATCTATTGCCTATGAAACCAAAAAAAAAAAATCTTAATTCTTTTGGAGATTATCTTTTAGATTCTAGAGCTCGAGCAAGCTAAATCAGAATGTGTTAAATGGGAATGCTTTAGGTAAGGTAAAATTTATTCTCCTTATCATTCTATTTTTGCATATGAATGTTGAAATTAGTTTGAATTATATTTCTATTGTACAATTTCATTATTTTATGTTATCTCCATATTCCAAAACTTCCTATTCCAATTTATTTGTAATCTTCTAGAATTTATATTGATCTTTACCTTATCCACTTTCTTAATATGAGAAAAGAAGTTCCAATTTAAGGAAGGAGACTTTGTAACTTTAGACACAGAGTCTACTTGGAAGGATATGGAAGCATATTTAGGGACCATTCCATCTGGTTGAAAATATTCTGCCTTTCTATCAAGAAATTCACTTATAATTTCTTCAGAAGAAATAGCCATAGCACCTACAACCCTAGAGGAAGTTTGAGAATACCTATAATGTTGTACCATGTCATTTAATTCGCAAATCAACAAAATCTAGTAAATATAAATAATAAAATGAGATTCATGTCCATGAGCAAAGCTCAAACAAAAGCTTCTAAAAATGTAATATGATAAAATAATAATAATAATAATCATGTGCACTCAGTACATCTACACACATCTTTGGCATTAAATCCTTCCATAAATTTATATAAATTGCATTTTCAGAAGTAAAGTTGCACAATTGCCTAGATTTTGGCTATATTGTTTACTTATATTTTATATATCTTATGAATCTAGCCAATAAGGAACAATTGCTTAGATGTTTCTGAGCATTCTTAAGAAGAATACATCTTATACAAATATAAGACTTAATGGTCCAGCCAATTGAACAATGAAAGAAGATTCATGTAGAAAGAGCATAAGAGGAACTTCCCTTCCCACAAAAGTCATTGTTAAATGACTAGTGTTCTTCAAAGTCATTGCAAAATGACACTCAAACTAAAAATTATTTTGTAAAGGAAACAAATGAGGCTTCAATTCTTCAACATCAATACCATTTTACTCTACTTTTCACTATGAAATTAGCTTTCAGCTTCCTATTCTTCTATTTGCAATAACTAGAACTTCAAAATGGGTACACAATTTGGATGCTCAAAAATCATTTTGATATATTCTATTAAGTTATAAATTCCTCCTCCACACTCTAAAATTGAATTATATACAATTACACTTTCATTTAGTAGTTCTCCTTCACATTGTACAACATATTACATCAATTGATAAAGATTATTTATCGTATATAAGATTCCTTTTGAACTCAAGAACACTAGTAATGAGTCAAGATATATTAAACGCCTGATCAAGGGGATTGAATAAGAAATATTTTCCCCATTTCAAGTGCTTCAATATTTTTACGTGATCAAATAAATTATCTACTATGATAAGGAAGAAGTAATGTGTTGTACATATGTGTGTTTATTATTATCTTCTTTGTTAGGTTTCAATGGGATTGGGGGCCCAAAGACCAAGGTTCAAAACCTAACAAAGAAGCCCATGTATCTCCATCTTTGAGTGGGAGACATTCTAAGGAAGTCCTCCAAACTCAATCCTGGTTGCACCAAAACACTCAATTGTGCAAACATCTACAACGAGTATTCTTCAACAGAGGGGCATAACACATTTTATTACTATGGAAACTATGAGTCCTATCTTTGGATTCCCATAGATGAAAATACACTGACCAGGTGCATCATCTTGGGTTAGTTAATATCAAGAAAAATGAGGAATATTGAAGATTTGAAAATATGTACTTGTATAGGCTACTTTTTTAGTACCAATAGTCGCAATGGGAGAAGGCTACATTAGTATTCTTTATTTTGGAAAAAAATGCCACTGAGTTTTTAGAGATTGGTGCTTCAAAATTAGATTTAAAATGGTGCCTTAGTTTTTTAATAGTAAATCTCTTTATTTGGGGGTATTTGTGTCATTTATACTAAATGTGGAGAGATTTTGTTTCTAATTAATAAACAAACTATAAATGCATTAAGTGTGTCATTAGTTCATGAAATTTCAAATTGATTGAGTATATAAGAACAAACAAGCTCAAAAACATAAACTTAGCTTCAATCAAGGCTAGAGACAACCAAAAATGGATATAGAAACATGAAGGGTTTAAATGACACTCATACCTCAAAACATAAATTCCATAAGCCATTAATCAACATCCACGACTAGTGGGAGAGGAAGGAAGGCCCAATTTGTTGGGTGATAGAAAGGGAATTGCCTTCAATGAATGCCACACACCATATGCTCCAATAGTACGCGGAAATAAAATGAACATGAAAGTAACAAGTAACAAACAAACTTTTGCATTTTGTTATTTAAACCCAAGTTGGTCAAAATTTTGATTAACTTGGGAAACCCTAAGTTGGTTGAAGTTTTGACCAACTCATGCATAAAAACCAAAAAAAGAAGGTATTGAACAACTCTCTACCCGAGTTGGTCAAAAATTTAGGTCAAAATTTGACCTATAATGTACTAGTGTAAAGGTTACAAAATACACTATTACGTTGTTGAAATTCTTTAGAATAACTTGGGGGGGGGGGGGGGGTGTGAATCAGTTATCCAAGGTCCAGATGTATAAATAAAACTTTTCACAGCTTAGTGAACCCATAAAATATTTATACTCATGCATGCATCCATAAGATTATGCAATCACTTAAAACTTGTAGGTTACTGTCAAATCAACTTACAGAAATGTAAAGCATGAAACATAGCAGATTCATCACATACATCACACAATGATTTATGTGAAAACCTAATTTGAGAAAAACCACCAGTAACGTGCTACTCTTTTCACTCTTTTGAAGTGATGCCCTGTGAAAGACCAACCCTGTTAAAGGTTACAATACAGACTATTAAATGTGACCCTATTAAAGGATTTCAATCACCTTGTTAGGAGTGAGCCTTGTTAGAGGACTTTAGACCATTCACTTGGAATGTCACCCGGTTAAAGGATTTACAAATGACTGTTTGGTTAACCATAATCCAAAGGATTTACCCTAGACTAGTACAATTGTTAGATAGTAATAGTAAGGCTTGATCTTATACAACTTACAACTTCATTTGCTAATTACAGATCCCTGTTCAGTCCTCCATTCTACATGGCTTTCACTCATTGAAGCTCTAATACCTTGTTCACCCTTCAAGCATTCATCTCCTTAAGCCTTCTTACTTAACATGCCATTACAAACTCTTCTCTTAGGTCACTTGGTGAAGCAAAACCCAATGACTTCTTATCTCCCTTAGGTTCTCACACATGACAACCTTGCTTCATGACCAGTCATTCCCACTAGTACTATAACCCTAAATTTTGACCATCAAATATAAATTGCTTGTTGGTCATCATTATAAAGGAAACTTTTGTTTTTTTTTAATACATGCTCGTGTTGGTCGCAATTGTGACCAATGCTTTATATTTTGTGTTGGTCTCAATTGCGACCAACATGGGAACATAAAGATTTATAAAAAAAAGAAGTGACAAACATCATTGAGATTATATAATTTGATCATTTGGGTATCGTTGGGAGGATTGGAGGTATGTGAAATTTATTGGAGTGAATGCTAAGGATTGAAGCCTAAGCTTTGAGTCAAGTTAGAAAAAGAGAATGTGAAGTCAACAATGAGCTTATGAAAGTGAAATCTTCGCATACAACAGTGGAAATATAACTCCATTCCCGAAAATATGTAGGTGACCATAAAAAAACTTTTGTGGAGGAATAGGGTCTCATTTATAGAAATATACATATGGTAATAACAAAACTTTTAAGGAGGAATAAGGTTTTATTTACATTGTTGGAGGAGTAAATTGAGTAACAATGAACATCTCCCACCCTTCAGATCTCACAGGAGAATTTTGAAGTGAGTTTATTTTTGTTGCAAGTTCTTCAACATTTACCCTTACCTTGATGATTTCTTTGAATCATTTGTTGCAAGTTCTTACACTACATTGGCATTTTGACACATTTTATTGCAACATTAATCCATTTTTGCCCCTAAACAAGTATGCACTCCTTATATACCTTTGCATTTTTGTCTTTCATTTCTATATTTGGTATTTGATAGCTCATTTTTGGGCAATATACCTCTGCATTTCTTTCTTTCACATGGCTAGGGTTTGATAGTTCAATATCAGGGTCGAGATCCAATAGTGAAGGTAGTAGATCCTATTCGACCATACACAAACAGTTGTTATGATTCCACATTTTTTGATATTTTTGGTTCCATATCCATCCACTTCTCATGGGCAGGCTATTCTTTAGTCCTTACTTTCCACAATAGCCATAGTCAGTCGCAACCATAGTCAATGACAAATTAAATTACCCGGCCACTTCATACGCAACTACGGATCCACCTATAGCTTTGAAACTCACCCCAACAGATTGGATAAGAAGGAGACACCATCACTCACTTCTACCTATAATTTTATGGGTATCCATATCCCCCAATAGAATCCCCCACCATCTTGCATTTAAGGGCCATGGCAACATTCTTACAGTTGTGTTTCAAGCTTTTTGGGGAATTTTATTATAGACTGTCAATTTTTCTTCTTGATTCAATTTCCTATGTTTATTTTACTCTTCTTATCACTACATCTTATTATAAGGTTATTCTTCATCCCTCAAAAAAAGCAATAGCTGGGTCAAGTTACTTTTGCCAATTTAGTAACATTTTGGGTACATATGAGGATGTTGATCTGAAAATTCAGAGATATATGTGGCTTTTGGTATAATGACAACTATACGTGTGATATCAGATCCTAAGGGAGTAATTTATTTTTGTCACTTTTCTTTGAGAGTTCTTTAAGTGAGATGCTTTACAGCTAAAACAATATGTTAAAAAATACTTTGGTGGCATTTGGCAGTATTTAAGAGATAAGCTTTTAATATATACAAGAGTTGCATTCTAATTGCAATCCCTACGCTCTTGTCCATTCTCTCATTTTAAAAAAGGTTAATATTATAGCCTTCACTAATAATCATATCTTAATTATATTGCCTTCACTAATAATATAGTGTTATTGAAATTGGGATATTCAAGTGTCAAACATTACAATAAGAACATATATAAAGCCATGGCACTAGTCTAAAGACTTTGATGGTCTCAACTTGATTACCCAATGTGAGGTACAATCATGAAGAAGTAAAACAAAGGATCATTATGGTCTTATTTTTACATTGTACTAAATGCACCTCAATAGTTGAGATTTTTTTTGTGCTAAATTAATGTATTTGTGAAATATGCTCTACACTCATCCTGTTATCCCAAGAGCCATAGAAACCTCTCATCCCATACAACATCTTCCATAAGCCTCCAATGTAACATACTATTTTTTTACTTGAATATTACGCTGATATCATTATGGAATCTTTGATTTAAAAAAAAAAATTAGTAGGTTCAGCTTATATAAATTATCATGGCTTGCTAGTCCTAACAATCTTCAACTAGTTTAAGTCTTCTCAAGCCCCACATCTTATGTTGTAGTTGATCTTTTGTTTGGCTATACACTTGTCATGTTGCTTCTCGATCTTGACCATGATATTGTGCAAGGGATTTCTTTCTTCTTACAATTTAGTAGGACATTCATCTCCATGTTCCCAACCCTTACTATGCTTGTTCTCTTAGTTTCAAGAGGAATTCTTCCATCTACAGGAATCATTAATATACGTTTGCATAAGAAAATATAAAATAATTTCATGCTTACATTTTTCTCAAGGTTGCATGAGGACTAGGGTACTTGGGTATGTCAAACTTTACTTTTAATTATAGTTTTATATTTATAGAAAACTTGAAGTTATGAGTCATGACAATGGTTTTTCAAAACAAGAACAGTAATAAAGTTTGCAAATGTAATATATTATTTTTAGTTTCAGATTTTCTACATGTTTGTAATAATAATATATGATAAATGTTTAGATGCATAATGGAGATGACATACTTTAATCATGAACAAGACAGTCATAAATTATATGACAATGGCATATTGTAAATTATAAATTTTTGACTTGAACAATGATAAAATTTATTGTTAATTAATATTGTATCAAAGTTTTAAACTAATTAGGTATTCAATTAAGCTTGATAAATAGAAAGCTGACACGCAAAAAAAAATTCAAAAAAATAATTAGAAATTTTAAACAAGGTCCTTAGCTATGATTCTCTCCACTAAGTACCTAGTACAATATGTTTTTTAGATTCACATTACATGCTAATCACTCCAACTATCTTCAATGATGTAAGTATGTCCACTCTGCTAGTTTAGGCCACTATGCCCAAACTGACTAATGAATTCTCTTGAGGCTATAGGGTTTCTTCTTGACCCTATTCCTAAGAGGTTACCTCCCTACTATCCTCTTCCTCAAGACCTATTCATGCCAATTTACCTTTTCAACTTCTATCACTCCAAATCTTGAAATTAAAGCATTTTCCCTTTACTTGGAAAAATAGGGCACAAACTCCAATACAACATCTAGGTCTATCACTTGATCACCAACATGATGGTTCTTAATTCCTCTAACCATTCTAAGGTTAAACTCTTAAACCCAAATCATAGAGCTCTATTTCTTGTAGCTAGTAAAACCCCACATCTAATTGTCTCCTTTCATACCAAGAATCTCCATACCTTCCTCCTTCTAATCAAGTAGAAATTTTGGCTCAATCAATCCAACATGGATCTAAATCAAAAAAAGTTTGACCTTACTGGCCCCTAGCTAGGTATCCTTTACTCACCTAGGGCATCATGAAAACCTTGACAAACCTACACATAAAACCTTTCAAAAAACATATTGATAGAGATTTGGGAGTCTATTTACATTATTTACAAAGAAATTATAGGATCCACCATGTGGATTCCTTAGTAAACCAAAATATGTACAACCAGCTCTATCTAGGACAACAAACTGGTAAAGCCAAAAATATTTGTATAGACAATGAAAACTTCAATGCCAAGACCATAAACTATAAGCTTTTATTCAATGTTAATTTATATTTCAAAATAAAACCTTTACTTGACCATATCAATCTGTCAAAAAGGAAAGAAGGCCATGTTTCTTGAAAATTGTTATCATAGTCAAGCAAATCACTTGAGCATTTGATTTGAGCATTTCGAGCATTTCTGATCTACTCCATCATTCGCGGATTTCATTTGAGGATTTCCATTATTTCATTGCATCTACTACATCCTTCGAGCATTTCATTGGAGCATTTGGAAACCTTGTGAGCATCTACTGTAGCCCTAAACTCAGACTACTAGTCGTCATTCGAGCATACATTGCATCTACAACATGGAATCACCTAGCTTCGTATTACAACCGGTTGCAGCACTCCCACTATTAAAGGTATTCAATCATTGGGGAAGCCCTAATTTGATACTTGGTAATGTATAAACAAAATTTGGACCTGAACAAAACAAAATTACCTTTATTTAAGCAAAATTTAAACCCTTGTTTGAAGATTCGATAAAGAGTTTTGACCGAATGTTTATGACCCTTATTTAAACCCTCATTTTGCAAGAGTGAGTGAGTTATTGATGGATAAATTAGAATATTTGAATAACAAAAGATAATACTTTTCCATTATTGACGAGATGGATACAATCTTAATGTAGAAAATCTCAATCACCTCAAAGTTATGATTTCACATAAAGCAACAAAATTAAAGCTTAAGAAATTAACAATCTCATATATATCTTGAAGTTATAGTCTTTATAAATAATGTAAATAAATGAAGTAAATTGGTTAACTCTCTTCTCTTGTTGAATAGACTGACTGCTTCTCTTTTTACAAAAACAATTTGACAACTATGAATTAGGGCCAAAAAAATGTATGGAATGTTGTCAAAAGTTTATAGTTGTCAACTTGTCATAATGGTAAGCAGATACTAATTAACCTCTACTAGGACCTCACAAGGCTCACTAATAAGCCTTCTTAGGGTTTAAGAAAGAGATAATAAATTTGTGTTTAATATTATTCAAAGTGCATTACAGAAAACACATAAAAAACCAAGTGCTTTGGAAAAGAATAACTCAATTGTAGTGAAGAATGGGTCAATTACAGCTTTAAAAAATGGTAAAGAAGAATCAAGTGAAGACAAGTCTTTTGATGAGGTACTCCATGGTTAAGCCAAGTCTTCAGTACATAATAAAGCAACTGAATTTCATAAATTGTTTTTTTGATAGTTGATTTGTTCAAATATTGCCTATCAAAAATTACTTAGTACATCTCATCTTTTTTCTGCATAGGAGCTTGCAGTTCTAAAGAATCTGAAGAAGATATTGTACCAAAGGTATATTTGGTGTTCTTTTTAAAGTGAAAATGTGACTGAAACTTTTGTATATTGTCATATTTCACGTGCAGAAAGGTCAAATTGTAAATAGAGGTGAAGCAGTGTGGATTTAAGTTTCTTCTTTATTATTTATAGTGCTCTACTTTCCTTCTTTATAGCTGTAAAAATACTTGTTTATTTTCACCTTTCCAGATACCCTTTACTAGATTCTTGAAGATTTCAAAACATCTTGGGCTGACCCCACTCCAACATGTCCTAACTCCTACTTGGTTCATAGACTTAGGCCTAATTAGGCTGGGTTTCCAAGGCAAGTGCTAGGAAATGGGTTCATAGAACCAACACATCTACATGGAACTCTTCCTCTCCATGCCACATCTCCATTTCACCCTTTACATGGGTTATATCCATTTTTTTGGGAGTCTAATCACCACTTCTCCTACAAATCTAGGTTGAACACATAGAGATGTTCAACCTAGGGCCGGCTTGTGAAAATATGTAACCTTCTCCTCCAGGCCTAAAACTCTACCATATGAAAGTACCTACCCCTAACTTGCTTCCCCCCAAGAGGCATCACAATCCCACTGTAGGGTTGCAAGTTAGAGGCACATGTTTTCCTATACCTCTGAATTCAGGCCAAATCTAGCTACCTTCACTAAAACTACTATAACTTGATCAAATGAATAGATCAAAACTCCAATCCAAATGAAAATGGAAGCTACTTCACATACCCATCTAACCATGGTAGTTTATCACACATGTCAATCTGTACACATCTGTACAACACAAAAATACAATCAAATTGGAAAAAAAAAGAGGTTTTTATTGCTACAAATGTTCTCCAATCCATACATCCACAACCCTCTGGTCATGTATGATCATTACATGCTTATATTCTTTTGGCTAAATAGTTATAACCACTATTCAAATGGTTATACCAACGAACAACTAAATTTTGCAACTATTTTGCAATGTTGTCAGCACTTTTGCAATTTTGCTTGGCAACTTTGACAATTTTGCATTTTTGACCACCTAGACACCTAAAAACCTTCTTAATGGTTTAAACCATATCTAAATCCCTCTAAGGACTTACAAACACCCTATTACTCATTAAAATAACTCATTTTTCAAAATTTGACCATTTGGTTCAATGTGGCATCCTAGTTTATAATGACACCAAGGATCCACTTGACCTTACAATTGGTCCTAATATATAAACCACATTAAGTTGACTACCCTATGGACCTATTCAACTGCCTTGACCTATCCAATTTCCTTGGTGCCCTACACCATACTCCTCAGGCCAACAAAACTCAAGTCTCTTGAGTTGGCAAATCTTCCACTTTAAGGCCCATCTTGATCAAATTAATTTCAGTTAACCAAGTTGCATCCTCCATAGGCTTATTCTTCTTCTTGACAAGGTACTTGTAATATGTCTTCCTCTTGGTCTCTTTCAACACTTTGGTGTCTAAGAGGCATTCAACCTCTTATGGGGGTTGCTTAGGTAGTTCTACAATTACCTTGACTCCATCCATCTGACCTATATCGCAGTCAGTAGTTCCCTTATAGGGATACAAATCACAAACATTAAAAATGTTAGATAAACCAATGTCAGCAGGGAGTTCAAGTTCATATGCATTTGTGCCATATTTTTGCAAAATTTTGAACGGTCCCATCTTCCTCATCATGAGTTTGGTGTATTTTCCCTTGGTACAATCTAAAATTACTTCTTTGTACTTGTCCAATAGCTACCTTACTTCCTTGGGTCCCACAATCCTTTCATTGGATCTACCTTCCTTTCCTTTTTCTCCAAGTTTTGGCTTTACTACTATGGCAAAGCAAGGAGTGTTTTTCACCTTGAGGGTCTTCAAAAACTCCTCTCCAACCATCATCACACTAGATGCATGTTGGATCTCCTTCTTATCTTCTGGCAGTGGTCTCATGGTGTATTCCATCCCATTTTTGGAGATGATGGAAACATTGCTCCTTCCATAATGCTTAGAATTGACGTTAAATTGCCAGGGCGTGCCTAACATTAAGTGACAAGCATCCATTTCTACAACATCATAAACAATCTTGTCTTTGTACTCCCCTATTTGAAATTAAACATGAACTTGTTCATTTACTATGACCAGTTGCTCCTTATTTAGCCATGAAACCATATAATGGTTAGGATGATGCAACTTCTTCAATCCAAGCTTCTCTACCATTTCTAGTGAGGCTATATTATCAGTTGAACTAGAATTTACAATAACTTTGCAGACCTTACCTCTTACCTTGCAGAGAGTTCTGAATAATGTCTTTCTTGGGGGAGGTTCTTTCTCTGTGACAGTCTTCAGTAGGGTTCTATTGAACATTAGAGACTCACCTCTCTTTGGATCAACATTTCCTCTTGCCCCTTCATCACTTTGTGCATCCTCCTCTTGATCCAAATGGACTCTCCTATTCCCTTCTTGGTTGTTGCTACCCATTTTCTTAGGAAGTGCTTGTATGTAGCAAGTGAAATATGTAGAGGTAGAGTTATGGAAGGTCAACTATGTATTTGTTTCTTTTCATTTTTTATATTTCTTTATCTCTTTATCAATCTATCTCTCTATCTATACCTCTTTCTATCTATCTCACTTTAGTATTCATTTCTATATGTGTCTTCCTCTTACTACTCCATCTATAGGTTGCAAAAAAATCATCCTTCTTCCACCAACAAGTCATTCCATTCAAGAAAGACCATGTATGAAGATATCAACACACAGAAAAATAGGGAAACAATTACTAGATTGTGGTCTAACTTAAAAATAAAAGGTGATGGAAAATGTTATTTTCCTTGCAAAATTTGTAAGGGCTTAAAGAATCGAAGATATCTAATCAAAATAGTTGAGGAACATTGTAGGCAACATGGTCACATTGAAGGGGGAAACCAATATCATGCATTGGTATGTATTTTAATAATTTATAAAATACATAAGACATGATTTGATGATGACATCATGGTCATGGTTAATATAAGGTCATCATTTTCATATAGGTCAACATCCCTGAGTTTCATGTTATGGACCATGAAATTCGGAGAATGCAGATTTCCAAATGAGGGAACATGGAGGTGTGAATATTGAAGTATAAGGTAATGATACCATGGAATAAGACCATGATGATGAAGATCACGATGATCAAGATGATGATGATGATGTTGATGTAGAGCTTGATGTACCTATACTTGAGAAAGCCATGAGCCCCTATATGAAGGCTCTGAAACAACTCTTCTTGTCATTGTATTGTTGTTGGTGAACTTGAAGGTTATGAATGGTTTATCCAATGTAGCAATGACACGTACGCTAAGGTATGTCATCTTCTTTCATTATTTTACTCATATTTCCTTTACAATTAACATTGGGTTCATGTAGCAATTAATATTCTTTAAATTAACAAATTATAATTTTGGTCATAAGTTGATAGGTGAGTGTTTGTTACCACCATCAAACATTCTACCTCGCTTGTATCGAGAATTATCTGCCATCATCAAAGATATTGGAATAGAGTATCAAAAAATACATGCATGTCTGAATGATCATATTATATATCATAAACAACATGAATTTGCAACACAATGACCTATTTTTCATATTAGTAGATATCAATCAGATCGATTAACAAAAAAGGTGCCTAGCAAGGTTCTTCGACATATTCCTATTATTCCACATCTGCAATGATTATTTAGGTGCAATAGCTTGGCACAATTTATGGATTACCATGCACGCAATAGAAGTCAAGATGACATTATGTGAATGCCTGCAGATGGTTTGACATTTAAGGAAACAAAGGAAAAATGACCACACTTTAAAGAAGAACCTCATAATCTCAAGCTTTTATTAGGAGCAGATAGTGTCAATCCTTTTGGAGGCCTATTTTTGTTATCAACAATAACATACATCCTTGGTTGTCCATAAAGAGAGAGCACATAATGTTGACACTGATTGTTCCAGGTATTTTTTGATTTAATGGTCATCTAAATTAATTAATTATTACTAATCCATCAAAATGGTCATAATAATTATGGAATGTTTTTGTTCATTCAACTAGGTAAGTACCAAGTTAAAGATATCAATGTATATATTGAACCCCTTATCGAGGAGTTGATGGTGTTATGGAATGGGGTTACTATGTATGACATCTATAGACCAATAGGACAAAGACAATTTCAATTTCATGCAATGCTTCTATGGACAATACATGATGCCCCTAGGCTAATATATTTTTGCAGTATGTTCTCTTCTTAACACCTCTTTTTTGGTATGTTATAGTGACAACACAAAGTTAACACATTTAATCCAATTATACACAATCTTATAGGTCTTCAGACAAAGGGAAAATTTGCATGTCCTATTTGTGGGCCAAAGATGAAATCTCATCATTCAAAAAGTTTAAGAAAGCAAGTGTTCGATGAGAATAGACACTTTCTCCACAGAAATCATAAGTATCAAATTACCGAATAACATCTTTTCAATGGGAAAGAAGAGACTACGTCAAAGCCACAGAGAATGACACCTCGCCTATGGAATTTGGCATACAATAAAATAAATCATCGAGGTAATGTCATTCCATCTAATGCTTTTTGTTTCAAATTTATATTTTTATATTGTGTTTTGTTTACTGATGATATAATTAATGCTTGTGAAGGTCATCAAGGCATCAATGACCAACTTCCAAAAGGACTAAAAATTTATCCTATGCAATTTACTAGGTTTTCGTACTATGAGCAATTCTCAATTGTGCATTTATTTGATCCTATGTATATTGGGAAGAATGTAATAGAGACATTATGCAAAATCTTGGATGGAAGGTGTGACAATGACCAAATTGTCAAAATTTGTAGTAATATTGAAGAATCCAACCATGCAATGAAAAATGCCATTTGATCAAATAGCAATGGAGACTATATTGATACAAGGGCCCTTAGTTGGTTATTGTCAAAAGCAGCAAAGCAATGCTATAAAGAAAGGTCAGTATTTTTTTTTAATTTCCCACAAGATTTGCTGCAAACATAAATAATCTCATATCAAAGAAAAGAAAATTTGGGCCAGGGTAGAAAACACATGATTGGCATACATTTTTTAAGGTAATTCATGGTTTTTGTATTCACTATATATTTGTATACTACATGTAGTTTTAATTGCATTCTTTTATTAAATATTGACAAGATCATTTTACAAATATTGTAGTACGTTCTACCTCTATCTCTCCCACACCACTTTGCTAACAATGTCAAATAGGTTATACATGATTTTGGAAAATACATAAGGTGGTTGTCATCTAAATAAATCAATAAAGAAGATATAAAATATTGGAAGAGAAAAATTCCTCTTCTTATGTGTGAAATGCAAAAGTGTCTACCTCCAAGTTTTTTCAATGCACAAGAACACTACCTTATACATCAAGTTGAGGAGATTGAATTGTGTGGACCTCTAGGAACCAAGTCAATGTGGATGGTTGAGAGGCACTTGAAATTTTTGAAAGCCTTGGTTTGATAGAAAGCACATCCTAAGGGTTCTATGGTGGAGGGATATATGGTATACCAGACCATGGTGTACATTAGTGAATATCTTCATAAGTTTGCAGCAAAGATCCATGTGGATCATATTTGGGATCCCAACTCAATTAACAAATTCAAAGGGGAGTACTTGATGGTCAAAGGTAGATCGAGGAAAGTGAGAGGTAAATCTAAGATGTTATTTTAGTTAATTAATTCTTATAAATCTTCAATATAAGTTATTTACAATTGGTGTATTTTCTTTGATACAGGTGGTTGAGAGTGGGATGCAATACATTTGTATATTGTGAACAATCTTGATTGGATGATGGTATGGATTGAATGATGTGGACAAAATGGTTGCTCATTAACATGGGAAGGTGTTGCTTCATTGGTTACAGAAGCTTATCGTAATGGAGATTCCAATTTTATGCCGATGGTAGTTGATATAGTAAAGGGTTTAAGAGGTGGAGAGGTACATACAAATTTATTAATGATCATAACTCGACGTATGTTTCATATCAATGCATGATGCAAATAATTTACACACACTTCAAAAATTGTAGGTCAAGCACCACAAAGCTATGTACTATCATGGCCACAAATTTTGGATAAAAAAGTTGGATGACACAAAGAAAACTTGTGATTCTGGGATAGCTGTAGTTTTCGAGGTCACCAATATATCATCTAGAAATGACATACATCCTCAAAAATCTCAAAATAAATACTATGGAATCTTGGATGATATAATTGAGTGCAACTTTAACTCCTTCAAAGTAGTTATATTCATCATCAAATGGTATAGGTTACGACTAAATGAAAATGATCTAGATAGAACAGTTATTCAACATGATAATGGATTTATAATGATTAATACAAGGTTGTTTGAGCCAGTTGGAGATGAGCTCTATGTTCTTCCAAGCCAATGTGAGCAAGTGTTTTACTCAGAGGTTTCACATAAATAGGGTTAGTCATTTGTTGTTAGACATGATCCAAGAGGAAGGTCGATAAAGTATAATGTTATGGAAGAAAAACATGATGAAGAAGATGAAGAAGCAGATGATGAAGATCAAGATGATGGTGATAACGATGATGGTGATGATGTTGATGGTGATGGTGATGATGATGATGGTGATGGTGATGATGGAAATGATGATGGTGATGATGGCGATGATAATGGCGATGATGATGGTGATGATGGCAATGATGATGGTGATGATGGTGATGATGGCAATGATGATGATGATGATGATGATGATGATGATGATGATGATGATGATGATGAAGATAATCAATGACATAATTGAAATGATCAATGAAATGATTGACATGATTTATTGCTTTCAATTGTAATGATTACATATTTATTGTGTTCAATTCTAAAGATTAAAACATATGTTATTTATAATTACCATGAATGTTTATATTGTGTCTGATTATCACCCTTTTCGCAAACAGGCAATTGACTACAGACATTGCCACCCCTTCTGTTGACGATCTTGCATTCCATATATAAGGTAAATTTGTTCATGTTTACGATGTTGCATATTGTTCATGTTGTCTTCTAAGTTACTTGTAGCATACATGTATCATGTAATTTTTAGCTAACTTAAGGTTAATGATTAACATATGTAGGAAATTTGACCCCTTTGGCGTGGATCATGTACAGTGACATGGATCAGCAGGTATAAGTCAATAAATAGACATAATTTTCTTATATTCTTCTTTTTTATCATTGAGCACGTATGTTAAATAGACATATTATATAATCATATAATGTATATATAGACAAAGAAGGACCATATAGAAATATAATTGTATAATCACTTTCAACTTACTGCATTTTATATCTCTCACGTATAGACACAGAAGAACTACACGTATGAGTCACGACTTGATTATTCTATATATATTATTTAAATATTATAAAAATTTCATTTGATGGATTGCAAGACCCACCTACAAATAGCTACTTGTTAGATCTATCTACATCGAATGAGGGAAATGAGGAAATGGTAGATGAAAGTTCTACATGTAGTATGGCTAAAATAGGGAGATCAACTAGAGGTCAAAAGATTAGAAAAAAATTTGATAAACACATGCAATTTTTCCTTGCTAATGGGAGGTCATGTTCTTATGATGATGAGACCAAAGGCGTCATCAAGGTGCCCTTTCGGTACACACACATTGAGAAAGAATGGGTACCCAATGAGCTACCTCCAATTAATGCCAATTTTTGTGTTAATGAGAGGATATATCGCATTGCTCCATCCTCATTACATGGTTTGGGCCTATTTTCCATGGATGGGATAAAGGTATGTTACAAAAAAGTTGTCAAATTGTTCAAGTATGTCGGTCCATGTTACAATTACAATGATTGGATGCAGATTGTTCGATATAAAAAAAGTATGCATAGGTATGCACTATCAGCTAATTATATACAATGGAAAGAAAATGATCAAAGTAAAAGATTTTCTATGTACATTGATGGGAGACCAAAAGCAGTAGGAAATATTGTAGGTTTTATAAATAGTCTGCAACCTTCCTCAACTAGTAAGCAACCCGATTGCATATTTGAGGTGTGTGAGGGGAATGAAGTTTTTGTTTGTGCAATAAAATCAATAAGTGCAGGGGAAGAACTGCTAATAGATTACCATTTAAATCACATTGGTTGTCTATTGCTTTCAGTTAGCTGAAGTTTTTTTGTTTAATCTTTGTGACAGGACGATATGGATCCCACACATGATAAAGGCCACGAGGATGCTACTCCCACCCATTCTTCAGCAAAAGTAAACCTTATTGAAATTGTAGAAATTAGATAGTTGAAAAAGTTATATTATTAAGTTATTTTATTTACGGTTTATGAGTTTTTATGATAGTTTTACTGATATTCCTCTCACAATTTGATGTTCAGGATAGGGGAAAATCACCTACAGTAAGTAAAGAGCCAATAGCTACCCCTTCTGATGATGATATTGTAGAAACACCTAATGTAACAATTATGTTGAAGAAAAAAACATTTTAAAAATTTAATTTAGAAATAATGAGAATATGATGAAGAGGCTATCTGATTTGAGAGCACAAGCTCGTCGTTATGAAGTAAGCAGTAATGAATCTTTAGTTATAACAAAAGTTCAATAAAGATTTATGTTTTATAATCTTTTATGTTGTAAAGTAAAATATGTAATATGTGTTTTTGTTATAGGATTTTTTGGCAACTGATCCAAAACTTGGTCAAGGACAACGCGGTGAGGTTGGTACTAGTAGAGCTCTGAGTGCCACTAGTAAAATAATATTTTAGTTGACAAGTTACAAGGAATTTTTTATTTCAAACATTCAAAAACTTCTTAAGTTAACTCTTACTTTTATTATTTCAGAATGTCTTTGCTAACAATTTGTTGTTCAAGTCATCAAGTGCAGGAGACTCCTAAGAGGTTGGTGGACATCCATATGAGATTGCCGACTATAATGTTGGCAACAAGGGGACATCCAGCTAATAAATCTTTATTTTGTTATATTTGGTTTTGTGTTAATTATGAGTTGATAATTTTTACTTTAATCTTTCGTGCATCACATAGTGGATTATATTTTTTGTGGTAGGAGATGCACTATCTACTATGCCAAATATAGATCATAGTGCATGTATTGGTGATAGTTCACCATTATTTTCTAGAGCTACCCATGTTTCTAGCATGGGAGTTATGCAGACATCGTTGTTGATTGACAATGATGAATCAATGCCTTTAAAATGTCCTAAGATTCTAGGTACTTTAAATAATTATTTTTTATATTGTACTATGCATTTACCTATTCATAAAAAACTTTGGATTGATTATCCCATGACATTTTTTGCAGGAAACGATACATTTTATAAGAAGCTTTATGACCTCACACTGTAAATATTCGAGCCCACTATATGTACAAGGTGGAACATCATAAGTGAACTAATTTTATCCCACTATTTTTATTTTTTTAATATCATTAATTGGTGCAACATTTTTCCTTTCATTCAAGTCTTTACTTTTACTAGCTATATCTAACATTTTTGTGTTTTTCTTAAAAGGTGAAACTTGAAAGGAAAAAAAAAAGAAAGATCAGCTCATCAAAGATTTAGAGCATGAGTTTGGTATTAATATTTTTGATGAGAAGAAAATTTTAGAAAGACCTTTCAAACATCTTAATATTGTGAGGGATGCATATAGAAAGAGTCTAATCCTAAACTCGAAGTACAAGCATCCTCCCTTTATTGCAGTGAGAGAATGGAATGAGTTCATTTTGGATGCAAAGGAGAAAGGGGACTCTCAAAGAGGAATTACACTAGCAAATGTGAGAAGGTATGCAATAGTATTAACTACTACTACATTAATATAATAATGCACTAATTAGTACTAATCTTTATATCTATATCATTTAATATATTTCAAACTTTTCATAGGTTGCAAGACACATCAAAGGCAACAAAGGCCATGCTGAAAAAGGTTGGGTAGCACAGACTTGGCTCTAGGGGATATTCTAAAATCAAAGCATGAGTTGTAACTAGCAGTAAATGAATTGCAAAGAAAATTTATTTATAAAATGAAAATAATTTTGTTAATTAATAAAAAAATGTAGGGCTCTGATTTTAATCTAGAGGCCATGGAAGAACACAAAAGAATTGCCTTCAAGAAAGGCTATGTAGTCGTGGTTGAATGCCTGCGACAAGCTTCCACTGGCCCAACTTAACAGTCTCCTAAATCATGTGCACATGTAAATATGCCAAAATATATATTAGAAATTGAATACTTGAGCAACAATCTATTTGATAATAATGTGCATGACATTGCAATGCAGCCTGTTAATCATGATGCAGATCATACGCTGCATCATGAAGCCCCTGATGTGCATCATACTATCCATGGAGGTGCTCATTTGCTATTTAAAACTAATTATGTAATTATTAATACAATTTAACATCTTTAATTGAACTTGGTGTAACCTTTTTGTGTATATTTTAGAGGATATAGAATCATGTCATGTTGAACAAGTGCCAGAGGATGTTCAGACTGATCAACAGGTAGATCATGTCACACATTCAAGTAAAGAAAATCTATGTTTTCTTCTTTTAAATTAATTTTTTGATTTATAGTTCTTTTACTTAAATAAAAACCCATAATTCACTAATATAAAATGGTGTGAATTTAGCTCATGAAGTACTTGTTATTGCAGGGGACCCCCTTTTGGTGTTGCCTCCTATTCCTCAATAGACAAGGAGGAGACATGCGTTGCAATTAGAACCAGTAGAGGAGGGGGATGACGAGGGCATTGATATTCCTCTTAGAAATTTCATGAAAAAAGAAGAAGCAAGAAACCCAAAAAGAAATTATTGTTGTGTGTTAATGAATTTTATGTGTTAATGAATTATTCATGAATGTTGGATGTTAATGAATTATTCATGAATGTTGTGTGTTAATGAATTTTATGTGTTAATGAATGTTATCATGTGATTATAATTATTGAATGTTATATTTCAAAAATGGATGAATGAATGAATGTTACTAAATGTTAATGGGGAATTTAGAGTGATGTTAGGGCGGGAGGGGGGAGGGGCCAAATGAGCTTCCACCTTCATGTGGTTGGCCTTGTTTAGTAGAGAATATTAAACTATTCTTGAAACCAAGTGAAGCTCAAACTTTAAAGATAAGCTTATAGTTAATAGTGACAACCAATTAGCAAGTCCAAATGAAGTTCTTCGTTACAGATACCTTTTTAGTTTTTAAAGCACAATGTCATGTTTTAATATTGTGTAGTTTTTTTCTTAAGTCAAAGTATTCTTTTACTATAAGAACATAATTTATGACCATTTTAGTAACTATTCTAACAGTTCTTTATGACACATCCTGGTTTGGCAAAGATGGCGATAAGTGGTGTTGTCTATTCCTTGGGAGATTGGATTGCACAGGTTTGTATCTCAAAATCATTTGCATGTAGTAGAAATGCATACTTACAACCATTTCATTCTACATTTAAAAATATTGATGACACTCTAGACACAAAATAATGCTCATGACGTTGACTTGACAATGCGATGAGGGCAAACCAATTTTTGAAATTGAATGAACTTGGATGTTCAGATCTGGTATCCTTGGATTTAGTCTTCATGGTTCTTTGTCTCATTATTACTATCATCCTGGTGAGGTAACACCTTTGCCTTCTTTCTTAGTCTCTTACAGTTCATACTTGTTTAATTTGAATAATGTTTGAATTCCTTGCAAAAAGGGTATGACAAACAAATATGGTTATACAGGCTCTATTTCCTTTACTTGATGTTATGATTTATCATTTGACATTTTATTATTTTGATGTTGAACTTGAAGCATACGATGATACGATGGTATGATCATGATGCTATGATTACAAGTTTATGGTGTTTTTGTTGTTTATATGATATTATGTGACATTCTAATTTGGAATCACGCTTATAGCTTATATCCATTCATAATTTTTCTCCAAATCATCCCTTTGTTGTTGCATCTTTGCTATTAATTTGTCTGCCATCTTCTATTGAGTGTATGGAGATAAGTAAGATCAAGATTCATGAACTTCTAGAGCTTACTTTCTCCATATGGGCCTTGTGTGAGTAGACATGCAAAATTTGAAGCAGAATTTAGATGAGCTATACTCTAAACCGATGCCAATCTAAAGTAGATATTTGGCTATGATATCGTGACAACCAAAAATCCTTGGTGCAGGAGCACCCACTCCACCATCATATAATCAAGGAGTTCAATAAGGTCATTAGGACCTCTAACCATGCTTAGGAACATTAGTTTTGTCTTTGGATCACATTGTAAGACCATAGTTCCAGGATTGGCAATTTATAAGCCCTTGGCTAGCTATTGGTCATAAATGATCCCATATCTTAGAAATAGGTGTTATCATGGTTATTTTTCATGTTTTTCATGGTTAGATCCATTAGGGATCACAAAATGAAGTCTTTGACCAAGTTTGGTCACTAGGGGCATTATAATGCACAAAAATGCAAAGTTGGTCAAAAAGTTGCTTGACAACTTTTGAGCAACTTTTTAAAAAGTTGTTAAACATTCAATCTCTTCCTCAAATGGCTAGTCAATTCAAACCAACCTTGTAACCCTATTAGATAATTATTGATAAAAATGCCCAATCTATTTTCCAAATACTCAATGATAATTGGATCTCTGTACTTGTAGACTAGCCTTTTCTGCCTACAACTTGTTAATCTATTGGTGGATGTTCCACATGATTCCAGCAGAGGCATAGATTGGATCTCTATGCCTCGCATTCACTTCATAGACCATGTTGTTCATTGCATCTCTCTCATCTCCATTGGAATTCCTTCTAGCATTTTTATCATATTACTCGCTCCAAATACTCCGTGAGCCTCTATATACCCAGCCTCTTCGCTTATGTATGGAACAAAGAAAATGTAGTGTTCTTTGCTAATATAAGCTCTGAATTTGTAGTGTTCTTATTTGTCTTAGTTAATTCTATCTTATGAAAAAGGTCTTATCTTTTCCTTTAGATTTATAGTGGAGGTTTGGTGAGGCCACTGATATATTTTGGTCCTTGTATGTAGACAAAAATATACATGGGGAGGCAATTGAATCAATCTTTGTTATCCATATGTATGGCATTGTTTTTCTTTAGATCTCTCTCATTTTCCAAAGACTCTTTTGATTTCCTATATGCTATATAAGCTACTTCTACAAATTGTTAATTTTATAATCTTATTTTAGAAGTTGAGAATTCAGTGCCTCAATATTTTTATTTTGCTGGTTGAAGCATCCACTCTAGGTCTTGTTTTTCTGATTGTAGGTTAGAAAGATCCACTTAAAGTTTACTAATTTCTTCACAAAATTGGTGCTCAAGAAACTCTTTTGTCTAATTCTTTTTTTTGAGTTGCTTCCAACTCGTTAAAGTAATTTGAACTAAAGTTTCACTTAGAAGGTCTAGTTGCAAGTGTAGAAGTTATAGATTCATTTCTAAATTGCCCTTTCTCAACCCTTTAAGATTTTTCTCCCCAAAATCTTGGGCTATCTTGACCATTAGCTTTTGATTTACTGTCACTATGAAATTCATCATCCCATGCAAATTGTCTCTTGATTGTATCTATCATGCTTGAAACATCTCAAAATGAAAAGAAATAATTTATAATCTAGTCTAATGCAAAAATTATCTTTTCAACAAACTTTACTACATCAACCTTGCCTTGAAGAAGATCATTGCAAGACTATGAATAAGAAAGTTCAACTTAGAATTTGACCTATGGAGAACACACATGCTATAGTCTAGAATAGATTTCAAGTTTTGAAGGGGAATAAAACTAGAAGCATTTAGTAGGATATTCCTAGAATGAGCATGCTCAATAGAGTTTGAATGAACAAAACCTTCAATAAGCTCCAATATTTTTTGAAATTCATCTTTGAGTTAGAAGAGACTTTATTATGTTTGAAACATCTGAATGGACTAATTTCATCTTTAGAGGATGCAACCTAAACATTTGATGCAATTATGCAATGAAATATAGTTGACTGACTATCTCAACTACAGGAAAAGCATGTGTCTGCATAGGTATATGTACATTCAAAAACTATTTCTAGCATCCTACCTACATATCCTAATGAAAACATAATATAATCAAGAAAGTGCACTATTGGTTTTATTGAACACCACATAGGAATGTGGTGTTATAAAACTCCATTATGGCTTATTACAACCCCATCCTAACCTATTGGTCTTACTCAACTGATGCAGGAGCATCTAGAGGTATAAGGGCAATCCTGTGTCACCCAAAAAAATGTACTTAGACTTAGTTTCTATTTTATGTCTTTACATTTTTGGATACCCATTTGGCTCAAATAAAGGTTCCAACTCTCATAGTTCAACTATCAGTGCATTTGAAAATCCCGAAAAAATAGGAGCATGCAATTTGACCATCATTTTGGTGACCTAGAAGGTGCGACTTGGCCAGATGAATGTAATTGAGATTTAGAGCATTCCAAAAAAAGAATCAGGTCAAAAGGCCCCACGGTTTGAAAGTTATTGCAGTTTTTCGGGTTTTGGAGACCCCCTAAGAATGCGTCAAAGTCAAGTTTGGGGCATTAAATGACCTCAAAAAGGGCCGAAAAATGGGGGACAAGCAAAGCTGGTCCATAGGGCTATAGAGCGCTTCGAGAGCTTTCCGAAAATGTAAACGGTTCGTCAATCAGAGCTACGGTTCAAAAGTTATGCCTCCCGGAAGTTCAGCTACCGTTTCTGGATTCTTCTAGATTTGCACCGACTTCTAACGCAGCTTCTGGAACCTTCCATTTTGTCGGTGGATGCCTACTAGCACTTTCTAGAATGTACTCCTAGTCCTTAACCCTTCGAGGTCTATTTAAGGAGATTTCTGGCATTGTAAAAGGCAGTTCGGATTGGAGCTTGGGAGGAGGTGCTAAAAGGAGAAATATTCTCCAGATTTATGCTATTGTAAGCCCACAGGGCATGTTTTGAAGTTTATTTTCTCTACACTATTTGTACTAGCATATTTTCCCAGTTAATATAATTCCCCCTTTCTATTGTGTCTATTCTGTTGTTGGGTTGTGTCCCCATCAACTGGTATCAGAGCGGGTTTTCCTGAGTGTGTAGACAGAGCGCCGACTGTGAGGCAGTTTGCACCAGGACTGTGTGGTTGTGGGTTCGAGTTAGAAGATGCCTCCATGAAGAGAGCGTGGTGGAAGGGCCAGAGCTGTTGATCCTGAGGAGGTTAGAGCCCTCTAGAGACAGGTACAAGCATTGCAAGAGGAGCTCCGTAGAGGAGCAAATATTGCCACAGATGACAATAGTGAGGATGACAATGAAGAGGAAGTAATGGAAGTTGACGGGGAAGTTCTGAATCCTGTAGAGGAAAGGCTTTTTAGGGCCATTACTAGGTTTGGGAAAAGACCTACAATTGAAGTGGGTATATTTTCGGGAAATTTGAAACTAGATGAGTTGATCGACTGGATCAATGAACTGGATGAATACTTTGAGTATGAGGATATAAGGGAACCAGATAGGGTTAAGTTTGCAAAGGCCAAACTAAAAGGCCATGCCAAAATCTGGTGGCAAGAGGTTCAACTGGAAAGACTTAGAAGAGGAAAGGAGAAGATCACAAGATGGGATCGCATGGTGGACAAATTGAAGAAGCAGTTCATTCCTGTGGACTACGAACTTGATCTATTTAAGAAGATGCATGGGTTAAAGCAAGCAAGAAGATCAGTCCAAGAATATACAGAGGAGTTTTACAGACTCCTGATTAGAGCGGGGCATGCAGAAGCAAATAAGGAGAAGGTTGCTCGTTATATCAGTGGGTTATGACCTAGCATCCAGGAGGAACTAAGTCTGGTAAGAATGACCAGTGTTGAAGAAGCATACCAGTTTGCCCTACGAGTTGAAGAGAAGCTAAGTAAAAGGTTTGAAGGAAGACAAAGAGGGCGCGGTCAAGGAGGAAGGGGAAGCGGTAGATCATCTAGAGGCCGCAATGAAACTCAAAAGAAAAATGAAGATGAGGGTACTAGCAGGAACCAGAGGAATGAGGGTTTCAACCGCTCCCATGATCAAGACTTTGGAAATCAAAGAGGAAGAGGTAGAGGACGTGGACAAGGAAGAGGAGGCTTCCATGGTACCTGTTTCCATTGCAATGAAGAAGGTCATCGTGCCTTTGAATGCCCTCAACGACAAGGAAGGACAGATAGGAGAGCTGAGGGCCAAGCTAGGATTGCTCATGTGGATGAGGATGCACAATCATCACATTTAGAGGATGCAGAAAGAGGAGAGACCTTGGTAAATGAAAGAGTCCTACTAAGTGGTGAAAATGAACCAGGACAACGGAGGAGTTTGTTTCGTACCAGATGCAAGTGTGAGGATAAATGTTGTGATGTGATCATTGATGGTGGTAGCACTGATAACTTGGTATCCGAAGAGATGGTCTCTAAGCTGAAGCTCAAGAGGGAGAAACATCCCCAGCCCTATCGGATTTCTTGGGTAAAAGACGATCATAAGGTCCTGGTAAGTGAACAATGTTTAGTAAAATTCAAAATTGGGAGTTACCATGATGAAGTTCTCTATGATGTTATTTCGATGGATGTTTGCCATCTATTGTTGGGTAGACCATGGCAGTTTGATAGACATGCAATACATGATGGACATGCAAACACATACTCTCTAACAAAGGATGGAGTTCGCCACAAATTGAAGCCCATGAAAAAGGAAGGTGAAAAGGTATGTAGCAGTGCTAGGATTTGTCTTGTTGATGGAAGGAAGTTTTTAGATGGCATGAAACATCAGCGTATGTGCTATGCTTTGATTCCTAGGAAAGATAAAGAAGGTAGTAGTGAAATACCATTGGAAGTTTCAGATTTACTAGGAGAATTTGGAGATATTATCTCTGATAATGTTCCAGATGGATTGCCACCAGTAAGGCAAATCAGTCATCAAATAGATCTGATTCCAGGAGCTAGTTTGCCTAACAAGGCTGCTCACAGGATGACTCCTACTGAAATAGAGGAGCTAAATAGACAGGTTCAGGAGTTGTTGAGGAAGGGCTTGATTCGAGAAAGCCTGAGTCCATGTGCAGTACCTACAGTACTTGCACCAAAGAAGGATGGAGAGTGGAGGATGTGTACAGATTCTTGAGCTATAAATAGGATAACCATCAAGTACCGATTTCCTTTACCAAGGATGGATGATCTTATGGACTGCTTGAGTGGAGCTCAATACTTCACAAAGATAGATCTGAAGAGTGGCTATCATTAGATACGGATTCGAGAAGGAGATGAGTGGAAAACAACCTTCAAGACCAAGGAGGGTCTTTATGAGTGGTTAGTCATGCCCTTTGGATTGACGAATGCCCCAAGCACCTTCATGCGGCTCATGAATGAGGTACTTAAGAAGTTCTTGGGAAAATTTGTTATTGTCTATTTGGATGATATTTTAATTTTCAGCAAGACTTTGGAAGAACATTTACTGCATATTCGTAGTGTCCTTGAAAGGCTAAGGGAAGAGAAACTGTTAATTAATCTAAAGAAGTGTGTCTTTGCAAAAAGGGAGTTAGTCTATTTGGGATTTGTTATATCACCTAAAGGTCTCAAAATGGATCCAAAAAAGGTAAAAGCCATCTTGGAATGGCCTACTCCAAGGTCTGCTACTGAGGTAAGATCATTTCATGGTCTGGTTAGTTTTTACAGGAAGTTTATTAAGAATTTCAGTGGCATATGTGCACCTCTAACTGATACAATAAGAGGGGATAGAAAAGAGTTCAAATGGACTGCAGCAGCTGCGAGAAGTTTTGAATTGCTGAAGAAGAAGGTGACTGAACAGCCTGTGTTGGCACTTCCAGATTTTAGAAAAGTATTCCAGGTGGATTGTGATGCTAGTGGTAGTGCTATTGGGGTTGTATTAAGCCAAGAAGGTAAGCCTATTGCATATTTTAGTGAAAAATTGAATGATGCAAAGAAGAAGTATTCTGTTTATGATCAAGAGTTCTATGCAATAGTTCAGGCCTTAAAGAAATGGAGGCATTATTTATTGCCAAAGGAATTTGTTTTGTATACTAATCATCAGGCATTACATTACCTAAATAGCCAAGGTAAATTGAATCAGAGGCATATGAAGTGGGTAGAATTCTTGCAGAGTTATACATTTGTGTTGAAGCATAGAAGTGGAAAATCTAACAGGGTTGCAGATGCATTAAGTAGGAGACAGTTGTTGCTTACAACAATGCAGGTTGAAGTAGTTGGGTTTGATGAACTCAAGAATTTGTACCCCGAGTATCCTGATTTTGCTGAAGCATGGAAAGCTTGTAAAGAACCTGTTGCTGTAGATAGAACCAAGTGGTTAGACTATTTGATTCAGGATGGCATGTTGTTCAAAGGTAGTCAATTATGCATTCCAAGGAGTTCCATGAGGGAAAATTTGATTAAGGAGAAACACAGTGGAGGGATGGTAGGACATTTTGGTTGGGATAAGACCATTGCCATTCTTAGAGAACATTATTTTTGGCCTCAAATTACACAAGATTTGAAGAATTTTGTATAGAGTTGCCAGGTTTGTCAAGTTGCCAAGGGGTTTAGTCAAAATACTAGCCTATATCAGCCATTGCCTATTCCATCAAGGCCATGGGAGGACATAAGTATGGATTTTGTTCTTGGATTGCCAAGGACACAAAGGGGTAATGACTCAGTATTCGTGGTAGTTGATAGGTTCTCCAAAATGGCACATTTCATTCCATGCCACAAAACTCATATTGCAGACTTGTTTTTCAAAGAGGTGGTAAGACTACATGGTCTTCCAAGGAGTATAGTTTTTGACCGAGATACTAAATTTGTGGGGTATTTCTAGAGGACATTGTGGAAGAAGTTGAGAACAGACTTGAAATTCAGTTCCACGCATCACCCACAGACTGATGGCCAAACAGAAGTGGTAAATAGAAGTCTAGGCAATTTGCTGAGATGTTTAGTTGGAGATAAGCCCAAGGGATGGGATTTGATTCTACCACAGGCAGAGTTTGCTTATAATAACTCTATAAATAGAAGTACTGGAAAATCACCATTTCAAATTGTATATGGAAATAGCCCAAGGACTGCACCAGAATTGAGGAAGATAGAACAAGGGGAGAGAACAAGTGTTGAAGCTGAGGAATTTGCTGAACACATCAAGCATCTACATGAGGAGGTTCAAGCACACATTATCAAGATGAATCAAGAGTATAAAGCTAGGGCTGATGCAAGGAGAAGACATAAGGAATTTCAAGTAGGGGATCTAGTCATGGTGCACTTGCGAAAAGAAAGATTTCCAGTTGGTACTTACAACAAGCTGAAAATGAAGAAATTTGGCCCCTGCAAAATTTTGAAGAAACATAACTCAGGAAATGCATATGAGGTGGAGCTGCCAGATGGTATTCACATTTATCCCATTTTCAACATTGCAGATTTGACAGAGTATCATGATGATGGTGCTGATGAGGAGCTGGTTTTAGAGCCATGTCCAATTCCTGCTTCTAAGAAGGAGGAGATAGAAGACATTCTAGATCATCGTGTGGGTAGGAGTACCAGAAACAGGCAGTATGAAGAATATTTGGTAAAATGGAAAGGACGGCCGATCGAGGACTCAACTTGGATTTCAGCAGCTGAGGTTTCCCATTTGGGATTTCCTCTACCATCCATAAAGTGACAGGGTCACTTTTCAATCTACCCTAGGTGTCTGATGCAGGAGCATCCAGAGGTATAAGGGCAATCCTGTGTCACCCAAAAAAATGTACTTAGACTTAGTTTTTGTTTTATGTCTTTACATTTTTGGATACCCATTTGGCCCAAATAAAGGTTCCAACTCTCATAGTTCAACTATCAGTGCATTTGAAAATCCTGAAAAAATAGGAGCATGTAATTTGACCATCATTTTGGTGACCTAGAAGGTGTGACTTGGCCAGATGAATGTAATTGAGATTTAGAGCATTCCAGAAAAAGAATCAAGTGAAAAGGCCCCACGGTTTGAAAGTTATTGCATTTTTTCGGGTTTTGGAGACCCCCTAAGAATGCTTCAAAGTCAAGTTTGGGGCATTAAATGACCTCAAAAAGGGCTGAAAAATGGGGGACAAGTGAAGCCGGTCCATAGGGCTATAGAGCGCTTCGAGAGCTTTCCAAAAATGTAAACGGTTCGTCAATCGGAGCTACGGTTCAAAAGTTATGCCTCCCGGAAGTTCGGCTACCGTTTCTGGATTCTTCTAGATTTGCACCGACTTCTAACGCAGCTTCTGGAACCTTCCATTTTGTTGGTGGATGCCTACTAGAACTTTCTAGAATGT